>RFFF02000036.1:468845-572961 GCA_005250745.2 Penicillium sp. CF01
ATGTTTTTGGTTGACAGACTACAGGGGTGGGGATATACATATGGCTGTTGGGCTTATTCTCGAGCTTTCGAATGTTGCATGTGTTGAGCTTGGTGCGGTATATCGACCGAGGTAGCCACTGAAGGGGTCATTAGTCGGCAAAGCATTCCAGAAGAGCAGGCGATCGACGCACATCTTTAAGTATTCCTTTAGCTGGCTATTGTATTGGATCATGGTGAGGCTGTCTATGCTAAGAGGTACAAGATCTTGTCTATCGTACTACCATTCAAGGCGCCGCGCGCTTGAATTAGCAGAGCGGGGTGAGTCTCCAATCAAGCAGTTTGTCAAGAAGTCTTCATTAGGGGGTTAAAACAAGGACTGCGAGGTCCGGGTTCCATGGTTCTTCTCTCATATCTAAAGAGAATACCACGTGGTGGGAGCAGATCTCAGCCTTTTCCGAAACGTCCACGAGTCGATCAACTGCTGGAAGCATTCTTCGAAAACGACCCATGCTATCAGTTGCCACTAATTGATACGTACCCGGAGAAGCAGGCCCATGGACGATGTGGCACTCCGTGCTGCATATCGAAAGTGAATGAGCAGTGGGGGGAGACGTGATCGAAGGTTGAGCGCTTTCTGCCCCTTTCTACCGCCCCAAGGTCCGTCTGCACAATTCAATCTCCCTTCTCACTTCGTTCCACTCGGATCCTACGTCCATTAGACCTTGAGGGTATCATTTGATGGAGACAACAGGAGTGTTTACTGCTGATTGTGCAGTCCACTCCGTACGGAGTGCCAGGATTGGATCCTTGCAAGTGGAGAAAAAGGGGAACTTTTGCCCAACCACAGGCTAGTTCGGTTCTTGGCAAAATCCGCGGTTACGAGCCCTTGGAAGTCATGTTATGTACTCCGTACGGGGTGACAAAAAGTCGCATAGGGCAAGGGCAAGCGCAAGGGCGTACTGAGCAGTAGAGCCTGACCCTGACATGGTGGTCGGGTGGACAGGTCAAACATACCAAATGACACAGCACGGAGTAGAGAGAAAAGAAAAGCAGAAAAAGCAAAAGCAACAATCGGGTATAAAAGTACGGAGTACCTCCGTACATTCAGCTGAGCAGTTCGCGCCGGTGCTGCACGATCCACTCAGGCGCCAACAAACACCACACATCAATCGCAAACCCCCAAAAATGACTCTGAAATATTACCCCGCCCCTTGACATAGACAGTCAACTTCTCTCACGAAGCACACGGGATACGAGAGGGGAAAACAAAACAAACAAAATGGGAGGCCTTCGTGCTCTCTGCTGCGGTAAAGGCGATTCACGCGATATCGACAATACTCCTCCAAGCCGACCGGTTCAAAAGCCACTGGAAAAGACGACTCAGCCCCTGACGGAAAACGTTCATAATGAAACAGCCCCGGTCAAAGAGGCCAGCAAAGAAACGGTCCCTCGCGACTTATGGAAGGACGCCCATGAGGGTTTGGATCCCGACCGTAAGAAGTACTTGTCTGTAGACAGTATCTCAGCCACGGAGGCTATCAATGGGGTCATCGCAGAGACAACAGCCAAATACGAAGAATGGACGAAAGGCGGCCTCAAAAATCAACTGAAGGACGGTGTTGATTTCAATCTCCGCGACTCGGCAGAGAAGATCATCAGCGCAGCTATGAATGTCTCAGATGTGATCAAGAAATTTGTGTCTTTTGACCCAACCGGGCATGGTGCGTATTGACACCGACTACGACTGAAGATGGCTGTTAAAGGAAGTATAGCATCCACCGCGTGGACTATCATTTCTTTCGGAATGAGCGTGAGTTATCATCTTTATCTATTACTGTAGTCCGTAAGGACGCAAGCTCAATAATTTTCCACAGATTGTTCAAAGCAACTTCGATCGGCGAGACGCTATCTTTGAATCGTCAGAGTATCTAGCAGAGACACTCGCATATTATGCATTGATCGATGCAAACTACAGAAACCTACACGTTGGCACTGACCAGAATCTCGATCAAGCTCTGCTTCGAGTCTATTCGGCGATCCTCGAATTCACAGCTGAAGTGAAAAAAGGCGTGGGTGAAAGTGCAGCAGGTGAGCGAAGACTATCAATTTGTTCCTTCACTCAAGCTCAGAAAGGTAAAAAAAAATCAAAAGAAAGAAAATACTGACTGGCTGCATACAAGCCCGTACCTACCAGAGCATTGCCGCTCTTATTGGGCAGCCGCTGGTGGAATTGAAGACGGCCATCAAGGAGCAGGGGAAAATTTCCGACAAGTGGACCAAACTGGCAGCACAACTCGGTAGGAATGAGATATTTGGTAGCGATCTGAAACCACGCTAATGAACACTAGATGATCGGGAAAGGGCAGCGGCTCATCTGGCGGCTATCAAGAGTGTAGAGCTCAAAGTCTTGAGTATCAAGCCCTACGCTCCTCCACGGGAAGCCCTTTGACTGACGTTGATAGCCGCGGAGGAGCAAAGCCAGGTAGAATGGATGTCAATGGTGGACTACTCCGCTCGTCAGAGGGCCTTACGGAGAAAACGAACGGCAGGCACCGGCACCTGGCTTCTTGATCTACCAGAGTATACCGGTTGGAAGTCTGGTTCTGGAAGTCTATTGTGGCTGCCAGGAATTTGTAAGTGAGCTTTCACTCAAGGCGGCTTCGCATTGCTCATACTGTTTGAAATAGCGGGTTGCGGAAAATCTGTTCTCTGGTAAGCTCTCACATTCCCTCCTGGCGCAGCAAAGACGGAAATTGACTGATTATGACTAGCTCAACCGTGATCCATGACATAGATCAGGACTGTGAACAAGATGGCACCAAGTACCTCGCTTACTGGTACTTCCAGTTCGGTGATGATACGACCAAAAGCGTTGATACCATGGCTAGGTCGCTGATCAGGCAGCTGTGCCGGTCACCACTGCATCCATCAGTGGTAAAGCTCTGGGAAACTCATCACCTCAAAGGAAGCCAACCAAGCTCAGAATCCATCTCTCATGTCCTGGAGGAATTGCTTGACGGCATTTCTGGTAAGGTTTACATCGTTTTGGATGCCTTGGATGAATGTCCAGTGGATTCCTTAAACGAGAGAGAATTACTTCTCTCTTTTCTTATAAAGCTTCTCGCGCGACACGAAAAGAAGGTCAACATACTTGCCACAAGTCGTTTCGAGGGAGATATCAAAGCCATGCTGGAGGAATTTCCTACGGTTGATCTGGAGAGTCGTCTGGCTGGAGATGTGAAAAAGTTTGTCACCGCATCAATCACAGAGGGCCGTTTGAAAAAACAGGGTAAGAAGACAAAGGAAACGATTGAGGACAAGCTCTTGAGTTCTAAAGAACGGTATGTCTTCGGCTCATACATCTAAGAGATACCCTACGATTTGGGAATATTCTAATTAATTTCTCAGGCGCTTTCGTTGGGCTGAATTGCAGATTTTTGAGCTTGAGACATGCCACAACGAAGAGCAAATCTATGAGGCTCTTGGATCCATTCCACAAACGCTAGAGGAAACATATCTCAAAGTACTCAATGGCATTCAGGCAAGGGACATACTCTTGGCACGCGAAATCCTGATAACCATTTGCCTTGCCCCTGAACTTCTTGATTTGAACACAGTCGCTGCTATTGCCGGGTTGGACTTCCCCGAGTCTGTCGTTGAGATCTGCACCACTTCTCTCGTTAGTACATTTGATGATAAGGTACAAGTAGCCCACTTCTCCGTACAGGAGTTCCTGATCATACCACAGGAAGATGGTCAGCATCACAGTTGTCAATTTTCTATCCTCAGCGGGAATGAATTTCTTGCAACAAGGACGGTTGAAACTCTTCTGGGGCAGACTGAACCCCTGATGGGGGCGGATGCAAGAGAAATGCCTGCCTTCTTGTACGCCGCCTCTCAGTGGGAAAGCTACGTCACTGCCTTGGGAGATATTAGTCGATCGAATCCAAGCCTACAAGCTAAGGTTGATCGTCTTTTCACTGAAAGTAATGTCTATCACAACTGGATACGTGCGGCTGGTTATGGAAGCTCAAGCGACGCCATTCAATGGAGAAGGACGTTTGAAGAGTGCCCGCCCCCGATCAGAGGCGCCGCTTGCTTGGGCTTGGCCCACACAGTAGAAACATTGTGTGTCCCAGGCCTGGATTCTACAGGGGGTCTTCAAGAATCAGCTGTCACTGACGCGGTGACCACGGCGTGTGTCTGCGGACACCTGGACGTTGTGCAAATATTTCTGCGCAAGTACCCACTGAAAAAGGATTCATCTTACGCAAGATCTATGGTCACTATAATATTGAGGTGCATCAGATGTCCTCAAACTGAGGAAGCCAACTCAAAGCTAGCAACCATTCTGCGAACATTGTGGGACCAGGGAGTGCTTCAAGATAATTCACCCGATCTTCATGACACCATTGACGTGGGAAATCTTGAACTCGCAGCACGGAGCCCGTCCAAAGCGCAGATTATGAGGGTATTCTTGGACTGGCGGCCGGAAATTTCTGTGCCAATCACGCAACGCGTCATGATGTTGGCTCTTCAAAGATCACAGGGATCAGACGACCTGCAAAAGCTGTATCTCGCAAGAGGTATACCAGTGATCCCCTGCATACTTGAAAATATTGATCGCGTGGGGACTGAGCTCGTGGGACTACTTTTGCAGTCTCACAGAGAAGAGTTTCGCGTGACACAAAAGGTAATGGAGCAGGCACTCAGGACTGAGAGGGACGAGAATATGGTGCAATTTCTCTGGCCTTATAGGGAGCCCGACGTCGAAGTCAGTAAATCGATGTTCGAGGCGATAAGCTCGAGTGATTTTCCTTTGCAAGCCATGGAATTTTTACTGCAGCAGCCTGAATCATCTTCAATCCTCGATGAAGAGCTCATTAACGACCTTTTCCAAAAGCCCTATTATGGCTTGGAACTGCTGGAATTGCTTCTGAAATATCTAGAGCCAGGCTCTTTTGCACTATCTGGAGATGTTATGAAGAGGATTGTGCAGCAATCCAGAGATGGATGTGCAGTTCTCAGTGTGCTTCTGAGAACCCAGCCTGGCTTTGCAATTTCTGATGGACTTCTTGGCACGATCTGCTACCGTGAGGACGCTTTGGGTATGCTGAAGTTTCTAGTCGATGACAAATGTTTCCATGTCACCGTCACAGAGACATCAGTCTGCTTCGCATGCACGAATGAGGTTCAAGGACCTTCTGTGATAAAGTATCTGGAGCAACTTCATCAGGGACCACTTCCAATTACCAAAGACGCTCTCATTCAAGCCTCGCGAAATCAAGCAAAAGGAGGTGAAGTGCTGAGTATCCTTTTAATGGATAGCTCCTGTACCTCTTTTCCCGATGAAGTTTTTGAGGCGGCATGCCAAAATGACAGGGCCTTGGCGATTCTGTTGAACCACCAGCGAGAAGATTTACCGCTAGAAAAGATGTTGAGGCGCATTGCCGACAGCGCAGCCCAGTCAGCCAACGTGCTTCAAATCCTGCTTGAACGACATATAGTTGAGGTTGATGAATATGTGGTTGAAGCCCTGGCAGCGAATTATTGGGCCCTGGGAATCGTGCTTTCATGGAGACCAGATGCTCCAATTACAGAAAAGGCCCTCAAAATAGCAACACGGAGCCCGGAATCAATGTACATGGTGATGGATCCCCGGATGAACTCCCCACCTGTAACAGAGGAGGTATTGATAGCTGCAGCAACACAAATCGGTGTTGGCCCGGACTCCGACTATATCACACCAAGATCCAATATTACCATTCAAGTATTCGAAGCAATCAAAAGTCGCCAGGGATCAATCTTTATCACGGAAAGAGTTCTCCAAGCCGCTGTCGCGAACAACTCAACGGTGCATGTTTTGAGCTGGCTGTTCCAGCAAAAGTCGGAATCATTCGTTACTGAGTTTTGGCAGAAGACCTGGCATGACGCCAATTTGGCCCCTGAAGTCAGACCCCACCTGCTTTGTGCATTTCTCAAGAGGACAAATTCGAAGCTTACCGATGCCATGCTCGAAGACTATCCTTACGATCGGGATAAAAAGATGAACTACGGGCTTGGTGTGCTCATCAACATGTTCTTCTCCCGCCACAGTCTTCCTGGAATAGATGTTACTGACCGATTGGTGGAGATTTTGATGGAAAGATGCGACGAGGAAAGTATTAAGTTATTTTTTAAGTACCACCCAACCACGATCACAGCCAATCTAGAACAAGCAGCCGCTCGAAATCCAATCGCCGACATGGAGGCATTGATGGAGCTATTGGAAAGCCAAAAGCGTACGTCGGTGAGAATAAGGAAGGCGGCGAGAATATCTCTGTCTGGATAATTATCATTGTGGGTTTCCTGTTTGCCAATGTGAGATATACGAAGAGTACTTAGGATGTCACATAGATACAGATTCCAACGTTCTCTGTCTATCATACGTAGAGCTCACTACCACCCCACGCCATAGTTTCGAGTACTGGATCCGCAGTCCAGAGGCTTTGGGAGGTGACAGTTCTTTTTAATTTGACAACTTTCATTCCAAGATTTCTTTGCATTTGCCCGGCTGACGGGACTAACAGAGCAGACACGAAAACAAGCACCCTTACTTCGCACAGAATCAATTCGAAGCAACAGGACCACCTCTCTACCCTTTTCCCATTTCAAGCCGTTTATTTGCACTAAAAATTGTCAAAATCAAGATTTATTTCCCGCAAATGGTGACGAGTGACTGATTATAGTAAACATACCACATTTCCTGAGCAGCTACCCTGGCCAGGGCAGCACAAGAAAGTGCCACCATTGCAGTATTGGCCTTTCTGGGAGCATCCAGCTCGAGGCTCAAAGGTGGAGCCTGCATCAGCGGCAGCGAGCGCAGCAAGGGCGAGGACAATGGCATAGAGCTTCATGATTGATAGATTTGGCTGTGAACTGGATTGAAGATTGAGAAATGCTCGAGATGTATTGGCTGTGAATTGCGAAATTCAAAGGTAAGATGGCGGCGATTCATAACCTTTTATAGACAACAGACCATTCCTCTCTCCCGAATAGGTATAACGGTGCGCTGGATGACTTTCGACGCCGAGCGTACATGGTTGTCTATTGATTGGTTGTATAGGTGATGTTACATTGCACCGAAACCCCAACTGCGCAATGTCAGGCCACCAGTCTATGGATTCTTTGCTAATAGCTCACTCCACGTGAGACTAGACTCCTTCTTCATGGATTTATTTGCTGGAGGGAGTTTCATCTTTGGCTTGGCGCCAATGGCTTGTGGGGAGGGATCTACATCAGCCTGCACGAGCTGTGGGGGCCAATACAGTCATCGCGGATACAATTGAAGTGCCTGGAAAATGGGTGCTGTACGCAGTACACTTCAAAAGAAAGTGAAGAGGTCATCAATGTCTGGAGAGTGGTAGAATGTCATCATATCCCGGTGAGTTTGATCTGTGTAAAAACCGTGTTCAGAAGTTCTCTGCTCCATGACAAAAGCACATTCCAAATGAGCTAAAGAAGATTCATGGGAACTCAATTTGGTGGGAAAATTCAGAATTCTTCAAGAGTAAGACTGATCCTCCTGCAGTGAATGAGGGGGTGGCTTTGGATGGCTGCATCAAGGCTACACTTAGGACCTCGTATTCGGCTGATCTGCATCATGCGAGGGGTCGGGCACAAGGGAATACGCTCCGGGAGGTCTCGCAAGTCTGAATATTTTCATGGATGCCTTCAACTTCTGCAATTAGACAGACCCAGCGCTGTGTTGATTTCTATTCGTGAGATTGTGGCCCATTGATAACTCTGAGTAGTCTGCATAAGCGTATTGCATTTGGATTGTCTCACATACGATATATGGAAGTGTATACCACAAAGATACACTAGCTAAAGTCGAGAAGATTTCCCTCAATTTCGACAGCCGTCGAGGTCTCACGTGAGTTCAAGGCTTACGTTCAGCCCTGGCTTTCTTCTTCCGCCTGCTCCTGGGCAACCTGCTTTCGGCGTGCGGCTTCCTTGCCAGCAAAGCTGAACAGCATGCCCAAATCGTAGACCACCTTCAGGCAACCAGCGACGATGAAAGAGACACCAAAGTGACCATTGCGCGATAGAATACCCGTCAGCAATGGACCCATACTCTGCGAAGTAGTCTTGACGACATTCACCGCTCCCATGATAGCAGTGCGCTTGTCGGATGGCAGAGCGGCAGCGAGGAATGCGGACCGAGGCGCCACATCCATGTTCTGAGAGCAGGCGCGCAGAATCAAGAATGTGAGGGCCAGTGGGAGACTCGATGGGACGGAGATCATGGCAAGGCAAATTGCGGAGGGGAGGTGTGTGAACACCATGGTCTGCAAAGTTAGTAAATTTCCAGCGTGGCACGGAATGGAGCATGACCTACCTTGACATTACCAATACGCTTGGCCAGCGAGGAAGCAACCAGCATGGATGCCGCGGCGATGAGGTTTGTGGTGAAGAAGATGGTGCCGAGGTGGCCTTCCGGAAGGTTGAACTTGCCCTTGAAGAAGTAGGTCATCCAGGATCTGTGTGTAGCTGTCAGCAGTGTTGACTTTTGAAAGGAATGAGAGACGACTCACAAAGAGGCCAGTCCAGAAGCAAAAGAATCCAAGCCAAACAAGATGAACAAGCGAATGACCAACGACCACAGATCCTTCTCGATCGAAGGGAAAAGGCTCTTCTTTGGAGCGGGCGCAGCCTCCTGGCCAGTGGGCTCAGCCAACAGAGGACGAGTCTCCGAGCTCTGTTCGCGCTCCTCGACTTCAACCTTACCACTCAGACCCAACGTGAAGATCAACTTGACCACGCCGACTCCAGCGTAGACAAGGAAAATGACGCGACAGGCAGGAATAAATGCCCACCCATGCACTGACTCCAGGGTATTCATAATCCACCCGCAAACCAAGAAACCCAAAGCCGAACCCGCCGTTCCAACCAGCGAATACCAAGCGAATACATCACTCAACAATTCATGCGTGGTGAGATGTGCCAGAGTGGATTCCTCCACGGCGCGGAACGGACCAATCTCGTTTCCACTAAGAAAAGATCAGATAAGATCACCAGCATCAGACGTCAACGTCAACGTCAACGTCAACATTCGAACTTACCTCGGACTGATAACACCAAACACCGCCGCGGCCAACAAAGCCCAATAATTCCCAAAGAGCGCAAACACCACTCCACTCCCCGCCATCAGAATCGATCCCAGAGACAACACCGCCTTGCGACCCATGCGGTCGGCGAAAAGGGTCAGGAAGAAGCTAATCACCACATCCCCGACCAGGGTAAGTGTCATAAATAAACCGATGCGATCATCGGAAATTCCAATGGCAGAGAGGTAAGACGCTAGAATCAGGGTCGAGCCGCCGTAGGCGAATAGACGCACGAAGCGCTGGGCGCAAAGAAGCTTGACGTCCAGAGAGGATTGCCACATAGTGGTCAACCCCAGCTCAGCGAGAGCATGGGCCATGTACCGAACTGGACGTGATTCAGACATGATGTGGTCGAAGGAGAAAGTCGCGAGTCAAGGCGACAGTCAAAAACCATCCGGGGCTAAGCTTTCTTGGGAAGTCGGTGCCCAGACTTCTGCCGCTGTGGAGTTCTTTCGGTAGGGCTGAACAACTTCTGCCTTCTTGACACTCAACTTCTCATTTGCATACGGATACGAGTGTGGAGACTGGAGAATATTATTTGATTGGTCTTGTTCTTGCTCTGCTCTTCTCATTATACAGGGGTTCTAATTCTATGACTGTTCCTCGCTCCTGGGTGGCCACTTCACGCGTCTCTCGGCCCGCACGTAAAAGTTGGTCGGCCGGATCAACTGGAACATGGGATCATAATCCACTGGCCCATCATTCTCCTTGGTGAATTTATACCGGAAGAGCAACTTCGGCAAGAAAACCTTGACTTCCTGCAACGCGAAGTTGAAGCCAATGCACATTCGGGGCCCCGCGGCAAAGGGCATGTATGCATTTTTATGACGGTCCTTGACTTCTTGGGTGTCCCAGCGATCGGGGTCGAAGCGTGCAGGATTACTCCAGACGGCAGGGTTGTTGTGGACGTGATGAAGGGCCGGAATGACGATGGAATCCTCCGGGAGTTTGTAGCCGCCAGGGAGGATCATGGAGACCTTGGCGGTGCGGGCGGGTTGGTAGGAGGGGTTGTGTCGGCGTTGAGTCTCTTTGATGAATTTGTCGAGGAAGGTGAGGCGGTCGGTGAGGTCGGCTGTCAGAGGGGTGTCGGCGGTGATACCGTTGTCGACGAGCTCCTGAAGGAGTCGCTCTTGCATGCCGGGGTAGTTGACCATGGAATATAGTAGCCACGAGAGCAAGGAGCTGGTGGTGGTGAATCCGGCACCGGTGGCTACTACCAGCGCTTGCATGAGACTGGTCTTGGGCAGCTTCTCGCCCTTGTTATCGGTGGCGCGGATAATGTAATCTAACAATTAGCTTGGGAAGATGGAAAGGGTGAGGGTGATGAGAACTAACCGATCATGTTAGAGGCCTGCAAAGCGGCATCCTGCAGGGGAAGGTCTTCGATACCACCCCGATAGGCATTGTCAATGGACTCGTTGACCATCTCAATAATACGATAGCGAGCATCTCGCAAACGCTTCGGGTCGCCAAAGGGAAGCTTGGCATACCAGTCACCACGAGCCGTCACCTTCTTGTTCAGCTCCAGGGACTCGGCGATACGGTAGACGAGCTCGTGCGGCGGCGCATCAACGGCAGTGAAATGCTTGAAGTCCATACCCAGCACCAGCTTACCCACAGCCTGCGATCCCAGCTTCAGCATGTACTGGTATACATTCCAAGCCTCGCCTCGCTCATCTAACTCGTCAAAGACACTGAATGAATCCTCGACAGTCTCTTGCATCGTCGGCGCATAATGACGCACAGCCTTGGGGCCAAAGGCCGGAGGCAGGAATTTGTGTGCCGCGCGCCATTCGGGGGTATCGGTATCACCGAGGAACACACCGGCCTCCTGGTTCTTGATGGGGTGCAGGGGGTGTCCCTCACTGATACGTTTTGTGAAGAAATCAGACTCAGCAAAGACGATGGCTGACAGCTCGGGGTCATTGGTGTGGTAGACCGTCCGGCCCATGTTGGTGGTTTGAATGATAGGGCCGTACTGCTCGAAGAGACGCTGGTGGTTACCCAGATGGTCGGGGTATACCTCGAAGAAGTTGCCCACAAAGGGCAGACCCTTGGGGCCAGGGATCTCCCGAACCGCCTTGCCATCTATTGAGATCGCGATGGGCTCTTCTTGGGCGAGAATCTCTGCAGGGGTGGACAGTGTGGCATCCTCTGATTGAAATCCAATGCCTGATTGGGTGTTAGTGGATGCCGACCCTACTTTGTGGAGGATAGACACTTACCATTGGGCTCGACAATGGCAAATTGGCCTGCAATCAGCAGTCGAAGTCCTTCAAAGTCAATTGTGGACTCGACATCAACGCCTTGAGCAGAGGTGATAGCCTCGCCCAGCAAGTAGAACTGTTTAGCAACCATTGTGTTTTTTGTGGCGATTGTGGTTCTCGCTCTGAAGGGTCCGCTATTTTATTTATACAATGTCTCTACATGGTATGAGCCATTTGAAATTGCATATCTCTCTCCACTTATTCATTAGACAAGAATTCTATCTACAAGTACTTCGAACAGCCTCGGTACTTTCGATGTTTCTGACTTGGGCTCCACTCCGAAAATTTCTCGATCAGGAGGTGATCGTCAGCGTAATGCATAATTTCTCAAACCACGGTCGATCCGACACGAAAACGCAATTGTCCCGTCTCTGCCGTCTACGTTGGTCCGGCTCGAAGATGCCGATTTTGACATCGGCCCCACGGCTTCGTCGGTGTCGCGGTGCGTTTGAGGTTTAGCTTCTTCTTTCGACCTTCGATGCCGAGGTATTCTCTTATCAATTATGAATCCTTGGTTTCTAGTAGGTCGGAGTGGATATGAATTATGCATACATCAAAATGATTGATTTATATAATTCCCTGCATGCCTATAGGTGGTGGACATTTTTCTCCCACCAAATTGAAGTCGCCCTCTGCCATGTCTGTCCCAGAAACAAAAGAGCTTAAAGCTGAATGGAAGACTGAAACAGTCTTGCCTGAGTACACATTGAAAGATGTGGCAGCACATAATACAAAGGGTGACACCTGGATGGTGATTCACGGACAAGGTAGGTGTCTCTATACTCCATATGCATGATTAACCCTAATGTTCTGGCAGTCTTCGACCTCACAGAATACCTCCAGGATCACCCAGGAGGTGCAGATATCCTAGTCGATGTGGCTGGCACCGATGCCACAACGGACTATGAGGATGTCGGTCACTCAGAGGATGCGCGCGAAATCATGCAGCCCTTCCTCGTGGGCACCTTGAAAGATGCCCAGCAGTATGTGCGGCCCAAGGCAGTGCGCGTTGTCTCTCAAAAGTCATCTACAGAGGTTGTTTCATCCTCTTCATCACCTATCAAAGCCATCGCCTGTGCCCTGGGCGGTTTGATCCCTGCCTACTACATCCTCAACCGTGTCAACCTCACACATCGCATAAACGCCGTCTCCCACCTGATCCCTCATCAATTGAAGGGATTGAAATTGCCCCATGGCGGTTTCATCAACGGCTTCCTAGCCGCCTCCGCCATCTCCACCGTCATCGGTGTCCTGGTCGCCCGTCAAGCCGAGAAATTCACCAAAATCGACTCCGGCTTCATGCGCTACCCCCCACACATGAAAGCCAAAAAGGTCATTCGCGCAGACCCCCATCTAACACGAGGCTTCCTCGAACCCCAACAATACCAACGACTCCCTCTAGTCGAAAAAACCGAGCTAGCAACGAACGTCTTCAAATTCGTCTTCGCCCTCCCCACCGCTCAAGCCGTCCTAGGTCTTCCCATCGGCCAACACGTCGCCATCCGAGCCGAGATCGACGGCACCTCCGTCTCCCGCTCCTACACGCCCACCTCCAACAACGTCGACCGCGGGCGCATCGAACTAGTCATCAAATGCTACCCAGACGGTCTCCTCAGCGGCAAGTACCTCGCCCACCTAACCATCGGCGACGAAGTCGAGTTCCGCGGACCCAAGGGCTCCATGCGCTACAGCAAGGGTCTCTGTCGCAAGATCGGTATGGTCGCCGGCGGCACAGGCATCACACCAATGTACCAGCTGATTCGCGCAATCTGCGAAAACGATACCGATACCACGGAAGTTAGTCTTGTGTACGCGAACCGCAGCGAGGCTGATATCCTACTGCGCGAGGAACTGGAGCGCTTCGCGCGCCTGTACCCGAAGAATTTCAAATTGTGGTATATGGTGGACTCGGCGGAGGAGGACTGGGCTTATGGAACGGGATATGTGGATCAGGCGGTTCTAACGGCGCATTTGCCGGGTCCTTCATTGGATACGAAGATTATGTTGTGTGGGCCGCCGGGGATGGTGAATGCCACTAAGAAGAATTTGGTGGCGATGGGCTTTGAGAAGCCAGGGGTTGTGTCGAAGATGACGGATCAGATCTTTTGTTTCTAGCCTAATGGAGTATATGCCGAGGTATTTAATTTTTGTTGGGAGGTTCGGACTTGAGAAAAACAAGAAAATGTAGAAAAAGGGAAACTAAAACCAGTCAAAACAAGAAAAAAAGAACACGAAGTGTCTCGGGTCAATCCGAAAAGTAAGTTTTATCCCGAAATTGGTTGATATCCCGAGTCTCTCACTGGTCGAGTCTATTGTGCCGAGGTACGTTTCGAGGTTTCAAGGTTTTAAGATTGTTCGACTTATTCTAGAACGTCTTGATTCCATTCATAATTCATGGCTATTCGTAGTCCTCCGTACAAAATTATCCCTAGTGTGCCATCATTTCACTTCCCTCGCTCCAGCGGCCGAATAAAATAAGGCAACGGACTCCCTCTTTTGCTTTCCCGAATATCAATCGTCGTCGTCGCATTCATATCCGTAGTAAATTTCACCAAAGGGGGAAACTGAAGTCGGTAGGTTTTGTCCGGGTCTTTAGGGTCCCCAGGCACAATAGTCACAAATTTCTTCTTCTTCTTTTCCTTCTTCGCAGATCCCTCCGGGTCCGCAGCGGGGTCTGAGGGTGGTGAGACTCTGATGAACTGGCTTCGGCGTCGAGATGCTGATCGGGATCGCGGGGGTCGTTGACACCAGCAGTACAATAGTAGTAATAGAACTGCAGCCCCTATGATGGAACCTGCGATCGCACCCTTGGCCCCGTTGGATAACCCACTATTCGTCTCTGCGGAATAACTCCAGGTGGGCGTCGCCGCTGCTGCGTCGACCACGGTCGCGGGGGGACTGTCGGGCCATGTCAGGGTCACGAAGGTATTTGTTGGCCAGGTGTCGCGCTGGACCAGGGCCGTAGTCGTGGGAGCCGTGGTTGTAGTGGGCCCAGTGGTCACGTCAGGAAAGGACCTCGCTGTGTTTGTGATAGTGGGCAGAATATTGGATGCAGCAGGTGCCATTGCCCGAGAACAAACCGACAGAACATACTGGGTCTAGAATGAAGAGAGAATTTAGCTCAAAGTAAGGTTATCCCGGGGTTTTACATCTTCTCTCGCGGTTACAGGGATGCATGAACCACGTCAAGCAATTGACTCGAAAATGTAGCACCTGACTTGATTCATGCAGCTTATGCTGCGGAGTCACCTCGGATGTAGCTCGCCTTGGGATTTTGAAGCTCTGGATTGGTGGAGGTTCGACTCTTGGCGGACGTGTTGGCATCGCCAAAAAGAGAATGGGGTCCTGTAGCTTGTTCGTGATTTCTGCCCGATTGTACATTGGGCGGAAATTGGACTCATTTTCTAGAAGCTGTAGTCAACCTTAGGAGGTTCACTTAAGATAGGATGTTGGAAGGGGTGATAGCCCTGGAGAGGTTGGATTATTATCTGGCCTGAGCAGTTTGGGAATCTGGCTTCGGGTGTATGCGATTCAAGATGGGGTTACCACTTTTTCTGAAGCGTTCACGGAATATGCCGGACGATTAAGGGGTTCGGACCCTGCGCAGTGACCTCTGTGGATATATAGACAATATGCATTCAACTGCATGCAATTGACTTGCTTTCAGTCCAAAGCTTGGCAGGCCCTGCGTGGTGAGATATATACATCCATGGATGGTACGAAGTACTCCGTACCTTCAAGGCTACAGTGGACTTTCAAAGGCAGTTAACCCTAGGTACTTCGACCTCAGACTTTTCAATTCGATA
Source organism: Penicillium sp. CF01 (assembly GCA_005250745.2). Taxonomy (NCBI): domain Eukaryota; kingdom Fungi; phylum Ascomycota; class Eurotiomycetes; order Eurotiales; family Aspergillaceae; genus Penicillium; species Penicillium sp. CF01. Next base: position 484,049 of record RFFF02000036.1, read on the forward strand.
GGTTCCAAGGTTCAACAGTATGCCACCCCCAATCTAAGCAGAGATCTGATAATATCACCTTGTACAGTATGATAGAAAAACACTGAAAAAACCAACACGAACAATAGCAAAGTTTCAAGGTTCTCAAGTTCTGGAGGTTCAATACTTGTAGAAATCGTACACTATATCTACACATCCATATGCGTATATCATCGAGGACCGTAGTGTCAACCATGCATTCGGAATATACTATACACTGCAATGCCCTGGCACATCACGCCCAGGCCACGCCAGGCCAGATTTGGAAAGAGAGCCCCCAGATTATTCCTTCTCAGCCTCGTCTACCGACTGCTCGACTTCCGCCTCCGTCATCCGATGAAACAACTTGCGCGCATCGGAGAGCTCTGCCTGCTTGGGCAACCCATCCTTCACCGACTGAACATGAAGAACAGGCACGTCAAAGTCATACACCTCCTTCCATGGTTCATTCCCGGGCGCCATGATATCTTGCTCCACGTATTCAAAGGACCGGCGTTTCTGGAATTGCAGCACGGTGTTTTTGGCGTTATCACATAGCCCACAGCCGGCGCGTGTAAATAAGGTCAGCCGCGCCGAGGCAAATAAAGCACGAGTAGGAAACATGAGGGAATTGAGGTGTTGAAGCGTTACTCTGTACAAGGGCCAGCGTTGACGTGTTGAGAAGGGAAGGTCGCGACGGCGGTCAGCTCGCCGCAATGGAACATTCGAGCTTTCCCCCGCTAAGCCGTGTTGGGCAACCACCGCTTTCTCTTCTTTCTTGACTCCAACTTAGTCCTTTTGGGGTTTTAAATCTACATCATGACTGAGAAGTGCGTTCACAAGGCGTGTGGGAAATCTTTTAGCGATCCCGAGGAGGAGTGCGTGTATCATCCAGGCCCTCCGGTGTTCCACGAGGGGCAGAAAGGTAAGTACCTTGTGGTTCAAAGCTATTCCATTTCTGTGTGTCGCATTCACTCGGGCTACCTGAGGACACCCATGAAATTGGATTGGATATTCCCTTCTTGTTGCCAACATTGCTAACTATCCAGGCTGGAAATGCTGCAAGCCCCGCGTGTTGACCTTCGAGGAATTCCTCGCCATCCCGCCATGCACAACTGGCAAGCATTCCACCGTCGATGATACCCCAGCCCCCGAGCCCAAGAAGGTCGAGGAGGCCCCTCCTCCTCCAGTCGAGAAGAAGAATGAGCGCCCACCAATCGCTACCCCTCCTGCTACTGCGACTGCCGCTCCTCCCGCCAAGCCGGTGATCGAAGAGCCCGAGTCTGACGACCCTGACGTGGAGGTTCCCGCGAACGCTACGTGCCGTCGCAGAGGCTGCGGTGCTTCCTACAGCGGGTCGACCGCTCGCGACGAGGAGAAGTGCGTGCACCACCCGGGCCACCCCGTCTTCCACGAGGGCAGCAAGGGATGGTCATGCTGCAAGCGCCGCGTGCTGGAGTTCGACGAGTTCTTGAAGATTCCCGGGTGCACCGAGAAGACGAGGCACATGTTCGTAGGCAAGGCCAAGGGCGCCGGTGAAGAGAAGGTGGATTCTGTCAGGTATGTACACGAGACCAGCTCCTCCCGCTGAGCATTCATTGAGCATTGAGCATTCAGCATTGAGCACATACTGACAATACCGTTCAACTCCAGGAATGATTTCTACCAGACTCCCACCGCCGTCAACGTCTCCCTCTACCTCAAGAAAATCGACAAGGAACGCGCCAAGGTTGAGTTCAGCGCGAACTCGATCGTCTTCGACCTCCCCACCACGGACAACAAGCGGTACCAGGATACATATACTCTGTTTGCGCCCATTGACCCTGAGCAATCCACGTTCCGCGTCTTGGGCACCAAGCTGGATCTGAAGCTCGTCAAGGGCGATGGCACCAGCTGGCCTGTGCTGCGCAGTGATGATAAGTGGGATGGGCAACGCATCCAGATTGGAAATGCTGGACATGCATGATTTACGGCATATAAAAATTCGATAGAAAATTTATACGGTTATGATGATGACAATTGGGGTTTGTTTGAGCAGGTGCTTGCAGCTTTTGTTGCTGTGGAGAATACAGAGTACGCAAAGCGCAATAGAGCGATTGCAATATAAGAAGCCAAATGGGCTACTCCGTATTGGCAACAAGACGCTCATTCCAAGTAGACTTGTCTAGCGGCGCCATGCACGGTGATCATGCCTTAACCAGTAGACCAGACAATACGCACTTCGCAGCAATTGACCCAAACATTATAGGTAATCGCGTGGAAGCAGCTTGAGCTTAACGCCATTTGTCCAGGCAGATGTGAGCATCTCAGGGACCTATGCAGGTGTGACACGACACTTAGGCACCACAAGCACACTCCTGGAACAGAAGTATGCTTATTTCAACCTCAATTACAACTTTTTGCAAGTTTTGATACTACGAGCCAAATGCCGTCAAATCACATGGAAGTGATTGAAAAAAAAAGGAATGTAACGTCCTCTCCACAGCTAAAACCCATGGAGCTTCCCGAAGGAAACCCTAGTATAGCCATAAAGTGATTGGGAAAAAGAGAGACGCCTTTACTCTCCAAGGCCGGGAACGGAAGAAAACCCATAGAGGCCGAAGCCTAGGATAACCCTCAGCAAGCCACTGTGTGGAGCCCCGTGGAAATTTACTAAAGAATAGTAAACCTCTACTGATGATGGAGAGAAAAGAAAAAAGAGGAAAGGGCCGGGTGAGCGCTGGCTATTTATGCGGGAATGGCCTGGGGACGCTAGCCTGCATTGGGTCTCGGTGGAAGAGTTCTTCCAGTCTTGGCAAGATTATGTCATTCTATTAGGTAAGATGGCTGAATGGGGAAGTTAGGGCTGAGGGTTGCTTCTTGATCATGTGATCAGATCTCTTTTGCATGTGACAGAGTTGCTTGCAGCCCTGGAGGGTACCTGTGACCTGATCGAGACCAGTTTGCCACCTCTTTGGTACAACAAGACAGGTACCATTTACATTGACATCTATGTACATCTATGTACATTTACCCAGAATCTACTTGATATATTTCGATATATACAATATACCAATTACTGGATCTTCTCCTGTTTTGAATAAAACATTCTCAACTAAAGATGAATCAAACTCAATTCACCGCTCCTTTTCAAATCTGATGGCGCCACTAGAGAAAAAAAAAGCAAAAGACTAATGTACAGTGGCGGAAGGTACATTTTCGCAGGGTCGGGCCCCAGTAGGGAACATCTTCCAATCATGGGGCGGAAGCACGAGACCTCCCCCTCGTGTCTCATTAACCTCCCCGCCATAGCGCCTTCTTTTTTGTTCACGACCCCTGAATCTTCTTCTACTTTGCTTTTAATACTTAATCTGGCTTTTGATTTCTCCTCTTCCATACCATCTGGCGATAATCTCTGGTGCAATTAGAGTCCACCTACAGGCGCCTACTTCGCGACCTAGACTAATTGAACAGATCCCATCACGACTGTGACCTTCCTGTGACCTTCCACCGTGGTCCTCGTCTCTCTCCCCCCTCGCCACTCCGCGCTATTTCACCATGGGCTCAGTCGAATCCCAGACACCCGTCGCGCCAGACTTTCGCTACATTCCCCTCTCCTACAGCCATGCCGACTCCCAGGCTTCTGCCTTGAGGCTCATCCTCACCCTGAACCCGCACTGGGAGGGGCCAGGCAACAACATCGAGTTTGTGCGATTCACCGACGGCATCACCAACACAGTATGTCTCCCGATCGCAATTCCACCACACGCGCACACCCGGACTCCCCCAAACTGACCCGCATCCTAGCTCTTGAAAATCATCAACCTGAAGCCTGGCCTGACGGAGGAACAAATAGACAATGAGGCTGTACTGATGAGGGCGTACGGAAATGGCACAGAGATCCTCATAGACCGCGAAAGTACGAGAAAACCCCCGACGGACCCCGTCCCCCTTTCAAAAAGCCCCGCGCGACTCTTTTTGCCCATTGCGACACATGCTGAAGTAGATATCCTTAGGAGAAACGAGGTCCCATGCCCTTCTCGCCAGCCGCGGTCTGGCCCCGCCGCTCCTCGCCCGCTTTCAAAACGGCCTGCTGTATCGCTTTATCCGCGGCAAGCCCTGCGGCCATCTGGATCTAGTCTCCCCACCGATCTGGCGCGGCGTCGCGCGCCGCCTGGCCCAGTGGCACGCCGCGCTGCCCAGTAGTGGAGCTGCGCCTATCAAAGAGACCCCACTCGACGTCGAGCAGGACGCCGATATTACTGTAATTCAGCCCCGTCGCGCTGGCCCGTCTATCTGGGCGGTGCTGCAGAAGTGGGTGCTTGCTTTGCCTGTCACCACCCCCGAGCAGCGTGCTCGTCGGTTAAGCTTGCAGGCAGAGCTGCAGTGGGTTGTAGAGGCTCTGGATGATGGAAAGGGAATTGGAGAAGATGGGGTATGTCTTTTTTCCCGCGCCTCCTTTTTGGGCAGCACGAGAAGTGGGATATAACATTGCTAACCGTGATTTTCACAGCTCGTTTTCTCACACTGCGATCTCCTTTGCGCGAACGTGATCGTCCTCCCGAGCGATAGTCACCCGACCCCTGAAGATGGCATCGCAGCTGTCAACTTTATCGATTACGAATATGCCGTTCCTGCGCCTGCTGCCTTTGATATCTCCAACCACCTCGCAGAATGGGGTGGCTATGACTGCGATTATACCATGATGCCGACGAAGTCTGTGCGTCGTGCATTCCTCACCGAATATACCAAGAGCTACTGCGAGAAGAGCGGTCTGGACGCCTCGGCTCAAGCCGAGATCGTTGATCGATTATACGAGGATGTCGACCGATTCCGCGGCATGCCTGGATTGTACTGGTGAGTTGCGCGAGCATAGGTTGCATCTGACTACATTATGCTAATATTTAACTTTAGGGGTGTCTGGGCACTGATTCAAGCTCAGATCTCACAGATTGACTTCGATTACGCTAGTTATGCCGAGACCCGTCTTGGCGAGTACTATGCCTGGAAGCGTGAGGTCGACGGAAGCCGCAAGCAAGCTGGCGAGGAGTTGCCCCTGCGCGAGTCACGCTGGGCGCAAGAGGCGTAATTCATGCCTTGGTAAGCCCTGACGACTCTCCTCTCCGTCAGGGCGATGCGCTCTCAACCCTCTCCGGAACACGCGCCAGGGTCGCCCATGGCTCTGGACTGCGCGCCCACATCCTTCACCCTTTACTTCCAATTGCAATCTTCTGGCACTCGAGAAATTCAACAATCTTCTCCGAGAGGCTGAACCCGATCGAATCGGCGAAAAATTCAGTGTGGTTCTGGGCGACCACAATAATCTAGGTTCCATGAAAAACACAGAAATAAACAAAAACAAAGAGCATCTTCAGGATGCATTACTCCCTTGGGTCGGAGCTAAAAGTCTGGAATAGTCTGGAATATATGGACATAGATGGTTTATCTTTTTTTTGCATTGTGGTGGCCATCTTTGCTCTTGTGTGTTGTCTTTCAACAACGTCATAGCTGTGGTGTTATATTGGCTAATTTGATTGGAATTCTGAGTCTTTGCATTCTTTCTCGTGTTTCCTTGTCGTATAGCCCTGGAGGCTGTAATGTCCTACATTGACAGGTTTATTGATGCTTCTAACATTGTCTAGATACTGTTTCCCAAGGCTCCTCCGGCTTTCGCAGATCAAGGAATATGAGGCTGGATTTCGCGACTGAATGGGTATTTATTTATGACAATGAGAATCGCAGACTCGTTCTCAGCTGTCTGCACAGCAAAGAGAGCTTCTCTGCAATGCTACATTTTGACGCCCAGAGACACCGTCTGACGATTCTCTCTTGGTTGGAATGGTTGAGAGTATAGCTTGCATTTGGATTGGAAATAGCTTCTACCTCTGCGGATGAATGTCTCTTCGTCGAGACTCAGTTTGAGATCTCCTCGTTCCTTCCAAACTGCGCTCCTGCTCGTTCTTGTTTCTTCTTCCTCCTTTTTCTCTTTCTCCCTCTCTCTCTCCAATACCATCACCATACCAATCTCCCTCCACCAAATCAATCTGTCTTCAGACAATTGCACCTGCAGAACCATGCCTCCAAAGCGTCGTCCCTCCGGCAGCGATCGCTCCTCAGACGACAAGAACGTCTTCATTCCACCCGAGCGCACCATGAACGCCGCACAGTATGCCGCCACCGCACGCGGATCCAGCACTCCTGCAACAGCCAGAGCCGATCGAGCCACCCGTGCAGCCCTATTGTCAACAAGCAACGACAAGATGAGTCCACCTGCTTCCAATCGAGCCCCGGTAATCTCCCCCGAGCTGCTCAATACACCTGTCATCAAAGAAGAAGCCATCGAGCCTGCGCCTGTGGTAATGGCCAGTTCCGCTCCTACAAGCCAAGGTCCTCTACTCCCTGCCAGCAACACTAAAATGAGTTCACCTGCTTCTAACCATGCCCTGGCAATGTCGGAGCTGCTCAACCCGGTTGTTATCAAAGAGGAGGATATGGCTGGATTTGGGATCGGTGCCCATGTACCATCTGTGAGCAGCAAGACGGACCCGGCCGCTAGAAAGTAAGCTCGGCTACTTCTTCTCGAGCATCGGCGATCTTCCCAACCTTGGGCAATTGACATCAAAGATGAGACTGTGACTGGAGTCACGAGAGTCGTGGTCGATACCCTGATCCCATGAACGATACGATCGATCGATATTGTTTTGTATAGTGGCACGAGCGAAAGCATTCTTTATAACGAAGTCACCGGGCCCACGTCTTCAAGAGATTGAATCCCTCTGAGGGGTTTTCTGAGACGGTCTGATGAAGACACTTTCCTTTTCTTGTCTATATACCCGGAGCATAAGGTCTGATCATTATGTGACAACTGTACTGTCCGTGCAGGCCACATACTACCGACTGAGTGAAAATCTGGAATCCAACCACCCTCTTGACAAGGCAAACGGTGTCCAGGCAGTGGTGCGTTCTCTATATTGCTGCCTGGAGAGTCTCTTCGTCGGTATCGAAGAACGAATGTATTCTTGTTTTCATCTGGGGCCTATATTTGACTGGCAGATTGACGATCCAACCTCCCAACACAGGTCGCGTTTTGATTTAGGATGATTCATTGATGATCTCTTCTTTTCATCACTCCTTTACTATGAACCTTTCTGTTTCTTACTCTCTAAGCATTGGAATCTTGATGCTTTGCCAGTCTACCCCCTTTCTTTTTAAAAAAAACTGCTTATCAATGCAAAGATGTTTTCTTCCATTATATCTCTATACATCTTCACTCTGGGTGAATGCTGACTGCCTTCTAATCCCAGTGCATGGGTATCTATCCTATCATCTAACGGGTTTCCATGCACGTTTCTCCATCCGTCCATCCAACACGCCGCGCTATCCACTTCACAATATAAACCAACCCCAATAAAACAGGAACTTCAATCAAGGGCCCGACAGTCGCTGCAAGAGCTTGGTTGCTATCGGCCCCAAAGACTGCCACTGCCACCGCAATCGCCAGTTCAAAGTTATTGCTGGCGGCAGTGAAGCTCTGGACGGTTGAGAGCTTATAGCCAAACCCTAATTTGTAAGTGACAAGCAGAGTGGCAAAGAAGATGATCAGAAAGTAGACGATGAGCGGAGCTGCAACTCGCACGACGGAGACAATCTGCTCGACCACATGGCGACCCTGCGAGGCGAACAACACCAGGATCGTGAACAACAGTCCGATCAGAGACAACGGGCTGATCCATCGCAGGAATGTCTCAAACCACTGGTCCGAAATTTTGCGACCTATGAATCGCGTTATAATCGCGGCCCCCAGGGGAATACCGAGAAAGACTGCTACACTTTTGGCTGCGATAGCGTATTCGAAGGTGACTTGATCTCCGCTGATCACTTCGATGAAGAAAACTCCCATGGGAGCGAACAGCACCATCTGAAGGATCGAATTGAGGGCAACGAGGATAGCGCAGTACTCATTGTCGCCACCTGCCAGTCCTGTCCACACCAAGACCTGGGACAGACGAGTCAGCTTGATGTTTGCTCGAATATTGGATTTTGACTGCGGAACTTACCATGGCAATGCATCGTGCTAGCCCGACTACTATAAGTCCTTGGCGCAGTTCTGGTTCGTCGGGTAGGAAAGCCCATGCCAAACCCAGCTGCATGAGCATAGTCAGTACCAAGCAGTCTCTGTCTCAAGGTATGTTTCAAATCTTACCATGAGGAATGGTGCGACTATCCAGTTGAGCAGCATGCTGAATGCCATCTGGACCCAAATGTCTTTTGTCTTAAAGACATGATGCAGAGATTCAAATCGAACCTTGCACAGGATTGGATACATCATGACTAACAGTCCCACAGCTTTATATGCAAATCTTGTTAGCTAGCTGATATATTGACGTTGGACCATACTAACCGATTGGAATCGAGACACCGACAAATTTCCCTCTTTCAAGAGCAGGTCCTGTGCTTGGGACAAAGTTTCCCAGAATAATACCAATGGCCATAGCGAGAAAGATCCATACAGCAAGGAAGCGATCTAGCAGGCCAAGACTCGAGAAAGCTGACTTCTTTTTGTGAAGCTCGTTCGGGGTATTGGGCTCATCTTGCTTTTCGAGGTCGTGTTTTTGAGATGTGGTGTCTTGACTGGAGACATGCGAACATGTTTGGATCTGAGAAGGCGCCATTGAGACTTGGGGCTTTGAAGAAATCATTGAAAATGATCTTTCAGTTTGGAAAGTAGCCAAGATGGCGCCTCTAAATAACATTGTAGGGTTGAGCCTCATGCGATGTCACTGGCAGACTCTGATTGGTCCGTTCTCGCAGTCTGGCATTTGCCAAAATTTCTCATTGACCAATCAGCTTTGAGCAGTGACATTCGCGGGGTATGTCCCTTTGAACAGCAAGACAGTGTCTACGATGTACTATTGATATGCTCACTCGATTAGTACGCCTGATGTCTACCGAAACACCATGGCATGCGGCATTCCCCGCTCCGAAGAGTACACCACCTTCTCTATCACGAGAAGAGTTACTTGGATGGATCCGAGAGGGTAAACAAGCCGGCAAAGACTATGTACTTGTCGACGTGCGTCGGAATGACTACGAGGTAAAAGAACAATGAACTCAGTCCTGTCGCTATATGTGTACTGATCCTCTAAAAGGGTGGCACGATCAGAGGCTCGTTGAACTTGCCTGCCCAAAGTCTATACCCTACAATTCCGACATTGTACTCTCTCATATCAAACAGCAGTGCGGAATACGTGGTTTGGTACTGCGGTAGGGCATATGTGATATTCAATTACTTCCTGGGTACATGCTAATCGAGGTCGGTGTTTAGGTTCGTCTACTGGTCGGGGTACGCGTACCGCTGCTTGGTTTGCAGATTACCTCCAAGAGAAGCAGGATCCGAAGGTTAAGAGCTTGATTCTTGCAGGTGGGATTAAGGGATGGGCTGCTGCTGGAGAGGAGTTCACTTCGTTGATGGATGGATATGATGCTTCTGTCTGGTCGAAGTAGAGAGGATGTTTACCATGAAGATTTATCTACATTCTTGATATCTGCAGAGTTCTGTAGACACAAAGCAGAATCTCAAAGCTCGTCTTTTCCAGACATCTTCTAATAGCGGTAGCGAAAACAGCTTCCTCCCCAACAATTGCTTTTATTTCTCGGCCCCCACTACCGAATTACTAGCGTCATAATATATTTGTCTGAAATCAATAGAAATTTCCATGCTTGAAGGTATCGAGCGGGAATCTACAGCAGGATGCGACCTGGAATATGTCTGGGTATTAAAAGCATACGTGGAATGGTCTTCATAAAATTATTGTCACCGATTAGCAATTTTGGCCTTCAACTTATTGACCGCAGGATTCAAGTAGGTTTTCGGGACGCAGCGTCTGTGTAAATGGCGAAATATGCCCGACATTAACCACTTCTTTTCTTTTCCCAGGCCCTACTGTCAAGATGCGAGTGCAATAAAAAATCAAAGTTTAATAAAAATGTGAATTACATAAGGAGTTATCCTGTTAGTTCACGGTTAAATTAGTTCACTTGACAGGGAGGGGAGAAGCAGAATGAAATTACCTTGGGCTGTGAACTGCGCCATGGGCGATAGGTACCTGGCCTGGCAGCCTCGTTTCGCCAATTTGGTCGATTTCCAATTCATGAACCTCTAGTTGAACCTTGGTTGACTGACGCACTAGTACCTTTTTGTCCACCCGACGAGGCTATTCATCTGATGGCTGGTAAATATATCGCCCATTTCAAGGGCACCCATAATCATTCATACCAACTGAAATACAAAGGTGGTGCAGATAGGCAGTGACCTCTGTCAGTGTCTAAATAAACTCGAACGGAGAGAGAAGGGGGACGGGTGGCATAGCCAGTAGCCACAATTCCACCGAAAGATGCAGATTGGGGCGCTTCGCCATACCCCTGCAACAACCACTCATCAGAATGAGGCGATGACGTGACAACCAACGCTAGGCCAAAGCTTTCTTGAAAACCATTCATTTTTATATTTGAGGATTTATGCGCGCACATCGCCCCAAATTGACGTGGCACTTGCATTTGGGGCTGAATTCGCATGCAGTAGGCAATCAGGAGATCGACTGAGTTCAGCAGACGAAGCAGCTACATATCCCGCAAATATCTCCTCGCATAAGTCCCAGTTTACCCTTCTCGGAAGCGAGCACAATGTTGGTTCCGGACGAGCTGCGAAAAAGGTATGAGGTCGTCAGACTCAGTGAAGATAATAAGGACAAGATAATTGAGGTAAGTTACTCATGTATGGATTCAGACTATATTTGACTGATAAGATGAGCTGAATATAGGAGCTTTTCACTCATGTACGAAGCCTTCAAGAAGCACTTCAACACCAGAAGAACGAGTCCGACGACCAGAAGAAGCTAGTTCGCGTTTATAGAGAGGATGTGAAGACATGTGAGAGTGAGCTGAAAGAGAAGAAACGCAAGGAAGTATGTTCTGTCTTTGTTATAATATGCTAAATGACTCCATGGACCCTACCCTGATATTGACTATGTCCGCACAGGCAGGGTTGAGCTTCGTACTAGTACTGGTTGACGGCGATCATATGAACGTGAGCATGAGCCTATTTGACAATGTCGTCGACATAAACTGAATGATGTAACGCAGTTCATGGACGAGTTGGTTCAAGGTGGACACAAAGGTGGTCGCTCTGCCGCCAAATCCCTCGTGGACGCTGCTCGAAATCATGTCCGAGAGTTAAAACCGGATTGTAACCCGAACGTCCATATCAAGATTCGGGTATACGCAAATGTGGCTGGCCTAGCCAAAACATATGTCGATACTGGGATTGTGAGCTCAGCAGATATCGTGAGATATTTTATACAAGGTTTCAACATGCATCACACTTTGTGTGATTTTGTGGATGCAGGTAATGGTAAGGAATGTTCTGATGTGAAGGTTAGAGGTAAGAATGCTCCGTGCTTCCTTTTGAAATTGAAGGGATCTCTAACATATCATCCAGCCCATTTTGAGCACTATCTTCAAGATGTCCATTGTCAACACATCGTATTCTGTGGATCTGCAGATAACGGCTATGCCCGTGTACTGGAACCCCATAGCGGATCGAGTCTTATTTCACTTGTAGAGGGACCACCATTTCCTCGTGAGTTGAGAGAGCTATCAACTGAGTTCAAGGCAACCTCGTTCCCTAGCGTCTTCCGGCCGAAGAAATTATCTCGCAAAGTCTCATTTGGGGGTAAGGCGGTCGCACAATCAATCACACCACCACGCACGCCGACTTCAAACTACGCCTCTGTAGCGAAAACAGCACCTCAAGCATCAGAAGGCGGCTCCACCCTAACAAAAACGCCCACCAAAAAGTCGGTACCTCCCAGCTCAATGCTAATCGTGCAGAGGAATGTGAATGGCGAACGGGTTGATGGTCCGTTGCACTACTCCACGAGGGCCAAACTCGATGTTCTGAAACAGCACAAGTTCTGCAACCAGTTCCATATATTGGGATCATGTTCCTACGGAGAGGCTTGTACTCATAGGCATGATCCACGGCTTGCTGATCAAGAGGTAATTGATCTAATGTGGATTGCCCGGTTGTCTCCCTGCTCAAAGGGCTTGCGATGTGATGACGAGCGTTGTGTCAATGGCCATCGGTGTCCACGCGAAAACTGTACGGTTAGGGGTTGCAAGTACCCCCATGAAGTTGACACCAGAATTGTCACCTCTTTTTGATCTTATGAACTTTTCTGGCTTATGCTTGACGTTTTTTGATGTTGGTTGAACAGAGTGTCTTTATTTCATGTCAACGAAATCGTTTTGCCCTTCATCCAAGCTATCACTACAGGTTTTTGGTGGAGAAAGCGAATATAATTGCTACTTTGTTATGCATGGATTCAACATCCATGTCACAAATTCGTTTCAGTAGGAGCAGCTCTGCATAGCATTTTCCATAGAGATACACTACCTGTTTTCCGTCGCTCTGTCGGTCGGCACCCGCCGAGTGTGGCACTTGCACTTTCACTCTGCTCATGAAGTACCTATTCTATGTTGCAAATATATGAATGCAAGTATACAGTCAAATACCAAGAAAAGCCTTAGAAGGTAGGACGTTGGTCTCGGTTGATTAAAATAACAGTACTAACGTTTTGAAGTGGGGCTCGGAAATAAAAAGTGCTTGCCCAGGGTGGAAGCTGTTTCCGCTGGTGACTGTTAGCTCAAAGCCTCAAATGACCCCAGCAAAAGCATACCTATCAACCAGATCATTCGACTTCAATTATTGGACAGATGGGGATGCGAATGAGTCTCCGAGATGTTACTATCCAGCGACTCACGACGAGCCTGCTCATCATCCGTCACGCGCTCGATTGGAAAGGGAGCAGCGACCTCACTGAGACAGTCAAAGTCGTCTTCGTTCTTCAAGGTGTTTACGTGAGGTTTGTCCTTGGGGGCATTTGATTTGGACTCCTTTGCACGACCACAGGTCAATATTCGACGGAATTTGGAAAGTGCCATATTAGACGCAGACCTGATGATGTGGAAGACAGTGCTCTTGCATTTGATATTGGCGAAAATGGGTACAGGTGTCGAGTAGCTATCAGAGGTTGGCCACTGGACTACGTCATGGCTATGAGAGAGCTGAGATGTGTCGGGCACTTTTCCGACGCCATAGGGAGATGCCGAACGGGTGTTCCCGTCCCGAGTCAGTATTTGGATCGTGAATCATAAATGTAGCGTCGTTTAGACTAGTGAAGTGGAGCAATAAGAAGGTCGGGTTCCTTTCGGTGTGCATTTTGAACTGCGGGAGAAACCGGGCTTTCTTTAGCGTCAGGTGAGCACTGTACGGAGTAAGCTCAAACAAAATATGTCAATTGTTGAGCTTTTGAGTCATCGAGTGATATTTCAATGGCGTTAAAAGGCATGCCCAGGTGCTAGCAGGAAATTATAATATTCAGTACTGTCTATCTTTGCAGTAAATTGTTTGATCTCGACTCAATGGCCGTCCGACCTTATCAAAACTTCCCTGGGAGAGTATTCTTCAGCTCTCTCTACAATCAGAGCTACAGAACCCAAGTAGGATCTGATTTCCTTGTTTCATCTTCGGCCAAATTGGTGAACCCCCATCATCACATCGCCTCTTCTGACGAGGTCTCGTGGACTCTGGATACAAAAGCCCTCAGAGGAATGGACGATCGAAAATTCCTGTCTCTATTTTCAGTCGGATTCTTCGGTGGATTCGTCCTTGGAATCGAGCGCATGCTTTTGACAGCCGGAGCCTGGAGATTGCTCCCTGTTCATTTCACCGGTCAGTCTATGTGATGATATTCCACGAGAGTCTCGGTATTGATGTATACGAGCAGCTTTTCCCAGTGAGTCCCGCAAGTCGAGTATATGGCACAGATCAGACATCCCAGATGACGATCTCTGTCCCACCGGGACAAAACTCTTCGGGTCTTTCCAATTGCTCGACAAACAAATCTCGAAAGGGCCGACCAATGCATCCACATCCACGTCCAGTTATGTGGATTATGGATTCGGCTCCGATACTTATTCATTCTCCGGCTGCCATCGCTTCCGCATCACGAGAATCCCAACAACGCCGGAGAATGCAAAAGAGCTGGTTCAAATCAGCCTCGAAGGGTTCCATTGTGATCCACAGCAAAATCGATTGTGGCTGCCCAGGATTGCATTATGGTTCCACGCTGCTTATGCCAGGGTTCTCTTTGCGAATGGGATGCAGTCAGTCTTGACTGGAGGTGCTCATCAAGGAGCAAGTCATCAATAGTCGGGCCGTCTGCGAGAGGGCTCCTATATGTATAATATAGATAATCAGAGTCTTGGACATTTCCACTCATACACGAAGTAACCGGTACCTCCCAGCCCACAAAGTAATGGAAAAAGGTGATTGCTCCAAGAGGAGAGAAGATGCAAGATGAAAGGAGGTTCGCCGCTGACGTCTCGGAGTTTATGCGGCTAACTCCGGAGGCGCAACTCAACCTTCGCCTCACCTCCAATCCGCAACATCATTCGACTTCATTCTTCACAATGGCCCCTCAAGCTGACAGTCCACCTGCGGGAACTCCCTCAAATATTCCAGATCAATTAGACCCGGCAACTAAGAGGAAGATTCAAAATCGTCTCAATCAACGCGCAAGCAGTGAGCGAATATCCTTCCTAAGCCGACCGCGATTCCGTACTAACTTGTCACAGGAAAGAGAAAAGCACTAGAGGCTGCAAATAACCTTGCAGCAAATAAAAAATGGGTGGTCTACACCGACGAGTCGACTATTTCCAATAGCATCAATCACGCCCAGAAGCCGAATCAGCCGGACCACAAGATCACCCGAATATCACCCAATCCAACCGACTGTCAATCTATCTGCAATTTCAGTCTCAATGCCAATGTCAATGCCAATGCTTCACCGTCCGACGCTATCTTATATGAAGTCTATCTCCGGGCTTTGCACGGGCTTCAAAATCCGACTATTTCGCCAAACATCTCTTCACACGTATCCCAATACAGCCTCCTCAGGGCCACCTTCATCAATGCAAGATTTCTGGGATTGACCCTTGATCTCCTCAATGATGATCTAGCTTCTCAATTCAACATCGTCGGTCCATCATCACTGCATCTTCCGCCGAGCCTGTGGCCATCCAAATCACAACGAAAAATCATTCATCATCCGTGGATTGATTTGATCCCAATATTATCCCTAAGAGAAAGCATTCTGCGCAGAATGGACACGCTTGACGAAGACGAGGCGTGCGGTGATCTTTTTGGAATGTGTACTTCATCATCGGGCGAGACGGGATTGCGGGTTTGGGGTGAAGCTTGGGATCCACTCGCCTGGGAGGCATCGACGGATTTAATCAAGAAATGGTCTTGGATGATGAAGGAATGTCCTGACGTTATAAAATCTACTAATTATTGGAGGAAGCAGCGGGGGGAGAAAGCGGTTGTCATTGAACTAGAATGAGTTCGTCTTCAGATGTACTTGGATACATATGAAAACGGTTTCGTGTTTGTCTTAAACAGAGAACTTCTCACTAGTCATGTTCTCACTCATTTCCCACAGCTCGGCCCAATTAGCAGTGTTCGTAAGGTGGGTGTGCAGTTCGTGATCCGAGACTGCGTTCTGGTTGAGGTACGACCCGCTGTAGTCTAGATGCAGATGTCAACTGTGTGTTTCAAAGGGTTTGTTTGATTAGAGAGACCTACCCTTGATGGTCGGATCGATCATCGCAGTGATGACCGTAGCTGCTCCTTCAGAGGTACCGGTCCAAGGGGGAATCTCGTAGGAATTTCCATCTAAATCAACCATTGCTAGTGAGACCATATGTTAGTATAATTGTATGACAAACAGATCTCTCCAACATACGTCCAGCCTTCTTCCATTCAACGACCTGGTCGAGAAATTCAGGAGGGCAGTGTCGCTGCAAGCCAGAGTGAACCGCTATATCAAGTCAGAAGAGAGGAAGCAGGTAGAAGACAGGACCAGAACTGACCACCAGGGTCCACGCTAAAGACACGAATCTTCTCATTCTTCAGCTTCTCGCCGAGACTTTTGGCAAACATAACTCTAGCAGCGTTCGATTGGCCATATGCAACCATAGGATCATAGGTCTCGCCGTTCTGCAAGGAAGAGTCAGCAGAAGCCCGCACCAATCTCAAAAGTCCACCTTGTACTAACACTGAAGTTTACATCACCAAAGTACACCTTTCCCTGTCGAGCCATAGAGGAAGCCATGATGACGATAGACGAGGATGGATCAGCAGCGCGAACCTTGGACAGGAGCAATTTGACAAGGACAAAGTTCGCCAGATAGTTCACACCGAGCTGACTTTCGAATCCATTCTTGGTCTTACTGTAAGGTGGGAACATTACGCCGGCCACGCAAACCAGGTGATCAATGTGGGTCACGTCGTGTAGGCTCTCGACGGCGTTTCGCACGGCATCCAAATCACTGAGGTCCATATGCAAGAAACGAGTCTTGACATCTGGCTTGGCTGATTTGATCTTTGCCTGAATTCCAGCTACCTTGGACTCGGCACGAGCGCTCAGGATCAAGAGGGCTGGATCGGCGCTGGCGAGTTGCACTGCCAGCTCGCCGGCGATGGAGTCGTCGGAGACTCCAGTGATTAGGACTAAGAAAAGGTGTGTTAGTAAGGGTTTACTTCACGTGAGAGATCACAGCTGTTGGAAAGTACCTGTTTTTCCTTCAAGATTCTTTCCATATTTCTCGAGGATCACCTCGGAGCGAAGAATCTGTTGATTGGTGGACATGGTAGATAACGTTGAAGATAAAAATTGAATGAGAGGAGACAATGCGATGGTTGCTTTCAAGCTCTTGAATATCAAAGAATCTGGAGATCAGACGCCTCTTTTGTATCCTTTCGCTCGGTGATATTGATTCTAACGCCGTGAAGGTATAAGGACATAGTTCGGAACAGCCAATCAGCGTCGACACAAGTCCGAGTCAGATCCAGACTAGTCCCTTTACGGCTAGTGCGGTGTCATCAGTTGGAGAGTATACTTCTACACTTCACACTCCTTGATGCAATTGAGGCACCATGACCTCATTTTCGGCGTACAGAATTGCTAATCTCCGCTCAGGAGAACGACCTGTGTCTAGAAAGGTCTCGGCGGCGGGATTCAACAATGGTTTAAACTTCGGTGGGTGCTCAAAGCCTACCAGATATATCACCATGTGTGATGTTTAAGAGCTGGTAACAAGTCCAAATATGCCCGTGTGTCACTTTGCTCCTTTCTCATCGCTTCTATCCTGCAAACTCTTCGGGGTCATCTCAAGGTTGGGGTGGTGGACATGGCCACATGTGCTCCGGAGTATCATTTTCTCTACATCTGGAAGATGGCCGCTTTGATTTTTCGTAACCTCATGACGATCACTCTGAGACAATTCCTGAATTATTTCCAAGCCCAGCCTCACAGGTTCAGCCAGAGGTATAGCTGCTGTTGAAGCGTATGAACAGTGTCGTGTAGCATACTACAAAATTACAAAATTACCGCCACATACGGTATTTGCGTCACAAAAACCAAAAAGTACAATGGTCCGTGCGCGAATCTTTTTCTCCCGCGACGTCTTGCGACGAGCTCTCAAGCATTTCGCCCATGAACTCATTGTCGCCTTTTCGCTTGGTAACGAGATGCGCTCAGTCTAAACACAGACCCTACCTTGTCTACTCCCTTCTACAATCATCCCCGACCCTATATCGGCGACCTCACTCCACCATGGCGAACGACTCCCCCACACCCAGCCTGGTGGAATTCAAGGGAACTCAATACCAGGTGGTCAAGGAAGGACTGGCGCAGATCCTCAACCCCCCAAGCCAAGAAGCCGCTTCTCAAGGCCCGAGGAGAGACCTCCAAGACGAAGACCCCGGCCAATCTGTCTTCTACAACCCAATCCAACAATTCAATCGCGACCTGAGCGTCCTCGCCATTCGCGCATATGGCGAACACCTGATAGACTCGAAGAGACAAAAAGCGGATCGCAAGTTGAAGAAACAGGCTGGCAACGGAGAAAAGAAGCGGAAGCGCGAAGATGATCAAACCGAGAACCCTAGGCCCGCCCCCAACGCAGAAGGCAGACCACAAGAAACAGACCCGGCAACTCTCCCTGAGCAGCCTGCTCCAACTGAAAAGCCAATTGGCCTGACTTCAGAAACCGCATCACACTTCTCGATCCTCGATGCCCTCTCCGCCACTGGACTGCGTGCCCTGCGCTATGCCTCGGAAATCCCCTTCGCGACCAGGGTGGTAGGCAATGACCTGTCGGAGTCTGCAATCAAGTCCATGAAGACCAACATCGAATACAACAATATCAAAACCATCCAGCCAAATCTGGGTGACGCGAGAGCCTACATGTATGAGAATGTAGGCAAATTCGACGTGATTGATTTGGACCCCTATGGCACAGCGTCCCCTTTCATCGATGCTGCTATCCAAGCAGCTAGAGATGGTGGTCTTCTTTGTGTCACTTGCACCGATGCGGGTGTCTGGGCTTCCACTGGTTACTCCGAGAAGGCATTCTCGCTGTACGGTGGCATCCCCCTCAAGGGCTTCCACTCCCATGAAAGCGGACTGAGGTTGATTCTGAACTCCCTTGTCATGTCTGCGTCTAGATATGGAATCGCGATTGAGCCATTGCTGTCTCTTTCGATCGATTTCTACGCGCGTGTCTTTGTTCGAGTTCACAAGTCTCCTGCTCAGGTGAAGTTCAATGCCGGTAACACAATGGTTGTCTACAGCTGTGACGCTGGATGTGGTGCCTGGACTACTCAATACATTGGTCGCACCACAACCAGAACGAACAAAAAAGGAAACCCCATGCACCACCACGGTATTACCAAGGGGCCTACTTCGGCTCCCCGATGTGAGCACTGCGGCACCAAGACCCATATTGCAGGTCCCATGTGGGGTGGCCCGCTGCACAATCCTCAATTCATCCAGAAGATCTTGGCCTTACTCCCCGGTGCCGATCCTGAAACTTATGGAACTTGCGCTCGTCTCGAGGGCATGTTGACTACCGCCCTCGAAGAAGACCTGGATTTGACAGCAGCATCCGACGCATCCAAGCCAGAACAGTCATCCGAAACGGCAGAGAGTACAAAGACTCAAGAAAACGCTGAATACCCTGCCATCATCCCCCGAATGGATGTCGCTTTGAGAGAAAAACACCCCTTCTACTTCTCCCTCAGCGCACTAGCAAAGGTCCTGCATTCCACCACCGTCCCAATCGACGACTTCCGCGGTGCCCTCAGCAATCTCGGATACCGTTCCACCCGCTCCCACACCAAACCAAACACCGTCCGCTCCGATGCCCCCTGGGAGGTCATCTGGGAGGTCATGCGCGAATGGGTACGCCAGAAATCGCCTATCAAGGAATCTGCCCTGGCCCCCGGAAGCGCCGCTGCCGTCATCATGTCGAAAAGCCGTGAGAACATCCGCAAACTCGACGACAAGGACCCATCGCTTTCCCTCTTAAAGCAAGATCTGCTCTCTGCTGTCGAGTCAGGAGGCGACGTCAGTGACTTGGTTACCAAGGTCGAGGCGGCTCTCTACCGATCTAAATCACGAGCTCCGCAGCCCACAGTCTCTGAACCACAATCCGAATCCGCCGCCCCCAAATCCCCGGCTGAGAACCCTGCACAGAAATCACAGCCGGTTCACCCGAGTACCCTTGAAGTAGTCTTTGATGCCAGGCTCGGCCGTGCCGTCTCTGCGGCTCATAGCAAAAAGCGTCTCGTGCGATACCAGATGAACCCTCGTGCCAACTGGGGTCCTCTGAACCGTGCTAGTCGATCTTGATGGGATGAGGAAGAACATACATGATAATACTTGAGACAAAAAAATGCATTGGAGTTAGGTAGTGTAGCATAATCTCGATTTGAGAGTCAATATACATAAGTTTCTTTCATTTTATTACAAGGTTCAGAGTAGTTACGGGATATTGGATACTGGAGAATACTCGATAGGCATTATTGAACAATAAATGAAATGTCATTACTCCCATTATAAACACAACGAGCCAGGAGACGGAACCAGCTCGGAAATCTCTAAAAAAAAACATAAATCACAATCATCACGTCTCAATCCAATGCAACAACAAGGTATGCAAACAAGAACAAAAAGGATACGACACGCTTAGAACTGCGACACGGCAACGGCGACGGCTTGAGAGTCACTGTGGCTGATGCTGACGCTGACCTGCTTAACACCGGCTTGCTTGGCGGCAGCGGCGGCGGCACCATGGAGCTAGAAAGGTGGGTTAGCATGGCTGTTTATGAAGGGAGAAGCAATGGTATTTTGTACTTACGTTCACAGTGGGGGCACCGTTGGCATCGACACCGATTTCGATCTCCTTGAGAGCGGCACCGGCACCCTTGCTGCTGACACCGAGGGACTTGAAGACAGCCTCCTTGGCGCTCCAGCGACCGGCGAACGAGGACTGGGGGGAAGCCGCCTTGCGGCAGTAGTCCTGCTCACTCTGGGTGAAGTTGCGCTCAACAAAGGTCTCGTTGTCGATGTTGACGGAATCGATGTGCTCGACGTCAACGCCGATCTTGGAGTTCTCGGCGGCGTTGGCCTTGGCGAGGGACTCGACGGTCTGGCGAGTGGCCTCGGATTGCTTGGCCTCGGGGGAAGCAGAGGAGTACTTGAGCTCGGAGGTCTTCTTGTCAAGGGAGACACGGTAGTCAGGGTTCAAGAAGATCTTGCTCTGGAGGTCATCCTCGTAAGGAGCCTTGTTCTTGGCGACGAAGATGGTGTTGTTGATCAGACCGTTGTGGAAGTAGCGGTAAGCTCTCTTCTGGCGGGCCTCGACCTTGGTCTTGTAGGCCTCGTACTGGCTCTTCTCGAGAGTGGCGTACAGGTAACGGGGGTGGATACCGATGACCTGAGCACCCTTCTGACCGAAACCGAAGGAGGTGACGGAGAACGCCTTGACACCGTCGGTCTGGATGCTGCGGCTGGGGTAGACGATGTAATCGAACTTCTCCATGACCTTGTCAACGTTATCGGCGTTGCGGTTACCGGGGACAAGACCGCTGTCCAGGACCTGCAAACAACCGTTGAACATCCAAGCACCGGCAGCACCCTTGGGGTGACCAGTAAGGTACTTCTGGAAGATACCCATGAGTGCATTACCCTTGGTGCGTCCAAGGTGCTTCATCTGCTGGCAGAGCACATCGGACTCGTTCTTGTCGTTGGCAACAGTGGAAGTACCGTGGAAGGAAGCAACCTCAATGTCGTCAACAGTGAGACCCCAAGTGGCCATGGCACCACGGAGGGGAGCGATGCGGGAGTCCTGCTTCCAGAAGTTGTTGCCCAGGCTGTACTGAGCATCCTTCTCTTGGCGGACGGCCTCGCGCTCAATGTGCGCAGCACGCTCCTGCAAATACTCGGACTCGTTGAAGGTCTCGTCGCTCTGAGCCTTCATGGCCTCGGCCTCCTCCTGGAGGTAGAGGAGCTCGGACTCCTGCCACTCGTTGATCTGCTTCTTGCGCAGATCCAATTGGCGGCGACGGTACTTCAGGTCGAGAAGGGGAGATGGGAACTTGCCGGGGTTCTCGCGGGCGGTGGTCAGGACACCCTGGCCAGGGGCGGGAACGGAGCGACCGATCTTGTCGGTAGCGGTGGTGGTCAGGGCGATGATACCGTGAATGGGAACACCCATGTCAAGGGCCAGCTGAGCAGTCATGATCAGCTGCATACCGCAACCCTGGGACTCCATGAATCCAGCACGAGTGGTGGTGGTAGGACGAGACATCTCCTGAGGGGTACGGCCGTGAGCGAACTCATCCTCGGCGTTACTGGTGGCCTTCATGTTGGCGAACTCGTAAGAGCCCTCCTCCTGGAAGTCATCGAAACCACCAACGAAGCAGACACGGGCCTTGCCTTCAACAATGGTCTCGTAACCAATATCAACGGATTCGACAGCGGTAGCGCAAGCACCGACGGGGGTCTTGATGGGACCGGTGGAGGACAGAAGCAACATGTTAACCCAAGCGCTCATGGTGTTGATGAAAGACTCCTGCAGGATATCCTTCTGCTTGGGCTTGTCCAAGAAGCGGTCCTTGTACATACCACGCAGGGCGTGGGTACCACCGATACCGGAACCAATGCAGTTACCAACCTCAGAAAGGTGGACATACTTGTAGAACTCGTAGGGGTCGGTGATACCGGAAGACAACATGGCCTCGGCGGTACAGACGAGAACGTACAGAGTGACGGGGTCGACTTGCTCGATGATATCATCGGGGATACCGTAGCGGCTGGCGTCCCAACCAGTGGGCACCTGACCAGCGACAAGGCGGTCGAATTGGAGCGCCTTGGGGATGAGCATGGTGGCACCCTTGCGAAGGCGGACGGTGTACTCGCCAGACTCGGGGATCTCGAAGATCTCGGCCTTGTCTCCGTGCTCACGCTTGAACTCCTCGGCGGTCTCCTTGGAAGACTCGAAGGGCTCGAGGTCCTCCTGGATGACGATCTCCTGGAGCAGCTGCTTCTTCTTGGGGTCGTATCCCTTGAAGAGCTCAGGCTCGATGAGACGGATACCAGTGTGCTCCAAGATGTGCTTCTCGTACTTGGGCTTGATGTCCTTGTCGTCAACGGGGTCACCGGACTTGGCGTCAACCCAGCCGGAGTAGGCCTTGCCCTTGAGAGGACCGTTGTGGTGCTTGATCAGACCCATAATCCAGGCCATCTCAACACAGCCCTCCAGGGAGAACTTGCCCTGGGACTCCATCTCCCAACGGGTACGGGAGTTACCCCAGGGACCGACTTCGGAGAAACCGGTGACAACGACAACCTTGTCCAGGTTGACCATGCCCTTGAGGCCCTCGTTGAGAGGCTTGACTTCCTCCTCCCAATCAGGCAGGTTGGGGAACTCGAACTTGATGTTGGCACGGGGCTCCGCGACAACCTTCTTGTACAAAGCTCCACTGTCCTCGCCGTTGACGACCTTGTGCTCGATGGCGGTCTCCTTGATGACAGCCTGGCGAACGTCGCTGGTCTCCATGATGTCGGTGCGGAGCTTGGTCATCAGGCCCTTCAGGTCAGGAATGAACTGAAGACCACCGTTGAGATCGGCGAAGACGGGGTCAAGCTGGCACAGGTTGACGATGGCAGGGGCCATCAGACCGAGAAGGTTGAAGGCCATCTCCTGCTGGGAGAAAGTGCGAACACCAAGCTTCTCAACACCCTCAGCGACCATGTTGTTACCACCCATGAGACCGGTGCCACGGGTCCAGCCAATGACGGCACCACAGATGGTGAGGTAGTGGCCCCAGTTCTCAGAGTACCAGCGGTTGAAGAGAGTCTCGAGAGCGAGCTTGGACTCGGAGTACAGACCGTCGTTACCGAAAGTTCCGTGGTTAGGAGACAAAGGCAGGATGACCTGAGCGGGGCGAGTCTCGAAGCCGTGAGTCTGCTTCTGGGTCTTGATGGAACCAAGAAGACGGAGAAGGTTGGTCAGCATGATACGGTGAGCCAACTCAGACTTGGAGTCGATGTTGTCAATCTCACGGCCGTTCTCAGGAATAGCGGCGAAGGGAACGACAAAGTCCAAGTCCCAGCCGAGACCCTTCTTGGTGTCGTAGATGTATTCGACCAGAGCCTCAACATCCTGCTTGCTGCCCTGGTTGAAGGGCACGACAACCAGCTGGGAGCCACGGGCACCGAAACGGGCGTACATGCCCTGGTAGTATTCGGTCACCTCACGGGAGAAGCGACTGGTAGTGACAATGACCTTGGCACCACCGCTAATCAGACCCTGCAAGACCTCGGCACCAATGGAACCGGCACCGGCACCGGTCATGAGAACGTTCTTGCCCTGGAAGCTCAGACCGTCCTTGGCGGCGGACTCCATGACATTGAGGTAGATGCCGGTGAGCTTCTTGTTGTAGTCCCAACCATGCTCGGTCTTTTTCTTCAAGTGCAAGAAGGGAATGGTCTCAACCTTGCCGGGGTGGCTGAGGGTGCGCTTGGCGGAGCCACCCTTCTTGGCGTGGCCGTTCTCCTGGGGAATGATCTGGCTCTCGTTCATGCCGAGAGCGCGAACAACATCCTTGTACAGGGTGTCAAACTGGATCTGGGAAGACTTGGAGAGACGATGCTGCTTGCGGATGAGCTTGTAGACCTGCTTGAGGTCGTTCTGGACCTTGGTGCGGTTGCTGTACTCGGAGATTGGGCCTCCTTCAGCCATGTGCTTAACGTAGTGCTCGAGCTTGCGAGCACTAGTACGGGGCACCTCCTTGTAGCCAATGTTTCCACGGGCATCGACGGAAGTTTGAGGACCGGTAGGGACAGCGACGTCCTTGTAGACAGGGGCGACCTCGAGCACCTCGCGGCAGTTCTCGATGAGCTGCTGGCCAAGCTCCTTGGCCAGCTGGTAGGTCTCGCCACGGTCGGTAGGGCAGTTGTCGATGTGGTACTGCATGAAGTCAAGGAGGAGGGGGTTGGAGCGGTTCATGATGCGGATACACTGGCTGACAATCTCGCGGTCGACGACCTGGAGACGACCGAAAATGATATCGTAGTACATGCTCAAGGCATCTTGACGAGCCCAGTTCCATGAGGAGTCGTAGACACGGGCCTTCAGCTGGTCGAAAGAGGGCTCAATGCCGGAGGCGTAGAAGTCACCGTGCTCCACCTGCCACAGGTCAAGCTGTGCCTGCAGCGCCTTTTGGCTCTCCTGGGAGATGACGTGAGCCTTCTCGCCCTCGCGGAGGTCCATCTTGAGGTAGCGGGCAATGATCTCAAGCTGCTGCTTGAACAAGGCACGCTGGTCCTTGGTCAGAGCATCGATAGCAGCAGGGTCCATCACCATACCACCGCCGCCACCGCCGCCGTCACCACCGGCAGTAGGGGCTGAGAGGCTGACGCCAGCGCTAGCAGCATACTTGTTGGCCACATCGTCGAGGTAGGCCTTGGCATCACCCTCGGATCCCAAACGAGCCGCGGGCTCCATGGTGAGCGCGAGGAGAAGGACACCGTCTTGACGACCGGCTCCCAGACCCCAGCGGGTCTCCAAGTATTTCCTCACTGCGGTGATGTTGAAACCACCAGGCATCTTCGCGGAGACCATCCTGGCGATCAAAGACGAGGACTGCTTGCCCAATTGGCCGTTGAAAGTGGCCTGCATGGAGGCACCGAGCTCGTCGAGAGGGACATCCTCGGGCTTCTCTGGTGTGGAACCGAACTCTTTACCCAGGTCACCCAGGATTTCATTCTGTAATGTGGACTTGCCTGGTTTCAAATATTGGTTAGCATTTGAATTTCCCCGCAAAAAGATTAAGGCGAAAAAAAGCAAAAAAGCAAAGGGTTCTGATTCTCACCTCCAACAAGATCCTTAATGGCTTTTGACAGTGGCACATCTGCCAGGCTCTTCTTTAACTTTTGAGCAACCAATGTGCGCAGTACATCGACTGCTGTGACAGGGGCATCTTCGACTGCGGCCGCGGGGCCGGCACTGGGGGGAGGGGGAGGAGCTCCCGCTGCAGGCGCGGCTGCCGGGGCTGCGGGCCCTGAAGGCGCGGCCTCCGGGGTGGGCTCGGGCTCGTCCTCCACGGGGTCGACATCGTAGTAGATCTCCTTGGCGTCCTTATTATAGCACAGAATCTGGCGCTGCACTGACGTGGCGGCATCGTAGGCCTCGTACTTGGAGGCTAGTGTCCGTCGTGCCATGCCTCCCAGGGTATCTGCGGGACCGATTTCGACAATGCGCTCGGTGCGCTGCTCGGCGAGGATGACATCTTGGGTCTCAATCCATCGGACGGGGGAGGCGAATTGGTAGGCCAGCAGCTCCACCAGGAGCGTGTGGGCGAGCTCCTGCTCGACTTCCGGACGCATGATGGAAGTTATGGGTATCAATTGATATTAAACAAAAAGACGAGTATTAAGGACGCAACGTCCGTTTGACGAATGCGGATAAGAAGCCCAAGGGGGAGGGGGGCTGGAATGAAGGTAGAGGAATATGTAGCAAAAGGAAAGAGGAGGAAGATTAGACCTTTACACCACAAGTCAGAGAGAGAGTAAAGGATGCCAGGCCAGTTCCAACGAGGAAAAAAAGGTGGGAAGAGCCAGTTGGTAATTAATACCGGTATTGGTAATTTTCCCACAGCTTTTTTTTTTTTTGGAACCAACTCCATAACAGGGGGACCACTCACCTTCTACACTTATTTTTTTGGGGAGGATTCTAATTAGTTGAAAAGATGGGGAAGTAGGGAATATTCAGCTATTACGCTACTTCTTCTCTGTACTTCTTATCCGGAGCAATGGAGCTCTGGAGGGTCGCGGTCTCGTAAAGTGGTGAGAGCTCTGTTGGGCGTTCCCGAGCTTTAGATCGGACACTAAAGAAGTGATATGCGGCCCTCCGCGGATCATATTCGGAGCCGACAATCGGCGTAATCTAGTTCCCAACGAGATGCAGCCATTGGCGGTTGTGAGCGTGTCAGGTCATGGCGGCGGACTAGAGAAACTCTGGGGTTTGATAGAGAAAGTCAGCCATGACAACAAAATAGAATACTGGTGTAACATGTACAGTGCAAAAAAGGGTAATCCCAGTGTATTTGCAGTGTAATTGCAGGGTAATTGCGTGGTAATTCCCAATCCTCAACGGGTTCAACCCAGTCGCAACCCATTGGGGCGGGTCTCCTCGTGCGCTAAACCCTTTCGGGCCGCTTGCAGTTCAACAGCGGATCTTTTTTTTCTGCGCTTTCCAATCCTCTGAGCTCCATTCTCCCCTTCCTGTATATCTGTTCCCTTGGCTTGTTCCTGTCGTGTCCATTTCTTCCTTTTGATTAATATAACCTGTCGGGGCCCTCAGGAATAACTATACAGAGGTCTACAGTAAGTCGGTCGAGAGAATATGAATCCCCTGCACTGTGCTAATCGTCCCAGCACAAAACAACCCCTCTTCTAATTTAGGGTCCTGGTCTCTCCTTATTCAGACTCTCTCTCTCTCTCTCTCCATCTTGATCAACGACCATCCCTCTCCATCACATCTCCGTGCCATTGAAGAGAGACATCATGTACGGCACATCCACCGGTCCCCAGACCGGGATCAACACCCCACGATCTTCGCAATCCCTCCGCCCTCTTATCCTCTCGCATGGCTCTCTCGAGTTCTCTTTCCTCGTTCCTACTTCGCTTCACTTCCATGCATCCCAATTGAAGGATAGCTTCACAGCCTCTTTACCCGAGCCCACAGATGAATTGGCCTTAGATGAGGAGCCCTCATCAGTGACCGAGCTGGTGGCCCGCTACATTGGTCATGTAGCCCACGAGCTCGAGGAGGAGGATGATGCCCAGGGCAACTTTTTGGATGTCTTGAAGCTTGTTCTGAATGAATTTGAGCGGGCGTTCATGCGCGGGAATGATGTGCACGCCGTGGCAGCTGCGCTCCCCGGAATCGTGTCGAAGAAGAACCAGGTCGTCGAGGCATACTACGCTGGACGAGCGGCGGCGGGCCGGCCCACCAAGCCTTACGACTCGGCCCTGTTCCGCGCGGCCTCGGACGAGGCGGCCGGCATCTACTCGGTGTTCGGCGGGCAGGGAAACATTGAGGAGTACTTTGATGAATTGCGCGACATCTACACCACCTACCCATCCTTCGTCGAGGAGCTGATCACTTCCTCCGCCGAGCTCCTGCAGTCTCTCTCCCACGAGCCCGAGGCCAGCAAGCTGTATCCCAAGGGGTTGGATATTATGAAGTGGTTGCAGGATCGGGACACACAGCCAGATATCGACTATCTGGTGTCGGCCCCCGTCAGTCTGCCATTGATTGGTCTGGTGCAGTTGGCTCACTACACTGTCACCTGTCGCGTGTTGGGCCGCCAGCCCGGAGACATTCTGGAGCGCTTCCTCGGTACCACCGGTCACTCACAGGGTGTGGTGACCGCGGCCGCGATTGCGACCGCCACCAGCTGGGAGTCCTTCGCCAAGGCATCCCGCAATGCCTTGACCATGCTCTTCTGGATCGGTCTGCGCAGTCAACAGGCCTACCCCCGCACCTCCATTGCCCCCTCCGTGCTGCAGGACTCCATTGAGAACGGTGAGGGAACTCCCACTCCCATGCTGTCCATCCGCGATCTCTCCCTCGCTGCGGTGCAGGAACACATCGATGCCACCAACCAGCACTTGCCCGAGGACCGCCACATCTCCATCTCTCTGGTCAACAGTGCTCGCAACTTCGTCGTCACCGGTCCCCCCATCTCCTTGTACGGTCTGAACCTGCGTCTGCGCAAGGTCAAGGCCGCCACCGGACTCGACCAGAACCGTGTGCCCTTCACTCAGCGCAAGATCCGCTTTGTCAACCGTTTCCTCCCCATCACCGCTCCCTTCCACAGCCAGTACCTCTCCTCGGCGTACGACCGCATCCTGGAGGATTTGGAGGACGTCGTCGACATCTCTGCCAAGGAGCTGGTCATTCCCGTCTTCCACACCAAGACCGGAGAGGATCTTCGTCAACTCGGTGACAAGAGCATCGTTCCCTCGCTCATCCGCATGATCACTCACGATGCCGTCAACTGGGAGCAGGCTACTGTCTTCCCCCGTGCCACTCACATCTTGGACTTTGGCCCCGGTGGTATCTCGGGTCTGGGTGTTTTGACCAACCGCAACAAGGACGGTACCGGTGTCCGAGTCATTCTCGCCGGTGAGATGGATGGCACCAACGCCGAGGTCGGCTACAAGCCCGAGCTCTTCGACCGTGATGAGCACTCGGTCAAGTTTGCCGTGGACTGGGTCAAGGAACACGGCCCTCGTCTCACCCAAACCTCCGCCGGACAGACCTACGTGGACACTAAGATGAGTCGTCTGCTGGGTATCCCCCCTGTCATGGTTGCCGGTATGACCCCTACCACCGTTGCCTGGGACTTTGTGGCGGCTACTATGAACGCTGGCTACCACATTGAGTTGGCTGGTGGTGGTTACTACAACGCCAAGACCATGACCGAGGCCATCACCAAGATTGAGAAGACCATTCCTCCCGGACGTGGTATCACTATCAACTTGATCTACGTTAACCCCCGTGCCATGGCCTGGCAGATCCCTCTGATCGGCCGTCTGCGCGCTGAGGGTGTCCCCATCGAGGGTCTGACCATTGGTGCCGGTGTGCCCTCCATCGAGGTTGCCAACGAGTACATTGAGACCCTGGGTATCAAGCACATCGCCTTCAAGCCCGGTTCCGTCGATGCCATTCAGCAGGTCATCAACGTGGCCAAGGCCAACCCCAAGTTCCCCATCATCCTTCAGTGGACCGGTGGTCGTGGTGGTGGTCACCACTCCTTCGAGGACTTCCACCAGCCCATCCTCCAGATGTACGGCCGCATCCGCAAGCAAGACAACATCGTTCTCGTTGCTGGCAGTGGTTTCGGCGGTGCTGAAGACACTTATCCTTACCTCTCCGGTACCTGGTCCGCCAAGTACGGCTACCCTCCCATGCCCTTCGACGGATGTCTGTTCGGTAGTCGCATGATGATCGCCAAGGAGGCCCACACCTCCTACAACGCCAAGAAGGCGATCGCCGAGGCCCCCGGTGTTGGTGACGAGGAATGGGAGAAGACTTACCAGAAGGCTACCGGTGGTGTCATCACCGTTCTGTCCGAGATGGGCGAGCCTATCCACAAGCTCGCCACTCGTGGTGTCCTTTTCTGGCAGGAGATGGACCAGAAGATCTTCAAGCTGGACAAGGCCAAGCGTGTTCCCGAGCTGAAGAAGCAGCGTAACTACATCATCAAGAAGCTGAACGATGACTTCCACAAGGTCTGGTTCGGCCGCAACGCTGCCGGTGAGACCGTCGACCTGGAGGATATGACCTACACCGAGGTTGTTCACCGCATGGTTGACCTCATGTACATCAAGCACGAGTCTCGCTGGATCGATCCCTCTTTGAAGAGACTGGCTGGTGACTTCCTCCGCCGTGTCGAGGAGCGCTTCACCACTGCCGAGGGTCAGGCCTCCCTGCTCCAGAGCTACTCTGACATCGACACCCCTTACCCTGCTGTCGACAGCATTCTTGCTGCTTACCCCGCTGCTGCTGATCAGTTGATCAACGCTCAGGATGTGCAGCACTTCCTGCTTCTCTGCCAGCGTCGTGGTCAGAAGCCCGTGCCTTTCGTTCCTGTCCTCGACGAGACCTTCGAGTTCTTCTTCAAGAAGGATTCTCTGTGGCAGAGTGAGGATCTTGAGGCTGTTGTTGGCCAAGATGTTGGTCGTACCTGTATTCTTCAGGGTCCCATGGCTGCTCGCTATTCCAACATCATCGATGAGCCCGTTCAGGACATTCTGGATGGCGTTCACAAGGGTCACATCGAAGGCCTCCTGCGTGATGTCTACGGTGGTGACAAGTCAAAGATTCCTGTCATTGAATACTTCGGTGGTCAGCTTTTGAACACCGATACCGAGCAGGAGATCGATGGTCTCACCGTCATTGAGGAGGCCAACAAAGTCAGCTTCCGTCTGTCCTCCTCTCCCTCTGCGGTCCTGCCCGATCTCGACCGTTGGTTGGGTCTGTTGGCTGGCAGTGTCTACTCTTGGAGACACGCCCTGTTCCTGGCCGATGTTTACGTCCAGGGTCACCGTTTCCAGACCAACCCCATGAAGCGCATTGTTGCGCCTACCGCCGGTATGCACGTTGAGGTCTCCAACCCCAACGACCCCTCCAAGATGGCCATCAGTGTCCGCGAGCCTTACCAGTCTGGCAAGCTCGTCAAGACTGTTGAGGCCAAGGTCCTCGAGAACGGCCAGATCAGCCTGACTCTCTTCGAGGGTCGCACCGCTGAGAACGGTGTCGTTCCCCTGAACTTCTTGTTCACCTACCACCCGGAGACTGGATACGCTCCTATCCGCGAGGTGATGGGTGACCGCAACGACCGCATCAAGGAGTTCTACTACCGTATCTGGTTCGGCAACAAGGACGTGCCCTTCGACACCCCCACCACTGCCACCTTCAGCGGTGGCCGTGAGACCATCACCTCCCAGGCCGTTGCCGACTTCGTTCACGCCGTTGGTAACACCGGTGAGGCTTTCGTTGACCGTCCCGGCAAGGAAGTGTTCGCTCCCATGGACTTTGCCATTGTGGCGGGCTGGAAGGCTATCACCAAGCCTATCTTCCCCCGTACCATCGACGGAGATCTGCTGAAGCTGGTCCACCTGTCCAACGGTTTCAAGATGGTTCCCGGTGCCCAGCCCCTCAAGGTTGGTGACGTTCTGGACACTACCGCTCAGATCAACGCCGTCATCAACCAGGAGTCTGGCAAGATGGTTGAGGTCTGCGGTACCATCAAGCGTGAGGGTAAGGCCATCATGCATGTGACCAGTCAGTTCTTGTACCGCGGTGCCTACACCGACTTCGAGAACACCTTCCAGCGCAAGGACGAGGTCCCCATGCAGGTTCACCTCGCCACCAGCCGCGATGTTGCCATCCTCCGCTCCAAGGAGTGGTTCCGCATGGACGACTCTGAGACCGAGCTCCTCGGCCAGACCCTTACTTTCCGTCTGCAGAGCTTGATCCGTTTCAAGAACAACACCGTCTTCAGCAATGTCCAGACCATTGGACAGGCTCTCCTCGAGCTGCCCACCAAGGAGGTCATCCAGGTCGCTTCTGTTGAGTACGAGGCTGGTGACTCCCACGGTAACCCCGTCATCGACTACCTGCAGCGTAACGGAACCTCCATCGAGCAGCCGGTGTACTTCGAGAACCCTATCCCTCTCAGTGGAAAGACCGCCCTCGAGCTGCGTGCCCCCGCCTCCAACGAGACCTACGCTCGCGTCTCTGGCGATTACAACCCCATTCACGTTTCCCGTGTCTTCTCCAGCTACGCCAACCTGCCCGGTACCATCACCCACGGTATGTACAGCAGTGCCGCCGTCCGCAGTCTCGTCGAGACTTGGGCTGCCGAGAACAACATCGGTCGCGTCCGTGGCTTCCAGGTTTCCCTGGTTGGCATGGTTCTGCCCAATGACATGATCACTGTCAAGCTGCAGCACGTCGGTATGATTGCCGGTCGCAAGATCATCAAGGTCGAGGCCAGCAACAAGGAGACCGAGGACAAGGTCCTTCAGGGTGAGGCTGAAGTTGAGCAGCCCGTTACCTCCTATGTCTTCACTGGTCAAGGTTCTCAGGAGCAGGGTATGGGTATGGAGCTCTACGGCAGCAGCCCTGTTGCCCAGGAGGTCTGGGACCGTGCCGATCGCCACTTCATGGAGAACTACGGTCTCTCCATCATCGACATTGTCAAGAACAACCCCAAGGAGCTCACCGTTTACTTCGGTGGTCCTCGTGGTAAGGCTATCCGCCAGAACTACATGTCGATGACCTTCGAGTCGGTCAACGCCGATGGTTCCATCAAGTCTGAAAAGATCTTCAAGGAGGTCGATGAGAACACTGCTTCCTACACCTACCGCTCCCCCACTGGTCTTCTCTCCGCCACCCAGTTCACTCAGCCTGCCTTGACTCTGATGGAGAAGGCCAGCTTCGAGGACATGCGTTCCAAGGGTCTGGTTCAGCGCGACAGCAGCTTCGCCGGTCACTCGCTCGGTGAATACTCCGCGTTGGCCGCTCTGGCCGATGTCATGCCCATCGAGAGCTTGGTTTCCGTCGTGTTCTACCGTGGTCTGACCATGCAGGTCGCTGTCGAGCGTGACGCTCAGGGCCGCTCCAACTACTCCATGTGCGCTGTCAACCCCAGCCGTATCTCCAAGACCTTCAACGAGCAGGCCCTGCAGTACGTTGTGGAAGTCATTGCCGAGACCACCGGCTGGTTGCTGGAGATTGTCAACTACAACGTTGCCAACATGCAATACGTTGCCGCTGGTGACCTCCGTGCTCTTGACACTCTCACCAACCTCCTCAACTTCTTGAAGGCGCAGAACATTGACATCCCCGCCCTCATGCAGAGCATGTCTCTGGAGGACGTCAAGGAGCACTTGGTCAGCATCATCCAGGGTTGTGTCGAGCAAACCGAGGCCAAGCCCCGTCCCATCCAGCTCGAGCGTGGCTTCGCCACCATCCCTCTCAAGGGTATCGATGTGCCCTTCCACAGTACCTTCCTGCGCTCCGGTGTCAAGCCCTTCCGTTCCTTCTTGCTGAAGAAGATCAACAAGACCACCATCGATCCCAGCAAGCTCGTCGGAAAGTACATCCCCAACGTCACGGCTCGTCCCTTCGAGATTACCAAGGAGTACTTCGAGGATGTCTACAAGCTCACCAACTCCCCTCGCATTGCCTCTATCCTGGCCAACTGGGAGAAGTACGAGGAGGGCAACACCAATGTTGAAAAATGATCACTTCATCCTTGATTCCCCCCTCTATAATGTGTGTTTTTGATAGACCTTTTCTGTTTGTTCATCGGGTCATGATGTGATATGCCTCAAAGCCTCGGAGTTTTTTAATGTGCATATAAATGAATCTTTTCTTTACTTATTATAGTTTTCAATTGTTATTTTCTTCCACTTCACCATTTAACCCTGCTATTCTCTCTATATCTTCGTACATGACACCAATGTAATATGTGGCACCCAAGTAACAAACGTCACAATGAATCATAGTTCTATCGTCTACATGTAGCTTTTATACACGGACCTTTACATACGATATCCAAGGGTAGCGTCTCTGCTTTAGGATCAAGGGGTCTGGACTAGTCTAGGAAGCTGGACAGAGTAGTAACTAAATTAGTGGTGAATCGGGTAGATCCAACGCCCTTGGCTAAGCACCTTTCGTATACTCAAAGGTGGTGCTCGATAATTCCAGAACGAAGGCCTAATCACAAGATGTGCAGTAGCTGTCGCGGTGTAAAGAAGTACAATGGATAGGGCATGTAGTCCTCTTGATTCGGGAGTAACGAAAGGGAGCGAAATACGCTGAAGGGATAGTATTAAACAATCGTTGGTCGAATAGGTACAGAAGTCTTGTGCTAAGCTGAAGCTGCGCTTGCATATAGACATTAAAAAGGGATTGTAAGCAAAAGCAAGAAGAGCGCTCTCAGTTACCCTTCCAGTTCCCCGGACGCAACATGCGATCTTCCTTTCCGTAAACACTGACATCCCTCACAATGGCAATGAATCGGCGGTGGTTCTCCTTAGACCCACCAATGCGAGGACGGAAGATCTTCAGCAAGTCGCTGCTAAGAATACCAGCAGCCGGGATAGCGGCGTGGATCTCTCCAGCGGTGGGGAAGGTCTGGTTCCCAGAGACAGGCGTGGACATGCGTGCCTGGCGTTTCGTGGGGTCCTCGGGGCTGCTGGCGCGACTTCCAGCAGGTCGGCCTGCCATGGGACTGGCGGCGCGAGAGCCTTGCGGAGTACCGCTACGGGAACCCATCGGTGGGTTGAGCTTCAGCTTCTTGATCTTGCCACTCTCAGTCATCTCTGCTCCGGATCCGACGCCGGTGTCGACGTCGCTACCAGATCCTGCACCTCCGGGGTTGTTGGCGCGCACACGCTTCTTGCCAGTCTAGATTAGTTAGCATATCCTGGGACGGTCGTTGTAGGGTTGGAATTGCTTCACATACTTGCAGCGCCGAGGGAGAGATCGGGCGCGATGGCGGCTGGGATGAAATGTGGGGAAGGTTCTTGACCTTCTTTCGAGAAGTGTCGGTGCCGCTGGCGTCGGAGCCGTTGGGCGATCCAAGTCTCTTCCGAGACCCAGCGGCTTTCTTCAAAGCGTCTGTATGTTTAGGCCGACCAGATGGTGTGTTGTTGCCCTTGCTGGAGGCTGCGGAATCTTTCTGGTTCTTTTCTTCCTCTGCCTTCTTTCGCTCTTCTTCTTTCGCGCGTTCGGTCTCGCTGTCGTCGGAGCTCTAGAGTGGAGGTTTAAATCAGCTTGGGTTCGATCACACTAGGGGCACACCATGACATACCTCCTCATCCGAGTATGGGTTAGCATCAGAACCACTGCTGTAATCGTAGTTCCTTTCGCGCTTCTTCAGTGCCTTGCGAACACCCTTGCCCAGTACGCGTCGAGCCTCTCGCTCCCGCTTCTCCCGAACTTCTTCTGCGTCGTATTCCTTCTCATCCTTAAGGTTGAACACATTAGCCTTGAGCTGATCTTCCTTGATTCGTTTCTCAGCGTCTTTGGCATCTTCATCTTCGTTGAACAGGTCATCATGCTCCTCGTCATCGGCGAAGCGATCTTCTTCGAAATCCATCTCACCGGCCTCAAGTCCCTCGCCCTTGCCCGCCTGTGCGGCTTGCTTTCCGGCATAGACTTTGCGCTGCTTGGCGTATGTCTCTAGTTCTTTCTCTTGTTCCATTTGCTGCTGCTTTTCCATGAACCATCGGGGGTCTTTCACTCTCTTGGCCATGAATTTCTCGGCCTCTTCGATCGTCAGAGCCTTGAACTGACTCTTCGCGTTGAATTTGTACCACTTTTCAGCCGGGATCATTCGCATCTTGCCGTTTTCCATGACGAACACTGCGTGAGTTTCAGACAAAGCTGCTTCGTAGTTTCCAACCCAAGTGTGTTGATTATCGAAATCCTCCAGGTGCCAGGGCAAAGCCTCTTCGTACTTGATCCGTGCTCTTGCGATCTCCTCGGGGGTCATGTCCGACTTGAAAACTTGCTGTGTCTTCTGCTTGGGGGCATTTGGACGTTTCGAGGTCGAGCCGAGGGCCGGTGCAATTTGAGCGAGATTCTGGGCGCGCTCTTTCTCGCGGGCGTCCTTTCGGGCATCATAAGCTTCACGTTCAGCCGCGTCCATCGGCTCGCCATCGATCTCAGTTCTGCCTGCATTGGGATCGTTCGTTCGCGAACGCGGGTCGCGGCGGTGGAGTCGCACGGGCCGTGTGAATTGAGATTCATCTCGGGGATCAACGCTCTTCTTCGAGGCGAATCGCGCAACATGGTGTTTCAGTCCCTCCATCAGAGCTCGCTTTGTCGTCACGACGGGGTAGTCGCGGTATGTGTTGCTGAGCAGAGGTCCGCTGAATCCGTTTGCTGACATCTCATTGTTTGAAAGCTCGATCATGGGCCGCTCTGACTGAAACACGGACGCCGCAGACTCTGATGGGCGCGTGGGAAGTGTTTTCGTAGCTGTCCTGTAGCCACCCACCGCCGAGGTGGCTGCTTTGGGGAGAGGTCGCCTTTTGGGTCGAACAAGAGGATCAGCGGCTTTGGGGCGACGCATTCGCAGCGGTGCGCCATTTGGTCCGGTTGGGGTCCGAGCATTGGAGGGATTCGTTGGGGTCGACATGATGGCGAACTGAAGCGGTTGTGTAAGAACTGTTTGGGGTCGGCGAGAGAATGAAGAGAACAAATGGAAAGCTTTTGGTCTCTCTCTCGCGCGACAAGAGAAGGTGATGGACGGGAGAAAGAGGGTGTCAGACAATCAATGGACATTGACGATGTCACACTTCACCGCAGTGACAGCATGCTTAGCTAATCAGATTTTGGCCATGACTGAATGGTCTTTGTATCTCATCTACTTTTTTATTCATAATGAATATTTCTATTCACAGCTTTCACGGCTTGTTGAATCTTCTCTTAGGGAGCTCAATTGAATGTAATTAGTATGGAATTAATATGGGAAAGATAGTTGCGATTCCCGAAATATATCCAGATTCCCTACTCTTACCATATAACAGGAAGTATCACTCCAATGTGCTGGGGTTCATGGTGTTCAAGGATTTCACAAGGTTAGTTATATCATATCCGAGGACCTCACAGCTTCCAAGGTTAGTTCATGTAGCCTCCTGCCATCGCTCGTCCAGAATCAAGGGAACAACTACGTACTACGCGCACATCCACTCCGAGGATGACACCAGATATCCTGTTCCAGTACCTCCAGGGGTTATACCTAGAGGTTTGCAAGGTTATATACCTCATCTACACGAGAAACCGCAAGAAAGAATGATAGAATGCACACGCTGATTTAGACATAGATCAAATTAAGAATGTGGAAGGGACTTCGAGATTCACCAGTGAATTCCCTCCCTAGGCTATATATCACTCAAGGTTCTACAATTCTACCGTGCGGAGCGCAGGAATCCAACCACTCCACGACAGTATCCCACCAACTCAGCCAAGCGCTTGCCCTCTGACTCTTGCTCCTGGGCCCAAGATGCCAGAGCACCTTGCAACAGACGATACTCGGGCTCATCACGGTGGGAACTGAGGCCAACAGTGTCGGCATGGATCTTCAAGAACACCGCCATCCAAGCATTGACTAACTCAAAGTCTCTCTTGGACTTCAGACGACATGTCAGGGCGGTAACGAAATCAGAGAGCTCGGAGTGCCCATCGCGCACCCGGGGATCCAAGGAGCGGATCTCAAGATCGGCCTTGGCCGGGGACAGGGACTTGAGATGATCGACAAATGAGTCGAAGTTGCCGGACTGGTGGCCAGAAGCCAAAGTGCGCGTAAAGGTAGACTGGATAGAGCCGGGGTTCTGGCCATTCTGCACCTTGGCGATCCGCAGTCGTTCGGCCTCGGCGCTCTTTGCCAGCGACCCGATGTCGCTGTCCAGCTCCGAGCCAGTTTGAGCTGAATCTGGACCACTTTTGTCGAGGAGAGAGGGAAGGAAGAAAGGAGCCTTCTCGGGAGCCTTGGGGGCTTCCTTGGGACGGTTGCGCTCCTGGAAAATTGTTAGCTGAGGATCAATGTCTCTGCAAGGAATATTTCTTACTCTGATGGTGTCCAAGTGAACAAGTGCCTGCCACCTGCTCTTGGGGACAAGACTCAGTGTCATCATATCCTTCGAAAGCTGGTCAGTTGTCAAAACTGGGCCATCGGTTTCGTCTTCCTCGGTCGGCTCGACGAAGGCTGCTTCAATCAGACCCGCACCGCCTTCTCCCGAAGTTGCCGGAAGACTAATGGATTCGATGGTGGTCTCATCCAGGTTCTTGGTGGAGATAGGCATGAAAAGACTGCGGTTACTCCAAAGACTGATGCCGATGCTTCCAGCGTGCGCAGTAGCAAGGAATTCACCTGTTGATGACATTGCCAGAGCAACACAAGTGCTCGATACGCGGAAGATATCCACCAAGTGAGCCGTGGGCAGATCCCACACTCGGACCACTGAGTCCATGGAGGCTGCGATGATCCAGCGTCCATCGTTGGAGAAAATGAAATCATTGACTTGGCCCACGCATCCCCAGAATTCACGGACGAGCTTCCTGGTCTCAAGATCGATCACGCGGATGGAGAGATCGTCGCAGCTGAATGCGACTAATTCACTCGCCTTGTTGTAACGGAGTCCAGTAATGGCGGTCATTGGATTCCAATCGAGCTCATCGATGAACTTTCCGGAGAGCAGGTCCCAAAACTACGCAAAAGTCAGCTACTGTCACAGATTTGCTGCGAGAGAAATAATCGAAAGGATCCGAAGGGAAAGCATACCTTGACTTTGCCGTCCAAGCCACAGCTGACGACGGTACGGTTCAGGCTGTCGACCATCAAACCTGTAACCGCCTTGGTGTGCTTAGAAGATACGGCTGCTGTGGCCAGCGCACCAACCTTAGAGCGTGAAGCTGGCAGACGAGCCGGGAAGCTCTGTCGGTGCTGGCCGGACTGCATGTTGAACATGTCGATAGATCCTCCTGCAGATCCAATGACTGCAAAAGTTCCACAATGGGACACCGTCACACTCTGTGAATATAGATTAGCCGAGATCTTGAGAGCATTTCCATGGCCGGTGGCTCAGCATACCTTGACTTCTGTTCCATCGCTTGTCGGGAATGCCCAGCGGCCTGCCTTCTTTTTACCCCAGAACCAGGTACGTGCAAATTTGTCACCTCGGTGACCAGTGACCACGCTTTCCCAGCCTGTTGTGTTAGAAGCATCGGCGTTTGTCACCTTTGGGTTTGACCAGATCGGGCCAGATGTAGTGATGCCCATTCCACCATCACGGTTCAGGCTGCTAGAAATGCAAGTAATTTCAGGGGCTTTCAGCTCCTCGGATGACATGGGGCTTGATCCGGTCGATGGGCCTGCCTTCTTGGCCTTGCGCTCGAGGTTACCCTGGGAGATCTCAGTGTGCTGGCTATCCTTGCGCAGACTGAGTCCCCAGAGGCTGCAGTCCTTGCTGGCACTCAGCAGCCACTTGCCGGACGAGTCAGATCCGTCAGACGACCCGGGCAGGAAGTCAAGAGCGCTAACAGAGGCGGAGTGACCATTTCTGATATGAAGAGGCCGAGGAATCGGCGAGAAGGGGATGGTGTCAAAGATCCATGTCTTCAAGGAATTGTCGTCGCCCGAAGACACAATCACCGGCTGTCCATCCAGGAACTCGACACGGTTCGCACCCATGGCCCGTTCACCGCTCGAAACACGATGAGCCCCACGCAGGATACCCGCGATGCGACCTCCGTTGTTCAGGTCCCACATGGTAACGTCGCCGCTTCCACTCGAGACAGTAGCCATGATACCCGCACTGCGACCGTCATGGCCGGCACCCAGCCCGTCGCTTCTGAATGTAATGGATGTCACGGGAAGACCCCGGGAAGATGCATTCTTCAACTTCAAAACTAGTTGTCCAGAGCTGACATTCTGGATTGCGAGTGCGCCGCTCTTGTAGGCAACGGCGACAAGTGAGAGAGCTGGTGTAGGTTGAATGGCTGTCACAGGCCCAGCGTCAGGGGAGGTAGGGGGCAGCGTATGGATGAGTTTGCCGCTGCGTAGGTTCCAGATATCGATCGCACCGTCCGCTCGACCAACAAAGACCTTGTTGATATAGGTGGGCATGTTGCACATGACACCGGTGTAGGAGGAGCCCTGACCAGCCTGGGGTCGCATGCTGGCATAGTGCTCGTAAGTGCCTGTCTTCCAGACCTCAATGCCTCCAGCCCAACAGCCAACTACCCACGAACCGAAAACCACCAATCGCTCAATGGGGCCTTTCAGATCCGCCGGACCTGACAGAGCCGCGACCTTTTTACCACGCTTGAACACCCAGATTCCTCCGGTGGATTGCGAGCGAAGATGACCCCACGCCGCGAAAACCTTGTCCTGCCACGCACATGTTGCTGTAATAATCTCTGGAGTTTGCGGCCGACTTAAGAAGACCAGGTTCAGTCCTTTGCGCAGGTCGTATGTCTGCAGAGAGTGTCCCACAGAGGTCGTAATTTGGTAGGTCGATTTACCCAGGCGCACCGAGGTAAATGGCACCGGTGTTGGGGATACCAATCCTAATGTCTTTATCAAGGTAATCGTCAGTCAGAAGTCCAGATACCGATGGCTTGTCAACTTACGCGGAAAGGCGCGAAGATCTTTGAGCCTCGTTGTCCGACATTGGTGCCTTTGGAGACTCGCTTCTGTCGCTTGGCGATAGGAGCATTGACATTATCATTCACAGAAGGCATGTTTGGAATATATTCAGTCCAACGCCTATCTCCGACCTAGTCGCAAGTCTGTTTAAGCTCGGCTGGATCTTTTTTTTTTTGCTGTTTTTTTCTGCCCCGCCCAGTCCTGCAGGGTATTGACCGCCTTCTATTCTGGGGATAGGAGTATATTTCTACATGGCGGACACTCGAGTATAGATGTGCAGTCCCAATCTAAGAATGAGATTATACAGATGAAAAGTCTGAGGGAAGTCGTCTTATCGGCTTGGGGAAGATTTGCAATATCAGAGACTATACAACAGTGGCCATGGCCACAATTTGAAATGACGTGCCCACATCTGTTCCTAGCAATGTGATATAAAAGAGACCAGGCGTATAGATCTGATTAAGAATAGAAGAACAGAAATATCATGCTCCTAATATGCTCACCAAACATTATAACAGTCCTCTAGTATCCAAGTATAGGACCGGAGAGAGAGAAGAAAGAAGAAAGAAGGCCAAAAAGTATAGAAATCATCGCCAAGACACGGTGAACCTCTGCTCTCCGCCTACAGAATCCGGTGTCACTTGAGCTTCCTGCATAATTACGCCTTTCATCTTAATCTGTCATGTCCGTATGGCGGCATTAGACTATTGAATTGACGTATAATTTCAATTTCTTCCCATCGCCTGCAGCCCATATCTCCCCACAATTTTGCCCCTCCTGTCCGTTGGGCCTTATCTCCCCAATGGCCAGCACCGAGCATAGCAACGGCTCAAATGCCGATGTGGACTCTCTGCGACTCCCTACGGGGCTCGCGTCGACGGCCGGTCCCCCATCGCCCGACCTGGGACCCGAATCCGACGATCAGACGCCTACAGGGCTCGTCCCCGAACCGACAACGCTGGTTTCGGCCAAGCCCACCCAGCACGGAAAATCGTCTCCTAGCCAGCCGGGGAAGGAGGCCTCCGAAGCCCGTACCATCGGTTTGATGGGACAATCCACACGCTCGTCGAGCCGTGCGCCCAGGAGGTTCAGTGGGAGCACTGCTGCCAGCACCGCCGCAAGCTCCATCAGCGAGATGGAATCGAGCTCCCTCAAGCCGTGGCGGATCGGTGTCTGTGCCTTGGATGTGAAAGCACGCAGCAAGCCGAGTCAGAATATCCTGACTCGGCTGCAATCCAGAGGCGACTTCGAGGTGATTGTCTTCGGAGACAAGGTGATCCTTGATGAAGCAGTGGAAAATTGGCCGGTGTGTGACTTCTTAGTCGCGTTCTTCTCGGATGGATTCCCGTTGGACAAGGCTATTGCGTATGCCAAGCTTCGGAAGCCTCTTTGTGTCAATGACCTACCCATGCAGAAGGTTCTGTGGGACAGACGACTCTGTCTGATGATCCTTGATCACATGGGCGTTCCCACCCCGAAGCGCATCGAGGTCAACCGCGATGGTGGTCCCGTGCTAGAGTCACCAGAACTGGGTCAGCACATTTACCAATTGACTGGTGTGAAACTCGAAGGCCCCGAGAGCGGAATCGGTGGCGGTGCCCCTCGAACCCAGAATGTCTCCATGTCGGAAGACGGAGAGGCTCTGATCGTCGATGGAAAGGTGTTCAAAAAGCCCTTTGTGGAAAAGCCCGTCAATGGCGAGGACCACAATATCCACATCTACTTCCCCAATGATCAACAGTATGGCGGAGGCGGAAGACGCCTGTTTCGAAAGGTGGGCAACAAAAGCTCTGAGTATGATCCCACACTTTCAGTTCCGAGGTCCGTGACGGAGAAAGATACCAGTTACCTGTATGAACAATTCCTCCGTGTTGACAATGCCGAGGATGTGAAGGCGTATACTGTTGGTCCCGATTTCTGTCACGCGGAAACGCGCAAATCACCCGTGGTGGACGGACTCGTTCGTCGCAATACTCACGGCAAGGAAATTCGATACATCACTAAACTCGGCAAAGAGGAGGCGGTTATCGCCTCTAAAATTTCCAATGGATTCGGCCAAAGAATCTGTGGCTTCGACATGCTCCGAGTCGGTGATAAGAGCTACGTCATTGATGTCAACGGCTGGAGTTTTGTCAAGGACAACAACGACTATTACGATAAATGTGCCAATATCCTCAGGGACATCTTCCTAAGCGAAAGACGGAAATGCGAAGGGGGACCTGAGCCTTCCGAGCCGCCATCCCCTGACATGGGCTCATCCAGAAGGAGCACAGTGGGGTCCCACCGACAGGCCTTGAAGACACTGTTGAAGTCACCTAGCACATCAAGGCTTTACGGTAGCCAGCCTCCCCACAAGGGCCACGAAAACCCTCCCTCTGAGGTTTCCACTG
This sequence comes from Penicillium sp. CF01, assembly GCA_005250745.2. Lineage (NCBI taxonomy): Eukaryota > Fungi > Ascomycota > Eurotiomycetes > Eurotiales > Aspergillaceae > Penicillium > Penicillium sp. CF01. The sequence goes on from RFFF02000036.1 coordinate 526,628, forward strand.
CCACCCCCTCGGTAGCTTCATCTTCCGGGGTAGAGGCTCCCGATGTCGGTGCTGCTCTCAGCAAGCTCAACTCTCGCGAAGGGCATACGACTTCCAGGGGCTTTAGTCCCTCGAACTCGAAATCCCCAGCTCTTTCAATTCAGCACGCAAACGAAGAAGCTCTTCCACCTCTTCCTGCTTCCAAACACTCCTGGAAACTGAAGGGAATGGTTGCGGTGATTCGGCACGCCGACCGAACTCCGAAACAGAAGTTCAAGTTTACCTTCCATAGTCAGCCATTTGTGAATCTTTTGAAGGGTCATCAGGAAGAGATAGTCATCAAGGGAGCAGCTGCATTGGCCAGTGTTTCCGATGCTGTCAAGGTGGCTATGGATCAGGGCCTAGAGGATATGGAGAAGCTGAAATTGCTTCGCACATCGTTAGAGAAGAAGGGTGGCTGGCCTGGGACCAAGGTACAGATCAAGCCCATGTTCCGGAAACGAAAGCCAGAGGAAATGAAAGAGCAGAGCACACCAGCCGATGCTCCCCCATTGCCTGAGGGCAAGGCTAGCGAGGAGCCCTTGTCGCCCGTGGAAGGAGAAACCCCGGAGAACGAGGAATTGCGCAGATCACAAACACGGAGTGATTCTATTTCAGGCGCTACCTTTTCTCGGTTCTCCGCCGCCGAGAACGACTTGATCCTGGACAAATTGCAACTTGTGATCAAGTGGGGTGGCGAGCCTACCCACGCTGCGCGTTACCAATCCCAGGATCTTGGATCAAACATGCGTGACGACCTGAAGCTGATGAACCGGGAAGCGTTGAACAACGTTCGGCTATTCACCAGCTCGGAGCGCAGAGTAAGCACTAGTGGTGAGTTTCAGATGCCTTTCTCCTTCGGTCTTTATACACAGTTAACTGACTTTGCTTACCAGCACAAATCTGGGCTTGCTCATTTTTGGACCAGAAGGATATTCCCGAGGACTTGATACAGGTTCGCAAGGACTTGCTCGACGACTCGAATGCCGCCAAAGATGTCATGGACAAGGTCAAGAAGAAGCTGAAATTGCTCTTGCGAGAAGGCTCGGCGCCATCACAGTTTGCCTGGCCCAAGGATGGTAACATTCCAGAGCCCTCGGTTGTGCTTTCTACGCTGGTTCAGTTGATGAAGTTCCACCGGAGTGTGATGCATCATAACTTTGAGAAGCTTGAGGGTTCACCGCACGCTTCCCCTGTTCCATCAAATGATCCTGAAAATCCGGCTCAGGCAGCTCCAAGTGATCCACAGTCGGACCATCCAGATATCGACAACATTCAGGGTCGCTGGTGTGCCGGTGAAGACCCTCGCCTCTTCAAAGAGCGATGGGAGAAGCTGTTCGCAGAGTTCTGTGACACCGAGAAGGTTGATCCCAGCAAGTTCTCTGAACTTTATGACAGCATGAAGTTCGATGCCCTCCACAACAGACAATTTTTGGAGTGGGTCTTCATGCCCCCAGACATTGGGCGTGATGACGATGATAAAGAGAGCATCAAAGGCAAGTGTGCAACCAAATCCGATGGAAGTCCAGACGGCAAATCTCAGGAGCCTGGAAGTGACAGGTCTGACGAGCCTCATACGTTTGCGCATCGGTTTGGATTGAGGAAGCGTCTGCAGGCGCTTGAATCCCTGCCGCACCTCCGGTCGCTCGATGACTCCTATGATCATTACTTCAAACTCTTCCCGGGCTCCAATTCTTCCAAATGTAAGATGGACGAGAGACTTTCGAAACTTCGGGAACTGTTCAAGCTGGCCAAGGTCTTGTTTGACTACGTGACACCCCAGGAATACGGTATCACCGACAGTGAGAAGTTGGAAATCGGACTTTTGACATCGCTTCCGTTGCTTCAGGAGATTGTTCGAGACTTGGAAGAGGTGCAAGCCTCACAGGATGCCAAATCTTTCTTCTACTTCACCAAGGAGTCCCACATTTACACCCTTCTGAACTGTATTCTGGAAGGTGGGATTCAGACCAAGATTGCCCGGAGTGCAATCCCGGAGCTCGACTACCTGTCTCAAATTTGCTTTGAACTATACGAAGCCCGCGATAGCGAGTCGGACTCTTATTCCTACTCCATTCGCATCTCGGTCAGCCCGGGATGCCACGCTTTCGACCCTCTCGATGTGCAACTCGACTCCCGACACTCCATCGGCTGCGCTCCTCGGCGAAGCCTGACGGCCCATCAAGACTGGAAGGAGGTCATTGAGACTCTCAAGGCGAAGTTCAATACGTGAGTGATCCCCCTGCTTAGGTGCCCCAGGACATCTTGCTAATTCATATATTTAGGGTGGAGCTGCCCAAAACATTCATTGCAGTGAACCTGAGTGATAAACACATCTCTCATGAGGAGGGCTCGCCCCGTGGCAGTTCCCCTGTGTGAGAAGATAACCCATGCTTTGGCAAAGTAATTGACGGTTGCTATTGAGGCGTTTGGGGAAATCTGTACAACTTGGAAGATGACTGTACTTTATGCTTTTGTACCTGTGCGCGAGAAGATGAGAAGCTTAGAGAACAAATGAGACACCTTTTTGAGTCATTGAGTATCGTAAATTGACCTAATTAGTGCTCTGTAAGCGCAAGGCTGGGGATTGACCACAAATTAGCCCTCGAAAGGGCCATAAAAGGACATTTTTAGCCGCAGCGGGAGCCCCGCGATCGTCATCTCTCCGATCACCCAACATGTCCACTGTCAACGTGGTTGATAATACGCTGCAATGTTCTCATGGAGATGTCACGACTGTGATCAAGCTTGAAGATATTCTCTGCGTATCAAGCAATCCCTCAAGCCATAATGTACTATTCTTTTGCGCCGAGGGCGATCCCAAAGACGACCCCGAGCGTGTCCGTCTGAAGAAGATTGAGCTCGAGTCTCTTCCCACTGAGTTGGTTCCGTTAAAGGCCAGCGTTCCTACTCATCTGAACAAGGAGACTGCCGTACACGTCGTGGTTTCTACGGGATCGGGCACAGGAAAGGCCAAAACAGTCTATCAAGATGCGATACAGCCATTTCTGACACATCTCGGTGTTGAGTATTCGGTCCACGAGACTGAGGATCCAGAGACAATTCCCCATCTAGCTCGAACGCACTTCCTGGAGCAGGCTCATCGTGGCATCCCGCAAACCGTCATCCTCCTTTCGGGTGATGGGGGCCTGGTGGATATCCTCGATGTCTTCTATCGGTCCAACACCACAGTCAAGGTTCCTCCGAACCTCGTGCTGATCCCCTGTGGCACAGGAAATGCCATGGCCAGCTCTATTGGATTACGCTCGGGTCCCGTACCGGGCCTTTCTACATTACTACGCGGGTCTCCATCTCCCGTGCCTGTCTTTGCTGCTGAATTCTCACCCGGCAGTCAGCTCGTTGCCGATGAGGGTCGCCTATTGGTGCCAATAGACCAGAACAATGAGACTACGTCACATACGTTGTGGGGCGCCGTTGTCGCGAGCTGGGGCCTCCATGCGGCATTGGTGGCTGACAGCGACACTGCGGAATACCGCAAGTTTGGAGTCGAGCGATTCAAGATGGCTGCCAACGAACTACTCTACCCCTCGGATGGTGCCCCGTGCCATCGGTTCACGGGCAAGATCACGATGACTACCTCGGAGAGTCCAGAGCAGACCCACCAGCTGGAAGAGCTGGAGCATATGTATGCCGTGGCCACGTTGGTTCCTCGACTTGAGAAAGAGTTCTTGATCTCACCGGGGTTGGAGCCTCTCAGCGGACAGATGAAGTTCATTCGGTTCGGCCCTATATCACCAGAGGACGCGATGCAATTGATGACTCTCGCCTACCAAGGTGGTCAACACGTGCAGCAATCCACAGTGACCTATGCCGACATTGAGAGACTGCGGATCGATTTCCAAGAAGATGAGGCGAGATGGCGACGCGTGTGTATTGACGGAAAGATCGTGGTTGTCGAGAAGGACGGCTGGGTGGAACTCCGCAAAGAGCCAAGGCGATCACTGAACCTGATTCATTGAGGTCCTTTTAGAGAGAAATTCGTTATTCCCGCTATTCCGACGAGAATTATGAAATAGAAAAGAAATAGATAGTTCGCCGATCAGCGAGGGTAATCATGTGTTTCCCGCCATTCCCGCTCAGCCACACTCTGCGAGGTCGCTCAGTACTTCACTCCCAGTCTCTTCCACTCGCAGAAACGAATTCTTTCTAGGTGGACCTCCCTTATCATGGAATCGAGCAGATTCGATGCTGATCACTGCGCGCACGTATTCGGCCTCCCAGACCCCCGATCAAGGCGCAACGCGATCTCACTCTGAACGGACATCGCGGTATCATACCCTCTCCGGGTGGCGGACAGATCCGGTGGATGCCCGAAACGCGACAGAGATGCTGCTCGTTCATCAAGTTGGGACTGTTCGCGTAGGAGAGGTGGTCAGGTGAGTGTCGGATGCCCAGACCTTCCCAGTCCTCTTCGGTCTCTGGTTTCAAGTGCTAAACAGTCGTGTGACCCACCAGGTATACAATCACATACACGCCAGCCGCCGATCCCATCCTACCTATTCCTTCTGATCTCTTCGTTCGCGTGAGAAATACCTCTGCTATCCCGTTGCGTGCCGCCTACCTCCATGGCCCGTATACACTGTACGCTGCTTGCTATCCCGCGCAATTCGACCCCAACACCAAATATGAGAAGCAAGGAATCGAGGGAATTCCACAATATGAACCATACCTCAAAGCTGGAGGTGGCTGGGATGCCACCATCAAGATACCGGCTCACCTCCAGGACGCGCATAACTTTGGATCCTCGGGCCAAGATGGACCGACGCGCGAACACAGCGTGACATGGATCGTTGAGATACAATCTCAGGTGATTTTCTCGAGCAGTGCAGCGGTTCACTTCGAGTTACTAGTCGGCCGGGATGAGAAGTCCTTATCATACTTTTCCGGCGGCGCATGGAGCAGTGGGAATGGTCCTCCGGGGAAACTATTAGACCATTGGCGACCGGACGCCAGAGGCCAACAGGCACTTGCTTCCAAAGGAGTGTACTCGAAGGCTATCACTGTTCATGTCGATGATACAAGCAGCTTGTGGAATAGCCCATCGCTTCCATCTGTCAAAGAGGCTTCTGATATGACTGAGCCTGAAGGTGTAGGCCGCCAGCCTTCAGTTGATGATACGAGTTCGACGGAGAACGGGAAACCCTCAGCAAAACCGAAGAAGAAAAAGAAGAAGGTTCATCTCGTATTGCTAACACACGGATTGCACAGTAATCTTGGCGCAGACATGCTCTTCCTCAAGGAAAGCATCGATGCAGCAGCACGAACTTCACACAAGAAAGCCCACAAGACTAAAACTCCTCATGTGGACCCCAAGGGACACAACACCTCCAGGTAAGTAAGGATCATGAATCACAGGCGGCTCTGGCTTGGATGTCCGATCTTACATCTGCTAATCTCTCTCTGTGTAGTTCTCCCGCGGACGAGGCTGACGATTCTGACGACGACGAAGAACAAGTCGTCGTGAGAGGATTCTCTGGGAATGCTGTTCGAACTGAGCGCGGAATCCAATACCTCGGCAAACGGTTGGCCAAATACGTCCTGCTTCTCACATATCCTGATCAGCCCTACTTTCCTCTGAAAGGCCCGAAACCAAGTCCATTCTCTAGACCTTTTAGTGCCCGCAAGGACAGACCACAGCCATCCTCGGCGTCTGGCCTTGGGACAGCTCAGGATGGTTCCCAAGCAGACGCAATGGACGATCATGCTTATCAGATTACAAGCATAAGCTTTATCGGTCACTCTCTTGGAGGATTGATCCAAACATACGCAATCGCCTACATCCAAAAACACTCCCCGAAGTTCTTTGATCAGATCAAACCCATCAACTTCATCGCTCTTGCAACTCCATTCCTCGGTCTGAGCAATGAAAACCCCTTGTATGTTCGATTCGCTTTAGACTTGGGCTTAGTCGGACGTACTGGGCAAGACCTGGGACTGAGTTGGACGGCACCGAAAGTTCGAAGTGGCTGGGGAGCCATGATAGCAGGCAGGGGAGATGCTTCCAAGGACCCAAACAACTCCGATCCCGGCTCCAAGCCTCTTCTACGGATTCTACCTTGTGGCCCTGCTCACGAAGTCTTGAGCAAGTTTCATCATCGCACCGTCTATTCCAACGTGGTGAACGATGGCATAGTCCCATTGCGGACATCTTGTCTGCTTTTCTTGGACTGGAGAGGTCTGGACCGAGTCGAAAAGGCGAGGAGAGACAACGGTATTGTCGGAACTATGGCAGAATGGGGATGGGCAGAGTTGACCGGAGCCAACTCCAAGTCGCCGCGGTTTGGACGCTCAGATGAGGAATCACCACTGAGGCTCTCCACCACGGATGCTGCTCCCCAATCCCGGTCCACACATTCTCTCGGGGTTGCAACGAGTCCCACCGGTGATAATGCAAACAAAAGCCCGCTTTCTCCAAAGCCCGAGCAATTTCTGGTGCCACATCACCATAATGCGTCTCAGAGGAGTGTTCCAGACAGTGCCTCGGAGAATACGCCACTCGGTCCACTGGACAGCTTCCTATCAATGTTTCGTCCCAAGGACAAGAAGCCTCAAGGGAAACAGGCAAGAATCTACAACCGGAGTCAAACTCTGGGGTCCCTTGAAACCGATCTTGAACATTCGCCTCCTGCTGCTCCCGGCCACTCGCATGAACACGAAGGAGTGCATACGCCTCCGAAAACGACATTCTTTGAGTCTGCGGGAGACTTGTTAATGCCACCTCTTCCTCCTGCAGACTTCATTCTGGACCCCGCCGCACGACCTCGAACAATCTTCCATGATCGCGTTTACCATCCAGAGGACATCCCCATGCCTCTGCCGGTAAAGCGACGTACTCTGAATTTTGGCTCATTGCAAGGCAACAAAGCGAAGTCTGCGCCCGCCTCTGCCACTCAACACCAACCGGGCACGGGCAGCAACCCAGGCAATAGCGGGAGTGGCCTCAAAGTTGAGGAGAAAATCGCGAGGGCCTACCACCGTGATTTGTCGTGGCGCAAGGTTCTTGTTCGTCTTGAACCCGATGCTCACAACAATATCATCGTGCGACGCATGTTTACGAATGCTTATGGCTGGCCTGTCGTTAAGCATTTGGTTGATACCCATTTTGGCCACGCCCCTCTCGTCGAGGTGGAGGACTCCATGAAGCAGAATGTGGACAGGGCCAAATCGCCCGGAGTCGGACCGACAAGCTCAGGCGACGAGGTGGAGGGACAGTCTGATTCTGAACCTGTGCCACCTCGAATTACTCGAGCAGACACAGACATACTGTCAAGCGTCTCCGGCCTCTATGTGACCGAAGATCAGTCTTATACCCGTGATGCCGGCTCTCCCGACAATGATTCCCTGCGGACCTTGAGTGCTAGTGAAAGAGGACATTATCCAGAGGTATCGAGGCAAGATTCGGCACGATGGACAGATCGTGAGATTGATGAAGACGATGACTGTGATTCTGGACTGGAGGACAGCAACGCTGGCTTCCGGTGGTCTCGGAAGAAATAGCATCTAGACGCTCTTGTATATACTACCCTACCCCATAGATCTATACCCTGTAATTACGTGATTTTAACGCTCCTCGCCTTCTTCTGTCGATCTAAGTTTGAACTGGTCAATATTGCAATGGACCTTGGATATAACTCCAAAATTCCTCTGCCAGTTCCTTTTGTCCCGCTCCTTCGGGCGACCCGCGGATCGCAAGGTATTTCCTTCCGTCCAAGCGAGGCTCCCAGTTTCCGGGAGAGCCATCTACCATGATGCCACCGGCTTCAGACAGGATGACCCATCCTGCGCAGACGTCCCAGGCCCAACATCCGCCTTCCCAGTACATATCCAGCGTGCCGTCGGCAACCGCACACAGGTTCAGCGCCGCAGAGCCCAAGCTCCGCATCGCACGTACCATAGCTCCCCCGTGTTCCTGGGACTGACCCAATTTCTCGAATGTCCGGATCTTGGTCTCCCAGTTGGTGCCACTGCGATCTGAGCCCCATTCCACGGCAATCAATGCATTCTTCAGTCCTGCCAGCGGTTCAACGTGAGAGCCCTTGAGTGGCAGACGGGTTGTCTGATTCAGGAAAGCTCCTTGGCCTTTGATAGCGGAGTACAGAGTTTTGGTCGATGGATTATAGACCACTCCCACGGTGGGGACTCGGCCGACGGCGAATCCGAGCGACACACAGGCGAAGGGGAAGGCGTGCACAAAGTTGATTGTACCATCAATTGGGTCGACAATGAAGGTAGGAGCATCTGTCAATGGGCGAGCTGGGTCGTAGGTTTCCTCCCCGTGGAATCTGGAGGAGTCTGTCAGAGGATGAGACGTCCAGCAGGACGTTCAGACCTACTCATAATCAGGGTATTTCTCCCTCAGCGACGTGGAGATCATGTTCTCGACTGCGCGGTCATACTCGGTGACCAAGTCGGCGCCTACACGTACCCATCAGCTCTGTCTTCAGGTCTGTCATCTCGGGCCCTGTGGCCTGAACACGTACTGTTCTTCTTCGAACCTGTGTCATTGGTTTCTGGAAGTGCATTGTTAATGATGTCTCCGGCCTTGAAGGCCAATGAGATCAGGAAATCATGGATCTCGTTCAAGTTTGGAGTGGCCATGGTGTGATGTTTGGTCTAACAATTCCCCCACGGCGGGGGATCCGGAGCCCGCAAGTATAGCGCGGACATTACCATATAGTAAGTACCAAGACGGCTACGCTGCTTCAGGGCGTGTTTTTACTGATACTATATGAGCATCTTCAGTCATTCCAGAAAAACACCCTTATATACATATATATGTATATATTCAATTTTATAATAAATGAGCAAGTAGAGTAGAGACCGTAGAGTATCGTTAGTAAACCGAATCTCCGCGTTTCCAGTGACGTCGAGAATCCCCCGAAAACCCCCCACTTCCAAAAAAAAAATCTTTGAGACTCTCCCCCTCCTTCTCTGTTGAAGACAACACTTTACAACCTCACACAAAATGCCTTCTGAACTCGAAGAGGTATGCGCTACCCTCCGATCCCTATGAAATGGTACTGACCTTGGACAGCTGGTGGAATTCCTCCACCACGGCAATACCCAAATTCGCCAAATCGGTATACATAACCCCCGCGACGCCCCTTGGCCTTGATCTGACTGAACCAGCGGCCGAAAACCTTGTCGGATTCTCCACTGCCCAACCGGAGCTGTTCAAACGTCAACAATTGCTCCCTGTCCGCGACCTGAAGCTTTTGGTCCGCGATTATCCTGTACGTTGCGCCTGGTGGAATAGCGGGACCAAGCTGATGTGTGTGAGATAGCCCATTGCGAAGAATGCAGTGACCATGCTGGTGAATCTGTCTGGCGACGAGGAGGTGCTGAAAATCCTGGCCGACGATGATAAGCTGCTGGAGGATCTGCTTTTGCGACTGGTAGTAAGTGAACGCGGGACTGGAACATACAACTGCGCAAAAGCTGATAGGAGTAACGCAGAGCGAAACGGACAGGAGTGCCGACGAAGTGGCCATGCTGCTGGCAAACCTCGCCAAGTCCGACAAACTGCAGAGACTCTTAACTCTCAAGCGCCAGGCTCCTAAATCTGTGTCGACCTCGGAGAATGCGATTGATCAGATCATGGACTGCTTCGTCAAGGGCGCGGAGGGGGCACTGAACAAGCACGCCAACTACGACTATCTCTCCTACCTCATTGCCGATTTGTCCCAGACGGAAAAGGGCCGGGCCTATTTCCTGGAGCGCCAGGAATACGACGGTGTGGTGCCCATCACCAAGTTGACGGTGTTCACAGAGCACGCGAGCAACATTCGGCGAAAGGGTGTCGCATCCACCATCAAGAATGTGGCCTTCGAGGTCGATTCGCATCCGATGCTGTTCGACGAAGACGCGGCCAACCTGCTTCCATACTTGCTGCTCCCACTGGCGGGCCCCGAGGAGCTGTCGGATGAGGACACCGCGGACATGCTCCCTGATCTCCAATTGCTGTCGCCGGACAAGCAGCGCGACAGTGACAATACCATCCTCACAACGCATCTGGAAACCCTCTGTCTTCTCACCACCACTCGGGAGGGTCGCGACCTGATGCGAAAAGTCAAGGTCTATCCTTTGATCCGTGAGACGCACCTTCACGTTCAGGATGAGAACGTGCAAGAGGCATGCGATCGCTTGGTCCAGGTGCTCATGCGCGACGAGGCAGGCGAAGGAGAGGACGCGGAACAGCCCGCAGAGCAACCCCAAATTGCGAACGAGGATGACCAGGTTGTAGAATTGTTTTGATACCCTTATGAATGATAGAATAGACCAAAAATTGGGGTATATTTGTGAAGTTTTGTATATAAAAAGAACAAATCTTGGAGCCGATGCTAAGTGTATAGTAGAACGATGTGGTATACGAAAGTAGCTCTGGTATTTTATATGTAATTTACATCGGTATTTGCAATACACCACCGATCTCGTCCGGGCGGGTCTCCCGACTACGACTCTAGCCCCGTTCTTCACTAGCTCTCTCTTTCTGTCCCCTCTGATTCACCCCCAATTGACGAACTCGAGCTACTGTCCGCGCTAAAAGAAAGATAATACCGGTATTTCGTCATACCCATCCCCACCACGACGACCAATATTCCGCTGCGGACGCGGAAGCTGTCTTGCCCCTCCCCGAGGCGCGAGTGGCTTCCCGCTGAAAACACTGATTCACATCCCAATGATTGTAACGATGGAAATTGCGACTCAGATGATCCTTTGTCACATGTGAATGAAGGTTCCGCTCCAGATTCAAGGGCCTTTATGTCGCAAGCCCCTCTGCTCCGCTCGTCACCCACGGGTTCGTCATATGGAGCATTACAAGATTCGGACTCGGAGGACTCGAGGGACACCCCGCACATTCAGAACACCCCCAAAGCTCGACTACAACGTGCAAGCTTCGAAAATGGCGGAAGCTCCTCACATGCACAGAGCCGCCGCTCCAGGCGGTCGTATTCTTTCGGTAGGCGACGGAACAGCATGTATGCAGAAAGACACAAACGTCGTCCCTCGTCTGCCACCTCCGACGTGGGAATGGGTGCGGACTCCAAATATTCCTTTGCTACGGGGTTGGCGGTACCGGGCAACCCGGTGATGCAAGAGACCCCAGTGTCCTCGCCATATATGACCAGTGAAGATGATGAGATCCTCGACATTGATGATGACGACCCCAAAGCTCTCGACGAGGATCCTCCGGATAATTCACCGTACGCGCAGGTGCGAGCTTCGGTTCCCGCAACGGATAATGTCTCTCTCTCGATCAACAGTAGGTGTCCTGTTTTGTCTTTGGTATATCTACGGTGTATCTAACTATGTTCAGCGCCTCGAATGTGGCTTCTATCACTACTATTCTCCTTGACAGGGTCTGCCGCTAATCTCTTCTTTTCTTTGCGATATCCGAGTGTCGCCATTACTCCAATTATCGCACTTGTCCTAGTGCACCCGCTAGGCAAGTTCTGGGATGTGGCCTTCAAACGAACTGGCGATCCCTCTGAAGTCTTCGAAAATGGCTCCCTTCTTCACCGGGAATCACAGTCTGACGAGATTGAAACTACTCCACTCCCATTGATGTCTCGAGCCAGATTGTGGTTTGGCCAAGGCCGTTGGAATGAAAAGGAGCATGCTTGCGTCTATATCAGCAGTAATGTTTCATTCGGGTTTGCCTTTGCTACTGATGTGAGTGCCAACGTAGCAACTACTTTTCCTCTTACCCTCAATTCTAATCCCAAATCTAGGTCATCGTGGAGCAGCACAAATTTTACAAGCAGGACGTTCCGATTATATACCAGCTTTTGCTCATCATATCTACCCAAGTCCTGGGATATGCATTTGCGGGACTTACTCGAAGATTTCTCGTACGGCCATCGGCTATGATCTGGCCCGGAACGCTGATGTCTACAGCAATGTTCTCCACGATGCATAAATCTGTGAACAAAAAAGCCAACGGATGGAGCATCTCTCGATACCGATTCTTCGTCGTTGTCTGGGCGGGCGCTTTCCTTTGGTACTTTGTTCCGGGACTTCTGATGCCTGCTCTAAGCTACTTCAACGTGATCACATGGCTGGCACCTAAGAACGTTGTAGTCTCAAATCTGGTGAGATCTTCATCATCCCTACTTGTCAAATTCCATGGCCTTTTCAGCTAATTCTGTCTAGTTTGGTGTTGCTTCGGGCCTCGGGATGTTCCCTGTGACCTTTGATTGGGCGCAGATTGCATACATCGGCTCCCCGTTGCTCACACCCTGGTGGGCTGCAGCCAACATCGTGACGGGACTGGTGGTGGTCATCTGGCTTGCCGCCCCGATCCTCTGTGAGACACAATGCCCTTGCCTCCTTCCTGGGGTTTCATGCTAATATACTTTGTTAGATTACAAAAATGTTCTATTCTCTGCCTACATGCCTATCCTTTCGACAGCAGTCTTTGATAATGCTGGGCGGCCATACAACGTGAGCCGGATCTTGACCACAGACTTCTTGTTCGATCAAAAGGCCTATGAGGACTACTCTCCGGTCTATCTGCCTATTACCTATGTGTTGTCCTATGGGGTTCAATTTGCGGCTCTCACTTCGCTTGTGAGCCACACAATTTGCTGGTACGGGAAAGACATATGGCACCAAACCAGAAAGGCATTCGAAGAAAAACAGAATGTTTCCAGTGGGGAGGCTTACCAACCCCTTCGGGGAGAGGGTACTGCAGGCAGACAGAGCTTTGACATCTCGAGGCACAGTTCACACGACCCTGGTAGGGAAGTTCCATTGGCGGGAGAAGACGTCCACTGCCGCTTGATGCGGCGCTACAAAGACGCTCCCCTTACGTGGTATCTTCTTGTCCTCGTGTCTATGTTGGCGATAGCCACATTCACCGTGGAATAGTAAGTTTTTCCCCTTTGGCCTCTTTTCGTTCTGATGCTAACATCAAACCTCCAGCTATCCCACACATCTCCCTTGGTATGGGCTTCTCTTAGCTCTCGCAATTACCAGCATCTTCTTCATCCCGGTTGGCATCATCATGGCCGTCACCAACCAACATAGTAGCCTATATCTGATCTGTCAGCTTCTGTGTGGAATTGCATTTCCAGGCAGACCCGTGGCAAACATGATTTTTGTGACCTACTCATATATCAGTTCAGCCCAGGGGATCAAATTCTCATCCGACCTCAAGCTCGGTCATTACATGAAGATTCCACCCCGAATTCTGTTCGGGGTGCAGATGATGGCGACCTTGGTATCCAGTCTGACGCAAATTGGGGTGTTGAACTGGATGTTCAGCTACATCCCAGGGCTGTGTACCCCCGAGGCTATCAACGGGTTCAACTGCCCCATCGCCCGAGTACATTTCAACGGCAGTATACTGTGGGGAGTGGTTGGGCCTCAGCGCTTCTTTGGTCCCGGGGGTCTATATCGACCTCTGGTGTGGGCGTTCCTCCTCGGTGCTGTGGCCCCTCTCGGGGCGTGGCTCCTGGGAAGACACAGTAAGAAGAGCTTCTGGCGTCTAGTCAACTTCCCTATTCTCTTTGGCAGCCTGAGTTGGATTCCCCCTGCCACTGGGCTCAATTTCTCCATCTGGGCACTGGTTTGTTTTGTATTCAACTACGTGATTCGAAGGAGAAGGACCGCTTGGTGGGAGAAGTACGCCATGACGCTTTCCGCGGCATTGGATTCGGGATTAGCCTTTGCTGTAGTGGTGGTCTTCTTTGCTTTCATCTACCCAGGCTGGGTTGATGGGTTCAAGTGGTGGGGGACGGAGATCTACAAACAGGTAAGCCACGTACTCCGATATTTCTGTGCGGACGCTAACTGTGACTTCAATAGGGATGTGATTGGGTTGCTTGTCCATACAAACCTCTTGAGCCAGGTCAGACATTTGGTCGATAGGATTGAGGACTTTATAGGATCCATGGATCTATACAACGCTTAGATGTAAATGCACTTTGATGACTAATGAAATGAGATGAAAATGAAAAAAAGGCAATACTTCCCCCGTGCCCTTTCAAGAATAGACGAGAGATGCAAAAACAATAATCATCATTCCGACATGGGTATTCCATACTTGACCAAACATCTGCTCCCACACGCTGAAACGGTGTTCCTCGGCGGTGATGTCGAAGTAGTCATTGACGGGCCCAGTCTGGTATACCACATCCATCGTCGACTTCTAGGTTGGATGGACCCAAATTGTGATATTTTGGACTATCAACCTTCTTGCGATGAAATCAGTCGCGGAGTAGGGAACTTTTTGCTGGAGCTCACCCGGCTGCGTGTGAAAATGTAAGTGGCTGTGCGAGAAAGACTCGGTAAATCCATGCGCTGACATTGCTCGACAGACACAAGATATGCTTTGATGGAGCCTTACCTATTCCCAAGCGAAAGGTACGCTTAGCTCGGATAGAGAAATCACGGCACCGACTGACTTTGGCTCGTCGGAATCTACCACTCCCAGCTACATCGCGGTATCGCGATGTCTTGTCGACTGAGCCCGGGCAGGTCTGGTGTCACCGCGGCTTGCCGCGTGGGAGAAGAGGACTTGCAGAGAACCCCTTCATGGTCTCAGCTGTATGCGAAGATCTACAGCACCGATGGAGTCGGGATGCCATCCAGAAAGAGATCAACCCGGACATCACCTGTCTCGGGGAGAGCGAGTATCCCTGGGCAGACATTACCGTGATGATGCCTGGGGAAGCAGACGTTGAGTGTGCTCGCGTGTCAAAATTGACTGGCTGCGCAGTATTGACCGATGATTCTGATCTTCTGCTTCATGATCTTGGCTCATCTGGCGCGGTGTTGTTCCTGGACTCTGTTCACTCGCCCACGCGCGTGTGGGACCCGATCGAGCCACAGATTCAAGGATTGAGAATATGCCCCCAGGATCTTTCACGTCGGTTGGGCATCACAGATATTCGTCGTTTCGGGTTTGAATTGACCAAGGATCCTCACCTGCGGTTCGCAGACGCCATCCGTCGTTCGAAGACCGATTCCACCGAGACCTCATCTGGTTATTATGACTTCCTTCGGGAATATCAGCACTCTACCGACCAAGAGTTGTCTTGTAGATCCAAGCAGCTACCGCCAATGGATCCGAGGGTATCTGAATTATACTGGCAATATGCGGTTCCCAACACCTACTGTTCCGATGATAGTCTGCATGTGTACCTTGGGATTCTGAACGAAGACCCCGGCAGACGGTGCGCCTGGGAACAAGGCCGAGCCTATAGACGTCTCGGTTACTCTGCGCTCAACCTCTCCTTCAAGAGTCAATTTAAGACCATAAGTGAATTTGTTCGCAGAGGCGGAAGGATTGTGGCCGACCAAATCGAGCTGGACGAGACATCAATCGCGTCAGACATGGACCTCTTACGCCAACGTCTGAAACAAGTTCGGGAAATCTTTGGCTCTGGCGGAGAGAGCTTTTGGTTCTTCTTTGCCCTTTACGAGATCTATGAAACATCCAACACGGTACCTAGTGGTGAACAGCTGGAAAGTTTCCTCTCCAGCGGTTACTTGAAAGGAGGTACTGATTGGGCAGATATCCACCTACTGGCTCAAATCCAGGCAATCCTGTACTCACTTCGGATGCTGCAACAGCTACTTCATGTCGCAGCTCTGAACGACTGCAACCTATCACTTTTGGACGAGTTACCCCCACTACACATAATGATGTCGCGGCAAAGACTGGTCCAAAGCTTTGGAAATACGGAGGTCTTGCGGCATATGGTGTCTCAACTGTTGATCGCCTACAATACGTAACCACCATTGCTTTTGCTTGTGCGGTGGTCAGGCCCAAATGAAATGAACCGACAGATGTATTCTTAGCCAAACTATCACCAGCGACGGTCTATGCAGTTAGAACTGCCAGATCAGCAATCTATAAATCATATTGCTAAGCACTCTGTTGCTCAGGTCCAAGTATTCTGACATATTCAAGGTGTACCGGCCTCGTCTGAGAGGCATATAGCACAGCAACCCCGATGTACAAATGGTTAGGTAACTTATGTCCAGTGTCCAAGTGGATGTATGCTGCCCTTGACTGCGGGCAATGAATGCCTCTTAGAGGCACAGGGTTGAGTGAGAGAAAAATAAATGAATTCATGTGCCTGTTTTCGTATCCTTCGCATTGGCATAACTGGCGGGTATTATATCAAATTCGCAACAAAAGCATCGCTCATTTCTCGGGGGCATCAGGGAGTCGTTCGATCACGTATTTTCCACGCGCAACGCTCATTATGGGTGCACCTGGAATCTTGCTGTTGGCTGCGTGTTAGAAGTCTGTATAATAGTAGCAGCGGGATGGATTGTGAGCGTACCGAATTCGTCTCTTGAGATCACGATCGTTGGTCGCCACAATGTAGACACGATGCTTGATCAGACGATCCACCAAACAGTCATCGGCATATGTTCCCTTGTGGTCACACTTCACTCTCTCGAAGCGAGGATCTTTGGCTACACGGAGTGCAAGTCGATATTTGGGGCCGAGCTTTTCAAGTTCTGCAAGAACGCAGTCGGTCACGATGGGAATGCATTTGGCATAAAGACAGTCCATCATTGTGGGGATCACCTCCAATTTATGTTGGATGGTGTGGGAGATGAAATTGGTATCGACCAAGACTGAGTAGGGTGGCGCGAGGGCAGTGTTGTATTGGAAGAACATGGAGGAAGGCGCCTGAGGACTGTAGTCGAGATGAGCGGAGTCCGGGTACTTTGGGTCCATTATTTCGGCATGCTTACGCTTCTCTGACCAAATCATCTTTGGCTTGCTTGCCTTTCTCGGTCTTTTCTTGGTTTTGTTTCCTTCGAAGATCAGCACGTGGCAGCGAAGGTGATTGAGGCCACTTACAGCCGGTTGTCACGCATTGAAATGGCTCTCTTGGCCAGCGCAAACTTGCGCGTCTTTTTCTGGACTCCCATAATGATGTGTGAGGATGTGAAGATGTGAGATGGTGAAGAGAAGGTTCCGAGGGTTTTTTTCTTATCCGCCGATCTGAGTTCTTATCGGTTGCTGACTAAGATTCACATCACTACATCCGCCCCGCAAGCACTACTTCTCCTCTCACAACAATATATTCATCGGCGCGCTGTGCTTTGGTAGGTGAGACTTCTTTATGCTCAATTGATGGACCCTCTACAAGGGCGCTGATTTTTTCACCGAGGGCATCCTGTACCAGACAGCCGATGATAGTAATCTTCTTGCATTCCCTGGTTATTCCACGCACTGGAGAAGAGTTGGAGCCATGAATGATTCAATGCGCCTCTATTGCTATGTTTCAATGATCCTAATGGCTGTAAGCCTGCGTCTACCTCAAAAAACGATGCCTAAAATGATGGGCTTTCAAAGGTTGGTCCTATAGATCTACATTCTTCAACAACGCGATCTCTCCATGAACTACATGTATCTATAGAGTAACTCGGAGGTGATGCCAATGCATTATCTTTACGAATTTGAATCAAATGACACAAAACAAAACCAAAAAATGAACGGGTTGCCATTGTGCCGAGATCTACATCAGCCCTTTCATCTCATTGGCAATTCCATACCCATGATCATTCCGATCACCGCGTCCCTGAGCGCGCTTCTGCTCGTCTTCCCTTCTGATACCGGTCACATAATTACGGAACTGATTCACCATCTCCAGAACCTTCTGGAAATGGGCCGTAGTGACAACTGTCACTTGAAATTCATCATCTTCCGGATCTTCTTGCCTCTCGAACTACGCCAGTGTGATAGCCGTCTGCAGTGCATTGCGAATATCCCGCCCGTTGAGTTGCGTCTCACCAGCGGTATCGAGAATCCACTTCTTCGCGCCCAGTTCGATCTGGATCTTACTCGTGCGATCAGCCTTCAGTTTCCGGAAAAAGCCATTCCAAACTTTCCGCCGCGTTTCTTCATTGAGCTTCTGGTACTCAATTGCGATATGGATACGTGAGATGAAGGCATCGTCTATCTGTCCGACGCGGTTTGTGGTCAGGAAGAGGAGACCCTTGAAGTATTCCATTCGCCGGAGGAAAGCTATCGACGGATCATCATTAATGATCAGCGGGACTATCGCTCGGACTGCAACTTACCTGAGACCAATCCATTTCGGGCAAGGTCTCGATTCTGGCGTCGTTCAAGGAAGACATCTGCTTCGTCGACGAGGAGTACGGCATTCCATGTTTCCGCCAGATTAAACCAGTGCATCAGGTTCTCTTCAACTAGTGTCTCAACCGTACCGATATCAGCCACTGTGAGCGTAAGGAGTGGTCGATGCAACCACTCGGATATAGCCTCTACCTTCCGTTAGCTATGTTGCCGATGGGATCATCTGCGACTGACGTACCGACTGTGTAAGTTTTGCCAACCCCCGGAGGTCCTGGGGATATTGATCAGATTACTATATCATCAAGGGAAACGGCCAACGAGGAGATACCGTGCAGTAATATAATCTGCCCAGAGCCTTTTCCCTCTATGAAGTCGACCGACCAGTGCTTAACATGGCTATTTTGGCGGTTTGAAAGAGCCTTGATAATCTGCAGCTCGCCCGGATCAATGATCAGATTTGAAATAATCTCATCTGATGGCACTGATTCTTGAATATAGTCGAGGGAAATTAGGACTGAGGTCGTATTAGTGTCATTTCTATTGCATTTTGTAAAGGAGCCCCACTCCACTGTTTGTTTCCGAGAGCAAATGCCTGCGCGACGGGGCAAAGTAGAAGGAGTTGATGCTCGGTGAGCTTATGGGTGACGTGGACTCTGGGCCCCCTGTCAGGCATTCGGTGCCCTGATACTCGTGCACCTTCGTCGGACTGATGCCGGCGCTATCACCCTCTGGCTTTGCGTAATGTTGCCTGGAATTCTCGGTGTGGTCATGAGCGAGCTCCTGCTTTCGGGCGGCCTTTTCAGTCGCCTCACGTTGTATGGCCGCCAGACGTGCGGCTTCCTTGGCCGCTCGTTCCGAGTGTCTATCGAGGAAACGGTTTTCCAGGCGAGCGATTGTCTCGTGCTCTGCAGGATCCGTAGGCTGATCGTGGTTGGTACGTTGCTGCTCCAGGGCGGCTATTTCAAGCGCCTGAAGGCGTGCAGCTTCCTTGGCCTCTCGTTCGGATCGGTCATCCAAGATCAATTTTTCCAGGCGGGCGATCTGTTCATTTTTTGCAGCCTCCGCTGGCGATAGGGCGTCCTCTCCATTCTCTGTATTATCTGCAGATGGGATAGTGTTGAAGGGCCGATCCTTGTTGATCAAAGTTCCATCGTACTCTTGGAACCGATTTGAATAGTCCTTGACGTGTGGAGAATTGGGACGTTGGCGTTTAGGGTCCGTGAGTCCTCTCCAGTGGTCTATCACCACCTTTCCAACGTACTATCGGAAAGTCAGTGACCGAGTAAATCACTCTATTGAAATCTCGTGATCTACCTCTTGAGCTGTTTCTTTGATTGGCCCATTGTAGTCCGCAAGAAGATTACCCTGACGAAGCGCCTTGAAGAGGATTGCGCTCCGGCGAAGGATATGCCTGCGTCGCTCGCCAGCGTCCTGTGCATCCCAAATGGAGACTGGACACACCGAAAGACTGGTGACTTCTCGAAGTCCAGAGTAGGCGCGCACTTTTGCGGAGATCAAGACTCGTCGGAGACGAGACCCGTCGGTCTCTAGTTGCCACAGATCGACGAGCCACCACTTGACATTCCCACTCCCCACGACTTTGTTGTGATTGGCACCATCGGGCTTGACATCGATCACAACTGCTACATATACTGACCTGTCAACTTGAACATAGACATCTGTCCCGGGTTTGAGAAGATACCAGATCTTGTCAAAGGCCACTTGGGGCACAGGATCAGAAATATGTTTTTGATATGTCAGCATTAACTCTTGATAGATGGGTCGGAGGAAGTCCACAAGATGTTGTAGATGGTCCTTTGTCCTTTCAACCCATTCAGTGCTGTCATCATGCTCACTCTTGCAAGTAGGTACCGGGGCATTTCCCTCGGCCATCGCCTCTATGGAATCAAAGTGATGAAGTAGAACGGCAAAGGGCTCTTGAATTATCAGACCCTCTCTCATTGATTCATCGAATAGCATCCCATGAAACGAGGGATAGTATTGAACAAGGTGACCGAGTGCGTGGGCGAGAAACGGGGATCCCACCACAAGGCACCGCGTAGACACCCGTGTGGGATTCAACATATCCACCCGAGGTGAGCCCGTCATGGCTGATGAGCTGTCCGTCTGGATACCCGCCTCAACGAACGTGTCAATCACAATGACTGGGCCGCTCCACTCCACAGGCCCTGTCACATTGTTCTCCGGCTCGGTGGGTTGCTGAGTCGGAGGGGCGCCAACGGAAAGCTCGATGGGTCGATCGTCGATGTACGTCAGGTCAGGCTTGCGAGAACCGATGTCACCGTTGTCAGGGATTTTTCTTCCCTCCAGGTAGACCCGGGCATTCCAAGTGACTGGTAGGTGCTCTGGCTTTGTATCTTGATGTGATCTGAGCTTGGTCAGATCAACGACGGAGAGACCCTTGACATATTGTGCGACATATTGGGAGCCCATATTTGAATTTGGCCTTCCCGATAGGAATCAGGAAAGGGAAAGGGGGGAAAGAGGAGCGACATTGTGTGCAGGATGAAGCTCCTAAGTAGCCGATAGCTGCAACTGTACAAGCGCAGAGAAGTGATGGTGTTGACATGGGTTCGGGCCGGTCGACCCCCACCATCTGACAGGGTTCTTCATGGACACGTCAGCCCGTTTTCGAGTGCGGACTAGACCAAGGTGAGGTGCCCTGCAGGTGCCAATTCCTGGGCTTTTCCTCCAACGGAGTCAAGGGTTCCAGAATTCTTACAGGTAGGCCTCAAGAAAGCCCAAGCTCGAAGCCCAGCACAGCCCCCCAAATGGGCTAGTTTTGAGCCCTACTTGGTCCCTGTAGAAAACGAACAGAAAAAACGAAGGGTCCCGAGTGGCTTTTGAATGAGGCGAAGCAGGACACGTGTTGATCCACCGTAAAGTGCATGGAGAGCCAAGTCAAACAGGTCAGAAGGCTGGCTGTCAGCCTGCATTTCTTGCAATCCATCTTCTGTCAGCATGGAAATTTGGAGATCAATTGATTGATCAAGTGGTCGGATTTAGACATGAACAGAGGCCGACAAGCAGAGCCCGGGGGGATAACTCGGCGGTTCAGCGACATCTCGCACTCCTCACCGGGGGAGCCCCCCAACCGTGCTCTGGCGACCAAGGCTGCGTGCGACCAAGCAAAAGAGCGATCGGAGTCACTGCAAGAGGAATGGGATCAATTTCTGCTAGAAGGACGGGGATTGGCTCACGAATCTGCCCCAGGTGAAGAGGCCACTCTATTGCATCAAAGCCGGCGACTCCACGCGGCATGGAGCAAGTTTCGACGCAATCTCCCCGAAGACCAGCAGATGAAGCTTGGGGACCATGAAAGACCAGATATCCAATTTCTCGTGGCCACAGTGACCAAAGCATCTGCAACATGGCAGTCGGGGCGAGAAGGAAGCACATTAGGCAAGGTCAAATCCAAATTCCAAAGGCTCTGCGATATCTGTGAGAATCATAGTTCACTGCTGGCAATCATTCCCAAAGATGAGAAGTATGTCAGCCTGCTGACGGGGTCTCTCTCTGCCATCGTTCAGGCTACCATCAACCACCAGAATATCGCCGAGGGGATGGCTGATACACTCGACGATTTGGGTCACGACATTGACTTCTGGAACAGGCTGATGGATGAGCATAAGGAGATTCCTGCTCTTCGTCAATATATCCGGGAGCTTTATCTCGTTGTCTTCGAGTTCTTCACTGAGATATTCAACAAGTGGTCCAAGTCCAGCTGGAAACGCTTACTGACCAGTTTCGATGAAGGCGCATTCAAACAACTTTTCACGTCCAAGAAAGACCGACTGTCGGTCATTGAGCGCCACATGGAACGTCATATCAGCCTCGATTTCCGCCACCGCACGGTCTGGGGACTAGAGAACATAGAGAAACTCATGGGGAAACTCTTAGGCAACTTCCCGCGCCAACTCGACGAGCAAAGATTGCTCCTCGACGAATTTCTTCAAAAGCTTCAAGAGAAACAATCGTTCCTTCTCCAAACACACCAGCCAGTCTCAGTCACGAGTATGATCACAGGCATAGAGGGTGATGACAGTGAGCCCCCATACCCAGAACTCGAGGCTGATCCAGCCCCGCGAACGCATTTCTGGTTTATCCGGGCCGAAATACAGGCAGAGCTGGCCATTTTCACGAGTCAGTGGATGAATCAAGTAGATCACTTGATCCAGGCCGCTCGTCAGTCATCGGTTCTTCAGCTGGAAGATGAGGTGCATTATCGCCTGGGGACATGGCTGCAAGGCCACAAGTCAGATAACCTCTGGATTAAAGGGCCTCACGGCGTTCCTCGGCCCAGCCCAAGTTCCTTGACTGCAGTGTCTCTGGCGGCATTGGCACGGACTAACAGCATCCCCTGCATCATCTACTTTTGCACCTTCGCAGACCATCACCACTCAGAGTTGCCCCAGGGGGTCAGCCTAGGTTTATTTCTTACCTCCGTTGTGACACAGCTGGTCCAACTATTACCAGCTCAAGGATACGCTGGGATGGACCTCTCTTCTACACGTTTTGCTGCCCTCGCGCGGGGCGACTTGGGGGTGGTCGAAAAACTCCAGCTGATCAGGGACGTGCGGAGTATTGGTCCAAGGTTGGTGTATGGCTTCATAGATAACTTCCAGGTCCTGGAGGATCGGTCCCACGAAGCCTATACCCGAGACTTCTTGAAGACCATCGCGACACTGTGTACGCTGAATCGTGAGAGTCACCTCCCAGAAAACTTAGTCACCACGAACGATAAGGCGGTTGCAGGGACGAAAGTATGTTTCACCTCGGAAGCAAACGTAGATGGTCTGGCGCAGGCTGCAGGACTGCAATTGATCGATACGGTTGACTTTGACCTTGTTACGAGTGTTTCTATGGAAGACGTCGGCGAAGAAATTGTATGGGAGAGGGACTGAGAGGGATTGAGAGGGCCAGTGAGCGTTTCAGGCTGAAATCCAAGACGCGACTGTGGACATGGCCGAGAAGAAGACAAGCAGGCAGAAGAGACTGGAAAGGCAGCTACTGTTTCTTATCTTGTCCATACGAATGAAAGTAACCTTGGAAGACAAGATGAAACAATATGTTTTTATTGAGTGAAACTGTACTGCGAAATCATCTTAGTACCGATGATGTGAATATATACAACCTCTTGTCAAAATCAATGAAAGCTTTGGTTGATATATTTAGACCACGGGTAATCCTCATGACCATCGGTTCACCTTGTCACTTGAGTATTTCAAGGGACCAACCTTCCAACCCTGAGGGTAGTTAGTCTATCTAGGGATCAAGCCTTGAGAGGATGACCTTTATAGGTACCTGTAAGTTTATAAATAGGGGACTTTTAAAAAACACCCCCAGTGGATGTTCCACATTCCCTTGGATAATACTCGTGACTAAGCAACACCGATAGTCGTCCGTCCCCTCCCATCAGTGAGCCAAAGCTTAAACCCAAAATCTCCATTGAACTAATTTGATCCCTATTTATCTCTCATCATACTATCTTTTGTCACGGGCCGAAGCCTGGGAGTAGATCACGTGAGACATGTGACCTGGAGCCCATATAGAAGCGCCCAACCGCACAATATCTCCTTTCTCTAAGATTGTTGTAAATAGTATGTTGGTCTAGCCTAATTAAATTAATAAAGCTTCAGCCTTTTATATACAACAATCTTCTAATATTATTGTTAAAATACTAGAAAAGCTTTAGATACTGAAATAGAAAAGATAGTTAAGAAATAATCTTTATCTTTTATTAAAATATAATTAATAGTCTAGATAGAGATTCTTTATTAATTAAAAATAAGATTTTTTAACTTTATATTATTTATAAAAAATATTAATAATTAGTTTATTGAATAAATTATAATAAAAAATAAACTAGAAGTTAATAATAATATTATTAGATTAAACTTTAATTAATTTATTTATATCTTTTCTTAATTAAAGAAACTCATATAGGAGAATATTAGAATATATATAAAATATATTTAAGACTATAGTAATCTTAATATCTAGATATAAATAGTTTATTATCTATATTAAATTAATTAAAATAAAGATATAGTTTTTTTAAAGTTTTTATTATAATTAGAAAAAGAATTTATTAATATAGATACTTTAGATTAACTTAATGAAGAAAAATAAGAGATCTTTTTAGAGTATTAAATAAATTATTAAATAATTTTTTAATAAATATTAAAATCTTTTTTATTTTTAATAATCTAGTTATATAATTTTATAAGATTAATATAAATATAGATATATTAAATATTAATAAGCTATTTTTTTATAAGATTATAAAATTATTTAATAATATAGATTAGATATTAACTATCTTTATAAATTATAAATATAATAGCTCTAATATAAAAAAAAGTTTAATAGATTATTAAAAAAGAAATATAAGATTACTATAATAAAAACTAATATTTATATTATAAAAGATCTAATGATTAGATTATCTATATTATTTATTTTAACATTAATATTTATAGCTATTAATAAGATATAGTTTTAATATATATCATTAATAACTAGATAAATAATATAATTTTAGGTTTATTATAAATCAAGACTATAGATAGTATTTATTCCTTATAAAAGAGATATATAGATATCTATTTAAAGACTAGTAAGAAGATATAATATTAGAACTAAAAATAATAATAATTAGATCTATTAAAATAAAGCCTTTAGAAATAAAAAATATAAGTGTAAAAACAATCTAGAGGTTATTTAATAACTCTTTAATATTAATATATTTATAAATTAAAAAATTTATATTAAATAATATTAATAAGATATTATAATCTAAAAAAGTGTTAATATCAAAGAGAAGTTATTGAAATAGTATTAGTCTTAACTTAATATTTTTAATTAATAACATATTAATAAGATATCTTTTTATAGATCTAGAATTAATTATAGGATTTTATTAAATTATAATTGAAATAATATTAAAAGGTCACCTTTATATAGACTATTATATAATAAAAATAAAAAAGAGTTACTATATTTATATAAGATATTAATTAATCTACTAGATAAGAATTTTATCTAAATTAATAAATTATCTATTATAATCTTAATATTTTTAGTTTAAAAACATAATAAAGAAATATGATTTTATATTAATTATTAAAGATTAAATGAGCTAAATATAAAAGACTATTATTTATTATTATTAATTTATAAAACCTTAAGAAATATATTAAAGATAAAATAGTTTATAAAGCTGGATATTATTATTATATTTTATATAAAATTATATAAACAATATTATTATTTATTTAAATAAGATAATTAAAGACTATTATTAAGAGATAAATAAAGTTTTCTAAAAATTAAAAAACACTAGTTTATAATATGATATTAAGAAGTTAGAATTTAAATAGAATTAAATAAAATATCTTAGATTTATTATTCATATAGATAAAAAGATCTATATTAATGAAAAAAGATAGAGATAATTAAGATATAAAAAATGTTAAAATTAATTTATAATATACATAGGTTTTTAAGATTTATTAACTTTTATTAATTATTTATATCCTAATTTACTATTTTGTTAATCTTATTCATCTAGTTAACTAAAAAAGATATATTATTTCTATAGAATAAAAACTATTAATAAATATTTAAAAAACTTAAAGATCTTTTTATTAATATATTAATCCTTTTCTATTTTAGAGAAAGAAAAAAAACAATAATAGAAACTAATATTCTTAGATATATAATAGAAATAATATTATTATAGTAATAAGAAAATAGAAGATTTATATCTTATATCTATATATTATAAAAGTTATTATTAATAAAGTTAAATTATAAGATTTATAATAAAAAGTTATTTATAATTATATATATTTTTTAAAAATAGTAATTTGAGTTAAAATTAATATCCTATTTTATTATTATAATAGATTATAAGAATCTTTATTATTTTAATAAAGTATAATATCTAAATAAATAATAGATATAATAAATAAGATTAATAATAAAGTTTAACTTTATGTTTTATTATTAATTTAGAAAATTTACTATTTTATTAGATATGTTATTAAAAAAAGAATAAGACTTACTATAAGATATTTTAAATAAAAAGCTTTTAAATTATTTCTAAATATTTTTTAAAAAAATAATAATTTAATATAACTAATTATATTATATAAATAATATAATTAAACTAGATTTAGACTTTATAATAAATATATCACTCTTTAAAAAACTAAAGTTATAGAAAGGATAAAAAAAAGATAGATTAAATAATAAGATATATTAGATATATCTCTAAGCTTTATAATAAGGTGGTTATTATATTATTATTAAAATAAATATAAAGATAAGTCTTTTTAAATATTATTATATTTTTATTAAAAGATTTAGATCTTAGATAACAAGTCTTTATAAACGAAGATCACTTAAAAGATATATAATTCTTATATTATTAATTATTTAAGATAAAATATCATATTTTTAATATTATTTTACTAGTTTTTTTAATCTAATATAATAAAAGATATATAACACTTTTTTTAAAACTATATAATTTATAAAAAAAGATTAATCTAGTAAGATATAAAATATAGATTATTAAAAGTATTATTAATTTTATAATAGATTTAGATCAAGATTTTAATAGATTTTTTTATAGAACTTTCTTTTATAAAAGAAGATAAAATTATGGATTTATTTATTATTCTAAATAGATTTATAAAAAAAGTGATATTAATTAGACTAAAGAAGATTATATTAAAATAGATTATAAAAGTTTTTCCAATATATTTTTATATATACTATAGACTTCTAAAGATAATTATTAATAATAGAAGCTTATAATTTATAAATAGATTTTAATATATTATTTATAAGAAATTAATAATTTAGTATTAATTAATTATTATATTTTGTTTATAATTAGATAATATAATAGAAAAAATAAATCAAAAGATTAAAAAGATTATATAAACTTTTATTATTTATATATAAAATAATTAAAAAGATTTATTATTAATAATTAAGATATTATATTAATAAGACTATTATCTTTTTTCTTTATTTATAGATATTATATTAATCTATTAAATTTTAATAAATATAAAATAATAAAAAGATTAAATTAAATAATAAATTAGTTAATAATTATTAATAAGTTATTTATGAAATAATTATAATAGGTTATTAAATACATATAAATCTATAGTTATTTTTATATAAAAATATAATAAGAATAAATAAATAAACCTTAATAAATAATATCTATTTATTATATTAAAAATAAAGTATAATTTAACTTATAGAATATCTACTTCTAATATCTCTTTAAGAAATTTAATTAAATCTATATATAATATTAAATAGAAGATATCTTTATATTATATATAATCTAATTTAATATCTTATCTAATATATATCTAGTATTTTATATAAAATTAATCTAACTTATATTATTAGATTCTTTTTGTTAAGTTATAAATAATATTTAATTATTTATAATAAAGATTAATAAAAAATTAAAATATAAGATAAAAGATATTTCAGATTTTTAGAAGAAATATATTAAAAAAGATAAATAAATAAAAATTTTAATAAAGTAAGTAAATTATATGAAGACAATATTAAAAAGGCTAGATATAATTAAAGATTATTTAGCTTTTAATATTTATAAATAATAATTTAGATCTATATTAAAAGATATCTAATACTAAATCAACAATAATAGAGATATTATAATCTCCGCGTTAAGATTAATACAATATTAAGATAAAGAGAGAGATACTATTATAAGTTGAAACCTGGAAATAGATCATATAAGACACATGATCTAGAGCCTATATAGAAGCGCCTAACCACATAATACCTTCTTTCTACAAGATTGCTATAAACAGCATGTTGGCCTAGCCTAATTAAATCAATAAAGCTTCAGCCCTTTATATCTTTATCTAAAATAGGAAATAGCTCATTGTTTTCTTCCATATAATCAGTTCCCCCCTTTACAATTTCTAACTCTTTTAATGTAACGTTAACGCGACACCAATAATATCTTCTTCGCACTTAGGAATCTTTGAACCGAATATCTATACACAAATTGGTTAGAGCGTGGCGATAAGCTTTTGAATTACTAGAAATTAATAATAATAGGGATTTTAATATCCCCTTTATTATTGTGAGAGGTTATACGTTGTCAGGTGTAAAGCTTGTCAACTTGGTAAGAGGAGGAATATGAACAAATCATGATACAGTTACAAATAAGTAGTGATTAGGGAGATCTCAATGATATTGCTTTATTGTATACAAGACTAATTTTTACTAGAATAAGATGAGATCTTGATTGTCTTTAAACTAAAAATCCCACTTCTAGAATGAAGTTATACATAAAGCTAGAGGGGTCTGGCGACGAATTATTATCGATAGATCTAATCATTAGTCTATTTACTTAACAGCTTGTTTAAGATATTAGTTTAGTTTATTTAAGATATTAGTATTTATTGTTACAAGGAAATATAAAGAAAACCTTGTTACAATTTATCTCTTTTTTTATTATATGGATATCTCTATTCACGAATTTATTTAAGACTTGATTGAGATATTTTTTTTATTATTAACAAGGTTTTTAAGTTTTTTTAGTTTTTATTTGTTAGATAGGGTTTTAATAAAAATAAATCTTTTGAAAGATTATTTTTTTTGAAATAGATATAATATTAAATATATAAGAATTTCTTTTGTTAAATATTATATTTATTTTTTTTCTTTTTTATTAAATTGTTATTATTTTATAGTCTTTTTTGTCTTGGATTAATTATAGTAAGAATTTGAAAAAATAGATTATTCATTTAAACTTATACTTATATTATAACTAGTATTTAATTTATATATATAAGATAAATATAAAGTTCGATATTAAATTTAATAATCTTATAAAAATTAATTATTAGTTTTTTATATATCTATTTTATATAATAATTATGATAATAACTATTAGAGCTTTTTGAATAGTATTTCAAAAGGTATCTAAAATCTAATTAATCTTTTTAAATAAATAGAAGATATCTTTTAAAAAGATATTAATTCTAATATAAATTAGTCTTATTAAAATAATAACTTTCTTTTAGATATATATTTAATTATAAAAGATCTAGTTTATAACTTTAATATTATATATAAATAATATTAAAATACTTATTATAAAAGATCTTCTTTTAATAATAATATGAATATTTATAATATAATAAATAGTCTTTTTTCTAAATTACTAGTAATTTACTAATAACAATATATTATTTTTTTAGCTAGATCTTTATATTATAATTTTCAAGTTATTATTTATATATCTATTTTTAAGCTTTTCTTATTCATAAAAATATAACTACTATATAGATTTAATATAATAAAAATCTTTTAAAACTTCTTTCTAGAGATATTAACTTCTAAGTCTAGGATTTAACTAAGACTAAATTTAAAAAGTCTATTTATCTTCTTTTTAATAAATATTATTAGAATATTACTAGATAAATATAGATTTTAAAGATATAACTATATTAAAAACCACTTTTAATTTAATAGTATCAATATAAAAGACTATTTTTAATACTTTTGTTTAGAGGGTTTGGGATAATATATCTCTTTAAATCACTTATTGTTGATAT
Source organism: Penicillium sp. CF01 (assembly GCA_005250745.2). Classification (NCBI taxonomy): domain Eukaryota; kingdom Fungi; phylum Ascomycota; class Eurotiomycetes; order Eurotiales; family Aspergillaceae; genus Penicillium; species Penicillium sp. CF01. The sequence continues at coordinate 556,391 of RFFF02000036.1, forward strand.
TTTATATATAAATTAAATCTAAATTATAAATTTATTAAATTTTTAAAATTTTTAAAATAAAGGTTTCTAGAGTTTCTTATTGTTGTTTATTTACTTTACTATTTCCTCTTTTTTTTTATGAATATCTTATTTATAGATTAAGATTAAACTATTAATAATTTAACATTATATAATCTATAAAAGAAAATAAATCTAAATTATTTAAAGTTTTTGAAAATTCTTTTCTAAAATAAAAGTTATTTATTTTTATTTTATTATTTTACTTTCTCTTTCTTTTTATTTCTTCTTCTTTTTATAAGTTTTTATCTTATTTTTATATTTTATATATAATCTTATTACCCTTAATTTGCCTTTAAATCATTATTATATCTTCTCTATTAAAAAAGATATCTTATTTAAAAAACCTATTTTTTATAAATAATTATTTTATATAATTTATTTATATATTATTTTAGTTATTTAAAAAAAAAAGCTTTAATAATCTACTCTATATTATCTATTTTATTATCTATTATAATATAAAATCTTATAATCGCTATCTAATTAAAAAAACCCCTATTTTAAAATAAACCTTTCTTCTTAAAGTTAAATTACTATTATTTTTAATTATTATTTTAAGCTTTTAGCTATCTTAACTTGGATATAATTCTTTTAATTTAATAATAAGACTTTTAATACTTTATCTATTAGTAATAAGTTAAATATACTTTAATTTCTTTTTATTTTAATTAAAAAAATTAGCTCTATTATAATTAACCTTTTTATTTCTTTTAATAACTTTATTAAATCTTATAATATAAATTATAACTTATTAAAAACTTATATCTTTTTTATATATATCAAATCCCTATTAATTTAATATCGTTTTATTAATAAAAAAGGATTTTTAAATAACTATAATACTTATATAATATTCGTTATTTATAAATAAGTTATCTCTTTTAAAAAGATCCTTAATTTATTTATAAAATAATAAAATATTCTAGTTTATTAAACTTTTTTATATCTTTATTTACTACTAGAAGAAAAGTCTATCTTATCATAGTATATTTTTATTAAAAGCTTTTCAGCTATTATTTTTTATATTCTAATATAGTATTTAGAAAAAATAGATTTAAAAGATTGAAAGTATTTATAACATCATTTATTATACTTTCTTTATTAAAACCTCAAAATTTAATTTCTAATTTAATAATAATTTTTTTCCATCTTCTTTATAATAGGTTTTTTTTATCTTTATTTATAAGATTTAATTAAATTTAAAATATTTATTCAACTTTTTAACACTTATTAATTATATCCAGAAAGCTATCCTTGCTATTTTAATAAATAATAAAGCTTTTTATCAAAGTAATTATAATCTTTTAATTCTTTAATCTCCTATTTATCTTTATTTTCTAGATTAGAAATAGATATAGTTAAATTAATCTTATTTTAGAGATTCTATAATTTTAAAAACAAGATTAAAAATATATTGTAAAATAGTATATAATGTTTAGAAAGTACTAATCGATATATTTATTTTCTAATATATTTCAAGATTTAAAATAGTTTAATAAATTTAGATATTAGTTTTTTAATCTTTTAATTATAAGTTCTTTATTAAAAGTTTTACTAATTTATCTTTTTTAAAATATTTGAATATATATTTTTTATTATAATAGGATTTTAATAAATTGATAGTAAAACGTTATCGTTTTTATAGATCTTCTTTTAATTGTTATAGCTTTTAGACTTTTTTAATTATATTTAGAGCCTCTTTTTTAATATAAGTATTCTAATCATAGATTTAAAAATTTAAGTTATAATTAAATAACATCTAGAAAAGAGATACTCTAATTATTAAATTTTATTTATTATTATAAATAAATTTGACTGTTTTCAATAATATAAGCCATCTTTTAATCTCAATTCTAATAAAATATTATAAATAAATTTTAATAATTTAGTTTATAAATTTACTTTTTCTATTAATTTCAAGATGGAACACTATTAAAAAGCAATTTTGTATTTACGTCAGATAATAAAGTCTTATAAAAAATTAGTTTAAAAATATAATATCTCTATTATAAACAATTCTATTAAAAGATCTATAAGATAACTTAATTATATTATAAAATATTATTATAAGTTTTATAGTATTTATAATTATTAAAATAGATATAAATATATACTATTTTAAAAACCTATTAATAATAACCAAAATTATATTAATAGTTTTCTAATTCTAAATTAATAGAAAAAAACTAATAATAAAGCTTATTAAAACTTTTATCAATAGTCTTTTTAATAAAGAAATAGATTATAATTCTTTATATAACCTATATCTTAATAATTTAGCTAATTAATAAATGTCATAGATTTAAATATATTTTTAAATATTATTAAACCATTCCTATCTAATAATAGTATTAGTTTAAAAGCTCTTTAGTTTTAAATTAGTTGAAATAACTTGTAATAAAGTTATTGTAGTATATTTGAAGTAATTTAATATAGAAATCTTTTTTATAAGATATATATATACGTCTATAATAAATAAGAAGTCTAGATATTTAAATTATCTATCTTTTTTTAAAATTCTTTTTATCTGTTTTTAGATAGCGAACCTTTAGATTATTATATTATAGATATTTAATTTATTAAATTAAATCTTTTTTAACTTTTTTATTAATAGTCTAGATCTTTATAAATTTAGCATTTTAGAATCTTCACCAGATACTTAGATTATTATAAAGATTTTTATTTAATTATCTTAATTAAATTACTCTAGACTTATTAGCTATCTATATCTATAGATATACTAATATAGTAGTAATTTATAAATTTATATTAAATAATATCACTTTTATCTATATCTAGATAGTCCTTAATTAGGATTATTATCTTCTTAATTTAGATGATATCTTTAAAAGAATTAAAGCTAAATTATTTTTAAATAGTATTTATAGACTCTAGATCTAAATCTATTTTTTTTAAATTCGAGATTCTTAAGAACCTATTTATAAGATTAGTTTTCTTTGATCTATATTTAATAATAAATTTAAAAGATATTAAATATATATATTAATGAGCTTATTATCTTATTAACTTTATTTAAAATATAAAACTTTATAAATTAATATAATCTAATAATATTTTAATAAGATATTAGTATCTATTTAAATATTATTTCCAATATTTAAAAAAGTATATAATAATTGAGAATTCTTAATCTAGGATTACATAATTTAGCTCTAGATCTATAAATTTCTATAACTAGAATATTATTAGATATTATATATTATTATCATTGAGCTGGGATATAATATCTAATATACTAAACTTAGATATATCTATTATAATTTAAATAAGATATATTAATTTAAAATAATAAAGAAAGTCCGTCAATAAAAAGATATCTTTTGAAACTTAGAATATACTTTTTTTTAGATAAGAATTTAACTAGTCTAGATTTCTTTCTATTTTTAGATCTTTCTATTATTAAGATAAATAAAAGTATAATTAATAAATAGTTTTTAACAAACTAATAATAGAAGTTATAGAATCTTAAAAAAACTTATATTTCTTAAAATATAATTAATTTTTTTTAGTTTTAAATAGTTTCTATCTTTGTTTTATTTATTCTAATATTATTAGGGATTAAAATAAAGTTTAAAAATCTAGTTTCCTTTTAGTAAAACTAGTATCTTAATAGTTTTATATAAAGTTCTAAATATTAGAGTTTTTTAAAGATATCTTATAAAGCTTTTATATATAATTTATATATTTTTAGAAATACTAATATATTATTAAAATATATAATATAAATCATATCTATTAATTCTTTTAAAGTATTATTAATATAACTTTAAAATATTATAAAAGTATTATAAAACTTAAATGATATAACTATATATTTAAAATAACTATATCAAATCTAAAACGCTATCTTTTATTTATCTTTTTCCTAGAGTCTAATCTAATAATAAATATCCTTAATATCTATTTTTAAAAAGTATTTTAAGTTCATAATCTTATTTAGAATTTTTAATATAAGAAGAACAGAATACTAATTCTTAATTAATATATAATTAAATCTTTAATAATTAATATAAAATCCAAGTCCTCTATCTTTTTTAGATATAAAAAAGATTAGTACTTTTATAGAGCTCTCTAAAAATTAAACTTTTTTTTTAAATTGTTTATAATATATATATAATTCTTTAAATTTATTTTATAATAAAAGATAAATAAGTCTATATAAAACTACTCTATTACTTTGAATTTTAATTATATAATTAGTATTTTTAGTTGTTAATATAATTTTATTTTTTTATAATTAAATATATCCTAGAATATCTCTAATTTAAAAAGAACATTATTTAGATTTAAAAATATTAATTCTTTTTCTTCTAAAAACTAGATCTTTTTAAAAAGTTTTATAACTACGAAAATCGCTATCTTGTTTTTAATAGTTTTTATGAATTAGTAAAGATTTAGTAGCTTAAAATTCCTAGTTTCGAATTATCATAGGTCAATTTTTAGCTTTAAAGAGATATTAAAGTTATTAAAAATCGTTTTTAATAAAAATATTAGAGATCCTTTTAAATAAGGATCTTTATTAATAGTAATATAAGCTCTTCTAAATATTTTAATAGTATCTTTAGAATCTATTATTATTAGAAAGATTTAATAAATATTATTAGTTTGTATATATTCTAATATTATTCCTATTAAAAAAAGAGATTTAAATAGAATATAAAGAAGTTAATTTTTCTATATGAACTATTTACTAACTAAATTAATTTCTATATATATATGAAGATCTATATTTATATAAATATTAGTAATTAGGACTAAGATATAGAATCTAACTATTATGTCAATTTAAAGATAAAAAAATAGAGTATCAAGGTTTATTCTATTTTTTTAATTTTTTCTAATTTATTGAGAGTCTTTTCTATAATAATTTCTTAAATAATAGATTTAATATAATAGTCTTTTATCTTTTATCTATTATAGTTATATTAAATATACTTTATTTTTAAATCTAGACTAGATTTAAATTGATTCTATTTATCAAATAGTTTATTTTTATTTTCTTTTTCATTTTAGTCTATTTTATCTTTAATTTTAAAATTATTTTATAGTTATTAAATCTATTATTACAATAACTTTTAAATCTATCTTAAAAACTATCTTTTTTCTAAATATTAATTAAGATTTAATATTAGTATTATTTCGCTTTTATTCCTCGTTTAATTTAGTTTAATAAGATATATACTAAAAGGTTTTTATAATTTTTGATATCTTATTTTAAATTTAAAAAAAATATTATTTCTTTTTAGTTTTTAATAATCTTATTTTATAATAAAATTTTAAAGTTTACTAAATAATTAATAAAAAAATATCTTTTCTTATATAGTTAAAAGATATTTCTCTAATAATTTAAAATAAAATAGAAACTTTATTAAACTTTAATTATCTTGTTATTTAGTTTTTTCAAGGCTATTAATAATTTAAGATTTTAGATTGAAAGTATTATTTAATAGGAAAAGTGTTTAAATCTTGAATAGATCTTAATTCTAGGTTATTTTAAGATATTATTTATAATAAATCTTTTATTTATCTCTATATTTAGTATATAAATAGTTTATAACTATAAGTACTTTTTATTTATTAGAGATAGATTTATTAAATATTTTTAGAAAGAGATCTTTAAGATTAAAAATCTATATTTTTTTAAAAGATTAATATATTATTTAATTTCTTTTTTTTTATTAAGTTTAAGACTATTTTATAGTTGAATTATAACTAAATCTACTTTTCTTTAATTTTAATAAAAAAGATTTATCTAGATTACTAAAAAGAGCTAATTAATTTTTATAATCTCTTTTAATAATATTATATATATCTTTTATCTTTCTTAAATTAATAATAATAGCTATAAATTCTTTATAATAGATGATTTATATACAGATATATTAAATTTCTTTTAAAATATTTTCTAATTAATCTATAACTATTTTAATAGCGATTTTTATTTATTTAATAAAGTGTATTTTAGTTATAGAAACTAGAATAAATATATTTCTTTATTATTCTAGGATCTCTAAATAAGATAAACTTTTTTCAACTAAACTAATTAATCAAATCTATATATTCTTTTTTTTTTAAATAGTTAAAATAAAAGAATTAGAAATTATAAGAGATTATATATTATCAAATATAAAGTCTATCAATTTAAATAAAAGAAGAAATATAAATAAATAATAATATAATTACAAATTAGTAATGATTAAAAAGATTTAAATGATATTGTCTTATTGTATATAAGACTAATTTTTGCTAGAATTAGATAAGATCCTAATTGTTTTTAGACTAAATACCTTACATTTAGAATGAAGTTATAGACGAAGTTGGAGGGGTCCGGCGACGAATCGTTATCGATCCGCCTAACTGCTAATCTATTCATTTAACAGCTCGCCTAAGGCATTAGTTTAGTTTGTCTAAGGTATCGATATTCATTGTCACGGGGAAACATGAAGAAAACCCTGTTACAATTATCTAGTAGGATTTAGGATTCAGTATTTGATATTTTTATTGTTTTTTAATCGTTTGATTTGTAAAAGAGAGTTCTCTAATCGCTTATTTTCTATCTTTAATTACCTGTTTAATATATTTTTAGATTTTAGAAAGATCTAGTGTTTTAAATTTCAAAAGAGATATTATTTTATCCTCAATTTTTGTAAATCTTTATTATATATTGTAGTGGGGAAACCGCGCCACCTCCCAGGTGCGCCACTGTGGCTATTTCTGGCATCTTATGCTCGCGATCCCCTAGTTTAGGAATTCAAGCACCCTACACCTCTCGCAAGAACAGCATCTACTTCCTAATCGGGCCGTGTGCTAGGGCTTTGCATGCCTCACCCTTCCCGCCGAGCACTGAGCACCCCCGTCGTCTTGTCTGCGATGTCAGACCGCCAGCGCGCTCTTCCCACTTCAATATTTAGAGATAAATTAATTATAAAGCTTGAAATCTTAGTCTTAGATATTACTAAACTATGATCTAAAATCTAGATTATTAGTACTTCCTTTTATTTTAGAATAATTTTATTTAAAATAAAGATACTATTAAATAATAAAAATCTAGTATCTTTAAATAAAGATTTAATTATTATACTTTTAAAGGTCTTTATATATGTTTTTAATTAATTATAAGAATCTTTATTTATTATTTAAATCTTTTTTTTTAAAATTTATATTTAATATTTATGAATTGAAACTTTATTTTTAAAATTAGAAAAGGTTTTCTATTGAAAGATTAATATCGATAAATTATTTTTAGTAAAAACTAACAAGAAATAATATTAAAATATTAATAACGATATTTAAATGTTATAAGATCTATAATTATTTATTAATAAAACTTTTAATCCTTTCTAAGTTATTTATTTTTTTATAATATGGTAAAAGTTTAATAACTATTAAATTATAATCTTATTATTAGACTATCTTCTAATAATTAGTTTGATAACTTTAAAATAATCTAAAAAATTATCTTTATTATATGAATTATCTAGTTAATTAAATCTATAAAATAAAAACTAAGGATATATAACTTATCTATCTATAAAAATATATTCGATTTTAATAATATTTTGATCAATTCCTTTAGTTCTGATAGTTTAATCTTTATAAATAAAAATAATATTTGAAAAGGTTTTAATACTAAACTAAAAGTTAGTTTTATTTTAATTGTATAATTTATTAAACTGAATATTATGTTTATTAAAGAATTCTCTATAAATTTTATATTAAAAAAATAATAGATTATAATTTTCAATCTTAATTCTGATTTTCTCTATTAGTTTTTAGGGTTATAATAATAAATAGAAAGATAAATGATAAATAAAATTATATCTATATATTTTACTAATCTTCTAGTTAAAATCATTATATATTAAAATACGATTTATAATATCATTAATCTTAATTATAGTAGAATATATATAGACTAAAATAAAGAGCTCAATCTAGTGAATAAAATATTTTTCTTATAATAGATTTAATATACTATTAGTTAAATTATACCCATTTTAAGAAAAGATATTGTTTTTGCGGACACGAAGCTTATATTTTGACACTTTAAAATAGGTAGCTGCAATATTGATTCCAGAGAATTTTTTAATATAATAGATATTTAGGGTCTAAAAGATTAATTCCGAGTATAACATGTCACAGACCAGGAGCTAAGAAGCTATTGTTTGTGTTGTTTGCATCATTTATGTTACTACTCGTGACTAAGCAACACCAATAGTCGTACCCTCCCATTGGTGAGCCAAAGCCAAAACCCAAACCAATGCCAAAACCCAAANNAACCAATTTAATCCCTATTTATCTCCCAACATACCATCTTTATCAATAAGAGGAAATAGCTTATTGTTTTCTTCTATGTAATTAATTCCCCCTCTTTGCAATTTCTGCTGTTTTTAGTGTATTATTGGGATTAGGGATTAGTCTTTTCTTCGCGTACTACTATCCTCGAACCAAACGTTCACGCGCGAATTAACCTGAGAACGGTGTTAAAGTCTTGAATTACTAGAAATTAATAATAAAGAGAACTTCAATACTCTTTTTATTATTTAACGGGATTTTAGATTTAATATTTAATATTTTGGTAGTTTTTTAGTCGTTTAATTTGCAAAATTAAGATCTATAATAGCTTATTTTTCATCTTTAACAACTTGATTATTATACATTAAAATACAATTTATAATATTACTAATCTCAATTGCGATAGAGGATATATAGATCAAAATAAAGAGCTCAATCTAGCGAATAAGAGATTTTTCTTATAATGGATTTAATGCACTATTAATTGAGTTACGTTTATTTTAAAAAAGGGTATCGGTTTTGCAATTGCGAAGCTTATATTTTGACACCCCAAAATAGGCAGCTATAACGCTGATTCCGGGGAATTTTTTAGTATAGTAGGTATTTAGGGTCTAAGAGATTGTTTCCTGTTCTTTTTAGGCAGAAAAACGCATTTTTGGTAGGTAAAAATGGGGGTTTAAATCAAAGCAATGGAAATTTTGGGTTTTGGCATTGGTTTGGGTTTTGGCTTTGGCTCACCAATGGGAGGGTACGACTATTGGTGTTGCTTANNNNATTAGATCATGTATGTTATGGGATCTTCTTATACAGGAGATCCCTCTGGAGTTACTTGCTACGCTGCGCTTAGTCATCATCGCTTATCGATGATTCCCTTGTATTTACCCATAGCTTAGTTTGCTCCGAGATTCTTCTCTTTATCGAATCTTTCTTAATTTCCAAAAACCCTGTCTATTATTGTACGATTAGGCTAGATCTCTAATATTAGGATTCGATCTTTAAGAATAATATAAAAAAAGATATCTTATTAGATTGTAATAAAGTATAATTAAATAAATATAAAATCTCTAAACCAATAAAATGAATAAATATTAATAAGATTTAGAAAAATAAGATATCTATAATATTAAACTAATAAAAGGAAATCTTTATATAAATTAATAAAAATAGATTTTTTATAATTATATAATATTAATATTAATCCTATATCTATCTTTTAAAATATTTCAATAAAAAATAATATAATTATTAGTTTATAAATAATAATAAATTTCTTATAACTAGTTATATTATCTATATTATTTAATGTATCTTTTTTATAACTAGTATATATTAAATTTAATAGTAATAGTTTAAAACAATATCTTATCTCTTATATAAATTTAAGAACTAAGTTGATAATAGATAAATTTATTATATCTTTTATAAATTTAAAAAACTTATTAGTTAGTATATCTATATTTAGATTATTATTTAAAAAAATAGAAAATAATCAATTTTTATAAATTTTTATTTCTAAAATCTTAATATTAAATTATATATATTTATATAATTATATACATATAAATTAGAAAAAAGGATATTCTCTAACTTTCTTTATAAATTTAAATAATTAATAATTGTTATTAGAAATCTGAGCTAGTCCATAGAATAAGAGATTTTATTTTATTTATAAAGGTTTTAGAAAATATATTAGCTTTAATTTATAAAGCTAGATTTAAATTATATAATAAATATTAAAAATTAACTATTAACTATTAAATATTAATATAATATATATAAAGATCTCTTATCTATATTAAATATTTAGCAATTATTAGTCTTATATTCTATAAACTAATAATATTAATAAAATAGATTAAAAGCTTATCTAGATTATTATTTTAAAAATATATTTATAAATTTATACGATATATATTATTATCTTTAGGGGGCTATTATAAGGACCCCCCTTTCGCTATCGGGACCCCCCTCTATCTGATTTTGATGCCTAAAAGAGCATGTCTTTACTACCATATCTAGGATATTATTACCATATTTTAATATCTATAGTATTCTTACTAAGATTATAGGACTAAAAATAGTGATCTCTAAGATATCTACTTTAATTATATAGATCCTTAGTTTATATAAGTTACTTTATAGTACTATTACTTTAGCTACCTAGTTATATAATTGTATAATATGGATTTTATATATTAAATATAATAGAAAGATAATATTATATGGTCTGTGGTTATAATAATAAGAGATAAAAGATTGGTATTAATAGTCTAAGAGGGTTTAGTTGTTAATATCCTAAGAACCAGGTATTAAACTTTTTAAAGAGGTTAGAGAGGGGTTCTAATAGTGAAAGGGGGGTCTTAATAGCGACAGGGAGGGTCTTTATAGTAGCCCTCTAAAATATCTTATTTAGCTATTATAAATATTTATTTTATAATAGCCTTTATAATAAATATATTATTAAATAAAATAATTTTTATAAAAAATAATAAATAAGAAGAAACTAGTATCTAAGATATTATCTATTAAAAAGCTTTATATATTATATAAAATAATATTTATAAATTTCTTTTAAAATTATATTTTAGAATCTTTATTTCTAAATACTTACTAGACTAATAAGATAAATTTTAATTTTATAAAAGACTCTAGATTCTTGATTTAGAATCTTTTTATAAAAAATAGATCTAATTAGACTATAATTCTATTATTATAGATTATTTTAATTATAAAAAGATATATGCTATTATTAGATAAAAATATTTATAACTAAATATAATGGAAGATATATAATGTTTTATATAAAATTATAATCTTTATAAAGAAATTAAATCTTAATATGAATTAAATCAAGACTTATTAAAACTTCTTTTTATTTTAAAATAACCTTAGAGAGATATTATATTAGATTTTATAATAGATCTATTCTTAAATAATAATTTGTAAATATCCTAATAATCATTAATTAATTAATTAAAAAGATAATCTTTAAAAAAATAGATTGAATCTTTTTTAATAATATTATATAAATAATTATATAGATATTAATATGATAATATAGTTTCTTAATATTTATTATCTTTAATAGAAGAATATAATTTAATAGAGCTTTATAAATAAGAATCCACTAACTTTATAAAATTATATGATATCTATTAACTATATTCTATCTTAAAATTAATAAATAGATTAAATATTATAGTGATATTATAGAAACTTATTTATACTTCTTTATATAATATGAATAAGATAATTAGAATTATCTTTTTTTGATCATAGAACTTATTATAAATAAAAGGATATCTATTATTATTAATATAAATCTATTCTTTTTTTATATAGTTATTATCTCTTACTATTTAATATAGATATTAGAGATAACCTTATTTATATAATTAAGAAATAAAATTCTTTCTAAAAAAAAGAAATAATTATATAAAAACTAATAAAAGCTTTAGATTAGATTTATATCTTAATTATATATATTAATTAATAAAAAGAAAATAATATAAACTAATATTATTAATCTATTTTAATTTATTAGCTAGAAGATATTATATAGCTAAATGTTAGATATATATATATTAAATATTATATTAAAGATATAATTAAGATTTATATTGTAAAATTTAATATACTATTAAAGATTTCTTTAATCTTCTCTACAAATCTTATATAACTAGCTAGAAATAGTCTCTAATTTTTTATAATCATTATAAATAGATATAATAAATATAAAGTAAGAAAGATTTTAAATAAAATAAGAAAAAAGGATTAAGATATTCATATAAAATAATATAAAGTTAAATAAATAAAATATATTTTATTCATTATTAAATCTATAAATTTCCTTAAGAATATAATTATATTAAATATTTAGCTTTTAAAGACTGTTTTTATTAAGATAAATAAAGAATATGAAGGGCTAAAGCTTTATTGATTTAATTAGATTAGGCTAATATACTGTTTATAACAATCTTGGAGAAAGGAGATGTTATGTGATTAGACGCTTTTATATAAGCTCTAGTTTATATGTCTTCTATAATCTACTTCTAGGTTTTAACTTATAATAGTACCCTCTTTTGTATTTTAATATTATATTAATCTTAATATAGAGATTATAATATCTCTCTTATTGTTAATCTAGTGCTAGATATTTCTTAATATAGGTCTAAATTATTATTTATAAATGTTATGAGCTAAATAGTTTTTAATTATATCTACTCTCTTTTATATTGTCTTTGTATAATCTATTTACTTTATTAATACTTGTATTTATTTACTTTTATTATATTTCTTATATAGAAGTAATTATAAATTAGGTCTATTGAGTAATCTCTTATAATCGTTTTATAAATAACTTATTAGTAATTATTAGCTAAGTTATCTTTATCCTAATCTTTCTATTATCTTATATTTATTAATATTTAGTAAGTTAATATAATATCTATAAGTAAAGAAGAAGGATGATAGTCTTGTTAATATAGTATTTCAATTATTAATAACTATTATGACTATTAATAACAAGCTTTTTTAGTTATTCTATATATAGATAATAAAGATTTATATAATCTTTTTAACCTTTTAATTCACTTTTTCTATTATATTATTTAATTATAAATAAAATATAATAGATAGTTAAGATTAAATTACTAGCTTTTTATAAATGATATATTAGAATCTACTTATAAATTATAAGTCTTTATTATTAATAATCATTTTTAGAAGTCTATAGTATATATAAAAATATATTAAAAAGATTTTTGTGATTTATTTTAATATGATCCTTTTTATTCTAATTAATGTTATTTTTTTATAGGTCTATTTATGATGAGAAATAAGTTTATAATCTTATTTTCTTTTATAAAGGGAAGTTCTATAATAAAATCTATTAAAATCTTAGTCTAAATCTATTATAAAATTAGTAATAGCTTTAATAATCCATACTTTATATCTTATTAGATTAAACTTTTTTTATAGATTATATAATTTTAAAGAAATCATCATATATCTCTTATGATATTAGGCTAAAAGAATTATGAGGATAGTATTAAATATATAATATCTTATATTAGATAATTAGTAATATAGGAGTTATATATCCTTTGAATGATTCCTATTTATAAAGATTTGTTATCTAAGATTTAAATCCTTTAATAGAAATATAATAACCTTTAATTATTAAGATGATATTTAGGGAGATTTATCTTTATACTTATTTTAATAGTAATATATCAATCACCTTATTATAAAGTTTAGAAGTATATTTAATAGATACTATTATTTAACTATCCTTTTTCTATTCTTTCTATAACTTTAATTCTTAAAAAGTAATATATCTATTATAAAGTCTAAATCTAGTTTAATTATATTATTGCCATAACTTAATTAATTATATTGAATTATGATTCTTTTAAAAGATATTTAGAAATAATTTAAAAGCTTTTTATCTATGATATTTTGTAATAAGTTTTGTCTTCTTTTGTATAGCGTGTTTAATAAAACTATAAGTTTCCTAGATTAATAATAATGTATAAAATTTAATTTTATTATTAATTCTATTTATTCTATTTATTATTCATTTAGATATTATATTTCCTTAAAATGATAGAGGTTTTTATAATCTATTATAATATAAAAATAGGGTATTATCTTTAATTTAGATTATTATTTTAGAGAGTATATATAATCATAAGTAGCTTTTTATTATAAATTTTATAATTTGAATTTATTAATAATAGCTTTTATAATAAATAGATATAAGATGTAAGTTTTCTATTTTTCTATTATTATAATAGTATTACTTCTATTATATATCTAGAAGTATTAGTTTCTATTATTATTATTTTTCCTTCTTTAAAGTAGGTGAGGATTAATATATTAATAAAAAGATCTTTAAGTTTCTTAAATACTTATCAACAGTTCTTATTCTATAGAAACGATATATTTTTCTTTGTTAATTAGATTAATAAGGTTGATAAAATAATAAATTAGGATATAAATAATTAATAAAAGTTAGTAAATCTTAGAAACCTATATATATTATAAACTAATTTAGATATTTTTTACAGGGGACTACTATATGGACCCCCCCTCCGCTAATGAGACCCCCCTTTCACTAATCGGACCCCCCCCCTCTGCCTGAATTTGATACCTTGGCAAATGCCACAACCAAAAGTTAATTGCCACCCCTCTATATATATACTGTGTTTACTATGTGTCACTATAGTCACGTGACCCAGATCCCACTACCTTACTGGTACAACCTTGACTATGTAAATCTTTAGTAAAAACAAGTCGCTTTGAAGTATCGATATTCTTTATAATTGGTCACGTGATAAATCATGTGACCATTTAGGTGGGGTTTGTCTTCCAATTACTGCAAAAATGTAATATCACGTGATATTAAGGCATGGCAATACGGGATAAGAGGTTGGCATTAAGAGCCTAAAAAGGCTTAGTCGCTGATGCCCTAAGAACCAGGTGTCAAACTTCCTAAACAGGCAAGAGGGGGGGGGGTCGGATTAGCGAAGGGGGGGTCTATATAGTAGTCCCCTTTTTATATCTTAATTATCTCTATCTTCTTTAAATTAATATAAATCTCTTTATTTATATAGATAATAAACCTAAGATATTTTACTAAGTTTTATTTAAATTCTAATTTCTTAATGTTATATTATAAACTAATATTTTTTAGCTTTTAAAAGATCTTGTTTATCTTTTAATAATAGTCTTTAATTATCTTATTTAAATAAATAATAATACTATTTATATAAATTGATATAAAATTATTAAGATACTTTTATAATATTTGATTAATAAATTATAAGAATATTATAGGCGTATTTATAAGTCTAAAGGATATGGGATTTTATTTAAAAAGACTATATTAAATATCAAATACTATTTTCTATTTTTCATCTATTATAATCCTCATTTTATGGAATATGGTAATAATATCTAGCTTTATAAATCATTTTATACTTGACATATTCTTTAAGGTTCTATAAATTAATAATAATAGGTAATAGTCCTTTATATTTATTTTATTTAATCCTTAATAATTAATATAGAATTATATTTCTTTATTAGGCTTTTAAATTAAAAGTATTATGACTATAGTAAATAATTTACTAATTTAGATAAAATTTTTATTTAATAGATTAGTTAATATCTTATATAAATATAATAACTTTTTTTTATTTATATTGTATAATAATTTATATAAAGATAACTTTTTAATATGAATTTTCTTTTTAGATTATAATATCTTATTAATATTATCTAATATAAATTTTCTAATTTATAAATATATTAATGTTAAAGAGTTATTAAATAATTTCTAGATTATTTTTATATTTATATTTTTCACTTTTAAAGGTTTCACTTTAGTAAATCCAACTATCTTATTCTTTTAGTTCTAATATCATATCTTTTTATTAATTTTTAAATAGATATCTATATATCTCTTTTATAAAGAATAGANTTATAATAAGTCTAAGATTATATTATTTAGTTAGTTATTAATAATATATATAAAAACTATATCTCATTAGTAACTATAAATTTTAATATTAAAGTAAGTAATATAAATAATCTAATCTTAGTTTACTATTACTCTATTAAGTTATTAAAAACATATCCTAATATATAAGAAATTAAAAAATCTAATAAGAGTTTTATTTGTAATAATTTCATTTAGATAACTATAATCAATTAATACTTTTATAAACTAAATTTTATTCACTCTAATATTAAATAGCAAAGATAGTTTTTTTATTTATATCTAGTTTTTTAATTTCTTTTAATTTCTACTTATAGTTTATAATAATATAATTTAGATAACTATAATTAATTAATACTTTTATAAACTAAATTTTATTCACTCTAATATTAACTAGGAAAGATAGTTTTTATTTCTATCTAGTTTTTTAAAAAGCCATTTATTTTTTAACTTACTATTACTAGTTATTAAACTATTATTATTATTTTTATTACTTTATTTAATAACTAGCTTTAGCTTTTTTATATATATATTTTATTTAAACTTTAATTCTTTTTTAATATTACTTTGTTCTTTTTTTTTCTTTAATAATCTAGTTATAATATAACTATTTTCTAGATATTCAATAAATAACTAGATATAATTTATAATCTAATAATTAAATCTTTTATAATATAAATACTAATTTTTA
>RFFF02000036.1:573117-607186 GCA_005250745.2 Penicillium sp. CF01
GAAAGATATTTTATTGATATTTAATATATCTTTATCTATATTAATCTCATAAAGTTATATAACTAGGTTATTAAAAGTAAGAAAGATTTTATAGTTTATTAGAAAACTATTTATTAATTTATTTAATATTTTAAGAAAGATCTATTATTTCGCTTTATTAAATTAATCCAAAATATCGATATTGATAAATTCTTTTTCTAATTATAATAGAAATTTTAAAAAGAGTATATCTTTATTTTAATATATCTAGATATTATGATTATTATAAATTAATTTAAAATAGATAAATAGATTTTAAAAACTGCTATAATCATGAGTATATTTTATATATATTCTAGTATTCTTCTATATAAGTTTCTCTAATCAAAAGAAGATATAAATAAACTAATTAGAGTTTAATCTAATAGTATTACTATTAATTTCTAATTTATTTTAGGGGCCTTTAAAAAAACACTCTTAGTGGATATTACCACATCTCTTTAGATGATAAAACATCCCTCTGCCTGATTTTGATACCTAAGAAAGCACGCCTCTATGACTACATATTGAAATTAATTGCCACGTCTCAAAATCTATATTATATTAGATTTAGTCACATAACTAAATTTATTAATCTTTAAGATATCTATCTTTACTATATAAATCTCTAATAAGAAGAAGTTATTAAAAAGTATTACTATTTGGTTCGAATAATCACGTGATAATATCACATAGTTCTTATATAATAAATATTGCAAACAATCAATGTCACGTGATTAATAGTAATGGTAATAAGGGGTATAAGGTTGGCATTAAGGTCGTAAAATAGCCAAGTTATTTATACCTATAATCTTAGATTTCTAGATTTCTAATTAGGTTAAAAGGGTGTTTTATTATTTAAAGGGGTATAGTAACATCCATTGGGGGTGTTTTTTTAAGGGTCCCCTTTATTTTCTATTATAATTTATTTGATAAGTTAATTATTAATATTTTTTATAAATAATATAAGGTTAAAAAATTTAACTTTTAGTTAATAAAGAATCTTTATCTAGACTATTAGCTATATAATAGAAAGCTAGGGTTATTTTTTAACTATCTTTTCTATTCTAATATTTAAGTTTACTTTTATAAATAATTCTTTTAATTAATATATATAATTATTTCATTCTATTATTTACTTAGCTTATATTTAATAGCTCTATACTAATTGTTATATTATTAATTTTATGATTTATCTATTAAGAAAGGCTATTAAATTATTATTTTTAAATATCCATTATTACTTAAGGTCCATTTTATTCTAATAATAAAAAAGTGCTAAATTAAAAGGCGATTTAGAGGTTCTTCTTCTCTATAACCTAAACACAATATTAAGAGCTTTTCTAGTATTTTAACAATAGTATTAGAAGATTATTATATATAAAAAACTAAAACTTTATTAATTTAATTAGACTAGATTAATATACTATTTATAATAATCTTAAAGAAAAGAGATATTATATGATTAGGCACTTCTATATAGGCTCTAGATCATATATCTCACATAATCCACTTCTAGACTTCGGCCCGTCACAAGAATACTAGATAAAACAAGATTTTATATTTTATAAATAAATATCTATATTATTAATTTATTATTAATAACTATTTTATATAATATAATTAGTCTTTCTTCTTCTCTACTATTAAAAGATTATTTAAAAAAGAAGCTATAATAACTAGGGTATAATAAAATTCTTTTAAAGATTTAAGACTATATTAAATAATATAGTCTTTTTATTAATAACTAATATATACCTTATCTTATAAACTAGATAGATAAAAAGAGAGACTAAGAAAACTATATTATAAGAAGATATAAAAAATATTAGTCTAAGTATTATATAAGATTATAAATATATTATTTATATATAACTAATATATAGAGATAATCTAAAATAATAAATATTTATATAATAAAATAAAATAAAAAAAGAAATTTAAAACTTATTTAATCTTTATTTATTATTAAGATTCTATTTTTTTAAATAAATAAGAGGCTTTCAAAAAGGTTATATTTAAACTTTATATTAAAAAGAAATAATATATTTATTTAATAATATATTATTATCTTATCTTAATTAACTTATATAAAAAACCTATAAATATCTTTTATTTATAAAAATTATAAGATAAATATAAAGATAAAATATATTATTAGCTTTATATAGATTAATAATATTAAAAGGATAATCTAATATAAAAACTTTAAATAAAGAATTATAAGATTAAAATATAAGTTAATTTATTTCAATAAAAACAAAAAAGAATTAAAAAAAAAGAAATCTCTTAAAAAAAAGAATCTTTTTATATATCCTAAAACTAGCTAATATATGATTATGTTATTATCTAGATTATATTATTACTTCACCTAGATATATACGTTTATACAAAGACTATTAAAATTCTAAATAGGGAAATATTATTATAAGATCTTTTTATACAAAAGATCTCTCTAAAGTTACTTACTACACTATATTTAGTCATTCTCGCTTACTAATAATTCCCTTGTATTTACCTATAGCTTAGTTTACTCCAAGATTCTCCTCTTTATTAAATTCTTCTTGACTTCTAAGAACCCCACCTATTGTCGTATGACTAGGCTAGATCCCTAATAAGTTGTGATTATAGCCTCTACCAAGAAGGACTAATATCTATGTAATAAAAGATATAGATTTTTATATTATTTTAAATAAACCCTATATGATATCTAATTAGTCTAAAGATATAAAGGGTTAAAGGTTTATTGATTTAATAAGACTAGATTAATATGCTGTTTATAAAGATATTGTGTGGTCGGGCGCTTTTATATAGGATATTGGGCTACGTGTTTTATAAAATCCATTTTTAAGTTTTAACTTATAATAACATCTCTTTCTTTATCTTAGTATTATGTTAGTTTTAATATAGAGATTATAATATCTCTATTATTATTGATTTAAAATTAGATATCTTTGAATATAGATTTAAATTATTATTTATAAATATTAAAAGCTAAATAATCTTTAATTGATTATATTTAGTCTTTTTATTATAGGATCTTTTTTTACAGGAGATCCCTCTAGAATTGCTTATTACGTTGCGCTTAGTAATCTTTGCTTATTAAGGATTCTCCTATATTTATCCTTAGTTTAGTTTACTTTAAGATTCTCTTTTTTATTGAATCTTTCTTAATCTTTAAGAATCCTATTTATTATTATACGACTAGGCTAGATCTCTTATATTAGGATTTGATTTTGAAATAGTATAAAAGAGATATCTTATTAGATTATAATAAGCTGTGATTGAATAAAGATAAAATCTTTTAATTAATAAAATTAATAAAATTAATGAATATTGATATGATATAGAAGAATAAGATATCTATAATATTAAATTAATAAAAAATATGAAGGTTATGACGTATAATAATAGATGATGAATAAGATAATAATATTATGAGATCGATAATCTATAAAATTATTTTACCCTGGGGATCGAGGTTATATTTATATTTGAATGATCTCGCATAAAAAGTATAATTTAATGAATTATGACTCATTTTAAACTTTTAGAATACGCTAGAAATTGTTGATGAATAATCACCCTTTTAGGTAGTTACTAGTTTAAGAATTAAAAATTATTTTTCTTGTTTGGGAAAAACTATTTTTAATTTTGGTTTCTAGAATTTTCTAAAAAGTTATTAATGTTGATTTATTTCCTATTTGGGAAATGAAATAAATTATTCTTATACTTTAATATTACAGAGTTTATAGAATAGTATATATATAAAATATCATATTAGGTAATATAATTATGTATAAAGTATTATTGAATTAATTTTAGTTTGTTAAAATATTATGCTCCAATTTTAATGTTATAAATTTTAATAAAAATGATTTTTATTTTCTATTTAGAGTTTAAACAAAATTTGTCTAATAATATTATATAATTATATATATATGAAAATATTTATATAAATATAATATTATATTAATTTTTCTTATTATAGATAAATAGTAATGAATTATTTTATTTTTTCTTCATAAAAATATTATACTCCAATTTTAGTGATTTAAAAAATTTTAATAAAGTTTTCTGAAATAATTATCATAAATAGCTTTTTTTTAAAAAACAACATTTATTATTATTATTATATATATACTAATTAATAAAATAGTATATATATATAGATATCAACATCTATATAAATAAAAGCATTTTTAATATTATATTAAATAGGCCTTGACAAGTGTTGCAGCATCAGTGCTGCGGCACTAGTGCTGCGGTAGTATTAGACCCTTTGGTCTGGTGCTGTAGCACTGAGCTGCGACGGTACTAAGTGCCTAGTCTAGTACTGCAGCACTAACGCAGCAGTGTTGTAGTACTGTATATAGTGCAAATATTCTTAATCCTGTGATATGTATAAGTTATGTAGAAAATTCCTGTATTTTTATGTATTCTGTTTGTAATTTGAAATGAGAAGGAGGAATTAGGATTTTTAATAAAGTATTATATTTATTAGATTTATTTATAAGTATAGTTTAAATTATTTTTTATATTTTGATTATATATTATATTTATATTCGCTTTCATTGTATTGATATTTACACTTTTGTTAAGATTAATAGCTTTTACTTTATAAAATTCTTATTATTGGCTATAGTGGGAGCTTAATTAAGTTAGTTTTTTTAATTTATTTTTTATTTTTAATTAGTAGATCTAATATATAATTAATATTTTTATTTTATTTATTTATATTATTAATATTAATCTTAGTATCTCTTTTATTATTATTTTTAATATCTTCTTTATTATTACTAATAATAATAATTTTATAATTAGATAATTGGTTTTTAATCTTTTTATTAGTTTCTATTCTTTTAATTAGATTTTTGCTTTATATAGATAGTTAGTTTTTAATATAGTTTGTATTAAATTATATTATATAGTGAAGTATTATGAGATTTTAGATTATTATAGTATTTAATAATCTATATTGATAATAGTAGATATTATAGGTAGAGTTAAATAAATATTTTATATCTATATTAGTAGTAAGAATAAAGAAAATATCTTGAGTAAAGATAGTAAATATTGGAAATTAAGATTTATGTTTTTTTAAGAAATGATATAGATCTTTATTATTATCTTTTTGATTTATTAGTATATTACTCTATTAAAAAGGGTATATATATAAAGATTTAAATAATTTATAAATTTATCTTATTATCTAATCTTCTTTTGGATAGCTAGTTTTAGCCTTGTTTATATAAATAAATTTATTATATTTTTACTTTGTTAAGAAGTTTTATCTTTCTTTATTAATTAATTTGAAGGATTATATTTAAAATATTATTTAAAATAAAAATATAAAGAGCTTTTATATATAGAATATTAATCTATATTATTATTAGTTTAATCTAGTCTTTTGAAGTAATCTAGCTTATATATTAAGATAAGGATTGTATTTATTATATAAAGATATCTATAAGCTTACTTTATAGTTATATAATAAATTATAAACTTTTATTTTCTAGCTTATAAAATATGAAATATTATTTTTTTTAAGGGACTTTCTTTTAGATTAAGTGTTATTAAGAGTCTTTAAAATATTTAAAGAGTTAATTATATACTTTAAATATATAATAAATAGTGATATTTTTTATTTTAGATAGACTAATTATTTATATATAGAAAGGCTTTATAATATAAAAAAGATATTTAACTTATTGTTATTTTTATATATTAAGTTAGAATTAAGACTAATTATAAATAATATAATATTATTTAAATATTATATTTAAATAATTTATATATTGAAATATTAAATATATTAAATTCTAATATGTGTGAATATCCTAGATTAATATAAGTTTGGGTTTAGAAGATTAAAGTGAAAGAAAGAACTCTTATTGTTAAAAATTAGTATTTATATAAATTGTAAAGTTTTGAATCTATTTATATTATTAGTATAAAGATTTTTAATAATTATAAAAAGATAAATCTTTATAAGTGTATAGATAATTTCTTATTTAGATTTTGTTTTTTAAAGAGCTAATCTATTATTTTCTTCTAGCTAAATAGTATAAATAGTATTATTATTTAGATTTATTTTTATTAATTTAAAAAGATCTTTTAAATTTAGTTAAATTATATAAGTAAGATATAGAATTTAGATAATCTATATACTATCTAGAAGATTAAGTTTCTAAATAGATTTTAAAAGATTTTCTATAAATATTTTATTATTAAATATATTATTAGTAGTTATTGTAAGTATTTAATTAATAATATTATATTATTATAATATCTGTTGTAATATTTTATTTAGATGTTTGTTAGTATGCTATCTATAGATTAGTTTAAATCCTAGTAGAATCTTATGGTAATTCTATCTTAAATTTAGGAAATAATTAGTGATTGTTATAAATACTTATTAAAAAGGAGAGGTCTAGTAATTAAGTATAATTAAAAGCTTAGTATTAGTTAGTAATAGAGATAAGATTTTTTATTAATTATTTTAGACTAGACATTGTAAATATTGTTAAGTTGTTTTTAGTATAAAGATTGAAAATACGTCTTTTAAAAGATAAGTAAATTAAATAAATTTATAGATTTCTAATTAAGTAAAGAATTAAAAGGAAAGCTGATATATAGTGATTAAATTTAATTAAACTTATTTTTAATCTTTAATATTAAATGTTGTTTTTTAATTTATAAGATAATTATTCTAAGTAATAGGATATTAATAAATATAAGGATAATTAAAAAATTCTATTATAAAAGGTTTATTGTAAATTATAAAGATTGTTTTAATATTTATTAAATATTTATATTTTTTCTATTGTGTTTATAAGTTTTATTTTTATAGTGTTTTTTTATTAAATTTAGATCTTTAAATATAGATAGATAAAGAATTATCTTTTTATATTGTTAATAAAGAGTAGCTAGCTATCTAGTTTAATAATATATAACTTGGTTAAAATATTCTTATATTAGTAAGATATAAGTTATATAGAAATTTATTTTTTATTATATATTTGTTTAGATATTTAAGGTATATCTCTATCACTTAATAAACTAAGTTTTATTTATTTTTATATATTAAATCTAAATCTTTACTCTAAGATTAATCTATTTAAATAAAGCTAGTATAGTTATAATAATAGTAAACTAAAAATTAGAATAGACTGAAAATATAATTATATTTAAGATTTATTAATTAATTAATTAGTCTAGTATAAAAAGTTTATATATAAGATTAAAAAAGAGAAGATTGTAGTTAATAAAATAGTTGGGATATTTAATTTATAAAGATAAAATTTAAAAAGATAGACTAGCTTTAATAAAATATTTAAAATCTAATATATTAAAGTTTTAAATTTGATATTAGAAAAAGGTTAGAAAATAGTTAGAATATATTCTTATAAATTTATTATTATTAATTTATAAATGAAGAGTATATCTAGATTAAATATTAAGAGAATATAATATAATAGATTATAAAATTGATAATAATAAAGTATCTTATTAGCTAAAATTCAAAAATTTCCTAAATAACCTTATATAGTATTACAGCACTTTTATAATATTTTTATAATATTGTTATAGTACTATTATAATACTATAGAATTTAATAGAGATTAGTGAAATTAGAGATCTATTTAATCTTTTTAGATTTAATTTTAAGGTTAAAGGATTTCATTATTGGAGATCCTTTAACTAGAAATTTAAAATCTTTATCTAATGTTTAGTACTTAGTTTCTTATCTTTTTATTTATTTAAATAAGAAGATTATATTAAAGAATCTTAATAAAAAGTTTTATTTTTTTTAAATAGTTAATAGGAATATATTATTTAAAAAATTATCTTTAGTATTTATTGATATTGAATATATATATATATTAGTAGATTATAAAGATATATATTTCTATATTGTATGTGCAAGTTGAGAATATCTGTAAAGTTAAATATAATAGATTATAATATTTCATTGGCATATGTAAGCATTTTACATTTCCATTTTAGGTAATTCTTGGCAAGATTTATACTTCGCAGTACTATTGAAGCACTGCTGTTTAGTGCTATAGTATCTAGTGCTGCAGCACCGGATAATAGTACTAAAATTAGGCTAGTACTGCAGCACCTCGCAGCATCATACTGCAGCACCAAGATTCGCCAGGTGTTGTAGCATTTGTCAAGGCCTAATATTAAAGAATAACCTATCTTTTATTAGTAATAATAATTAATAGTATATACTATATTTCTATCCTATAGACTATAAAAAAGGTTTCTAAGACATCCATTCTTATTTTTTAATAAGAACCTTAAATTATCTATCTAGCTTTATAACAATAATTTTTATTTATATCAATAATCTAATAAGATTTTACTCTAGTTTTATTAATCATACTTTTTAATTTAAAAACCTATCTTCCTTTAATAGGATTATTATTATTAGATATATCAATAATTTCATAAGCAATATGTATTTCTAATTCTTTTACTTCTTCTTTTTAGGCTCTAAGCCATAAACTCTTATTAAGAGAGCTTAGTGCTTCTTTATAGTTGTTTAATTTTATAAAAATAGAAATAATAAGAATAAAATTAGTTGAATTAGTTAGATTATTATTAAAAGATGAAATTAAATTTTATGATTTAGTATCTTTAATTTTGTATAATAAATTAAGATCTTTATGAGGTATTTAAAGCTCTATCTTTTTAATAGGATCTAATATATTACATTTAATAAGGTTTTTATTATTATCATCAGTATTATTGTTATTATTATTATTATTATTATTATTATTATTATTATTATTATTTATAATTTTATTGTTATTACTAGGTAAAAATATATTCTCACATATATTTACATCAAAACACCATACAGACTTTAGTTTCAATACATTCTATATTTTATAATGTCCAGCGTTATTATAACCAATAAGATTCCTTTTTCTTTTCTTAATTCTAGTTTCTTAATTTGTTTATTTATATAATAATAAGTTATTAAGCCCCATATTTTAATAACTTAATATTAGATATAATATTATTATTATAAACTTCATGAGATATTCTATCATTTAGACTCAAATACGGGGTTCTATTATATAGAAATATTACTACTTTTATTACTTCCCTCTATAATTTATAAAAGGTATTTAATTAATTAAGATAAAATAATAATAAATTGTTATACAAATATATTATCTCTTTTTAATATAAAGTCTAATTATTTAACTTAAGAAAGATAAGATTCTAATAATATATAAAAGCTAAGTAAGTTTTAAATTTCTTTTTTTTAATTATTATACAAATACTTGTTATTTTAAATTATGTTTATATTTTAATTATATATAAACAATATACTTATAGCCTTTTATAATATTTAAACTAATATTCTTTATATCTTTTTATAATATATTCTTTTTAGTTTTTTTTCTTTACTTATCGAGTTTATAAAATAAAGTATATATTAGTTATTAATAAAAGACTATATTATTTAATATAGTTTTATATTTTTAAAGAAATCTTATTATATTTTAGCTAATATAGGTTTTTTTTAAAATAATGTATTGACAATAAAGAAAAAGAAAGATTAGTAATATTATACAAAATAGTTATTAACAATAAATTAATAATATAGATATTTATCTATAAAATATAAAATCTTTTCTTATCTAATATATCTTATTTATTTTAATAAAAAGTAATCTTTAAAAACTAAGTATTTAATACAATTATATCCTTAAAAATTTTTCTAAATTTAATAATTAATAGTATATATCTAATCTATTTAATCTTATATCATTTTATAAAAATATCCTAATCTCCTTTTTTTATTTTATGTAGAATTTAGTTTATTTCTTTTTATTATATTTATTCATAATAATAATAAAAGATTAAGTATAAGATTTATAAAAAAGACTAGATAGATTTTAAATAAGGATTTATTATATAAATATCTTCTTTAGATAATAGAATACCCCCCTACTTGATTGGTATCTAAAAAACCATATTCCTATTATCATGTATTAAAATTAATTGCTGCGTATCAACATTTTTATAATATCTATTAAAGCTACGTAATTAAATACCGCAATCTCTAAAGATATCTATTTTAATGATATAGTCTCCTAATTAACATAAGTTATTTTAAAATATTAATATTCTATTCTATTGGTTATATAATTAATTATATAACTAATAATATATTATTTATTTAATAAAACTGAGGAGAAAGTAATGTCACGTGATATTTAGATTTAATAATAAGAAGTAAGATATTAATATTCAAATCTTGAAACGGCTAAATTATTTATGTCTAAACCATTAGATAGTAAATTTCTTAATCGGGTTGAAAAGATATTTCATTATTTAAAGGAGATATGTATATAATAATCCTCTTTAAATAATATATTTAATTTTATAATATAAGTTCTAATTATTTCTTTAATATAAGATTTAGTATTTTTTTAATCTAATCTTTTATATAGACACTTGATATATACATTTTTAAGATTCAGTTAAATAATATCTTTTAGTTAATAAATAAGAATAGATTAATAATATTAGTTTATATTATTTTCTATTTATTAATTAGTATATATAATTAAGATATAAACTTAGTTTAATATTTTTATTAGTTTTTATATAATTATTTTCCTTTTTTTAACATAATTTTATTTCCTAATTTTATAAATAGGGTTATCTCTAATATCTATAGGAAATCGTTAAAAGAATATCTCTAATAGATATTATTATACCTCTTTAGATAATAAAATACCTCTTTAATCTAATTAAGAAGTTTGATATCTAGTATTCTAGGTACTAATAACTTGGCTATTTTAGGTTCTTAATATTTATATTATACTTCTAATTATCAAGTCTAAAGATTATATAATATTACTTTTTCTTATATTTACTATATAAAAACTATATTATTAATTATATAACTAATCACGTGACTATTAAAATAGAAAAATAGTATTTTAAAATAACTTATATTTACTAGAGGTCTATATAGTTAGAGTAGATATTTTAAAGGTTATTAAATTTAGTTATGTAACTTTAACAAATACTCATAACTAAACAATACTAATAATCGTATTCTTCTATTAGTGATTTAAAGCTAAAATCCAAATTAATATTAAAACCTAAAATTTCTATTATTTTGATTGAAACTCTTATTTTTATCTACTAAAAATTCATATTTCTTTTTAAAAAGAAGAAGGATTACTTTCTGAGGTCTTAAATAACTTTTAAACTAACAAAATCCTTAATATCAACTCTAGAGCTATTTATTTTAAAGTATTAAAATATAAGACTTGCAATTGTAAAAACGATATCTCTTTTTAGAATAGATATTATTTAACTAAAAATGAATTAAATCTATTATAAAAAAAACTTCCTATTTTATTAGATTAGGTTTTTATTTTAATTTATATATTCTCTATTATAATTATAATTAATAATATTATAATTCGAATTTTAATATACAATCTTAAAATAATTCTAACTAAAAGATTAACAAAATATATAGTTAGAATTTTATTTAATATTATTTAAAAAGTATAAGAATAGTAAATATTAAATCCAAAATCCTATCTATTAATAAAAAAAATTCAAATCCCTCTTATTATTATTTTTTAACAATTTAAAAGCTAATTGTCGTTCTCTAGTTAGTTTATATATAAATATTTAGTTCAAGGATAGCAGTATATAAAGAAGAGATTATTAGTATCATGTTAATAATATATTAAAAGAAGTAAAAATTGTAAAGGGGGAAACTATGTATATAGAAGAAAACAATGAGTTATCTACATTTATTGATAAAGATGATATAGTAGGAGATAAATAGTGATTAAATCGATTCAATTGAATTTTTGGGTTTGAATATTAGTTTGGGTTTTAATATTAGTTTGGGTTTTAATATTAGTTTGGGTTTTAACTTTGGCTTACCAATAGGGGGTACGACTATTTGTATTACTTAGTTATGAGTATAGTATAAATATTAATATGTAGTAATTAATTTTAGTATATAATAATAAGAGTATATTTTCTTAGATATTAAAATTAGATAAGAAGGATATTTTATTATTTAAAGGGAAATAATGATATCTATTAAAGATGTTTTTTTAATAGTCCCCTATTTATATTAAATAATAAAAGATGATAACTATATAAAAAGATAAATAAGCTTATTTTAATAATAGCTATTATCCTTTTATTTATTATAAATTCTATTATTGAAATTAAATAGTTTTAATTATCTTATTTATAATATGTAAAGAATTATAGATGAGTTTTTATACTATTATTATAATATGTAATTTATTTATTAGTTTTAACATGATATATATAATTAATAGATGTTATATAATTTTATAAAGTTGATATATTCTTATTTATAAAGCTTTTATAAACTATATTCTTCTATTAGATATAATAGATATAGAGAGTTATATTATTATATCAATATCTAAAAAAACTATTTAAACTATATTATTAGTAGAGATTAAATCTATTTTTTTAAAGATTATTTCTTTTATTAGTTAATTAATAATTATTAAGATATTTATATAATCATTGTTTAATAGTAGATCTATTATAAAATCTAATATAATATCTCTTTATAGCTCTTCTAGAATAAGAAAAGGTTTTAATAGATCTTATTTTAATTTATATTAGGATTTAATTTCTTTATAGAGATTATAATTATATATAGAATATCATATATCTTTTATTATATTTAATTAGAAATATTCTTATTTAATAATAATGTATATCTTTTTATAGCTAAAATAATTAATAATAATAAAATTATAATTTAATTAGATCTATTTTATATAAAAAGGTTCTAAATTAAAGATCTAGAGTCTTTTATAAAATTATGATTTATCTTATTAGTTTAATAAGTATTTTAAAATAAAGATTTTAAGATGTAATTCTAAGAGAAATTTATAAATACTTTCTTATATAATATATAAAACCTTTTAATAAATGGTACTTTAAATATTAGTTTCTTTTATTTATCGTTTTTTATAGAAGTTATTTTATTTAAAAATATAACTATTATAAGATAGATATTTATAATAGTTTTATTTCTTATTTAAATAAAAAGATACTTAATATAATCTTTGATTCTAGAATCTTTATTAATTAGACTATTTTACTTATAATATAAAGAAATATTAATAAATTTAAAGAACCATTTAAAAAACACCTTCAATAGATATCACTATATCCTTTTAAATAATAAAACACCTTCTTTATCTAATTATGATATTTTAGAAAGTATACTCTTATTATCACATATTAAAATTAATTATTATATATCAATATTTATATTATATCTACTAGGGTTATATAATTAAATCTAATAACCTCTAAGATATCTACTCTAACTATATAGACCTTTAATAAATATGAGGTTTTTTAAAATACTATTTTTCTATCTTGATAATTACATAATTAGTTATATAATTAATAATATAGTTTTTATATAGTAAATATAAAGAAAATATAATATTATATAGTCTTTAAACTTGATAATAAGAAGTATGATATTAGTATTAAGAACCTAAAATGACTCAGTTATCAGTATCTAGATTACTAGGTATTAAACTTTCTAATCAGGTTAGAGGGGTGTTTTATTATCTAAAAAGATGTGGTAATATCCACTAAGGATGTTTTTTAACGATCCCATATATTTATTCTTCTTTTTTAGTTTATATTACAATATAAAATTAAATTAACTTAGGATTAAAGATTATTATATATAACGCTTTATTAGTTTTTATAGTTTAAAGAAATATTCTAAGTTCTTATAATCTATAATCACTAACAAGTTTTCTTTGATCAATTATAATTTTATATCCCAGGTTTCTATATATTATATGACTACTAATCACCCTTTATTATAAATCTTATAATTATATTTAATAAAAGCATTCTTTTTAGAGAAGTATAATATTATAATAGGATTTTATTTATTATATATCTAGATAAATCTATTTTAATAATTATCATATAAAAGATATTAAAGATTATTAGAATTAAACTAGTTATAAATAGTTTTTTTAATTTATTGAAGTTATCTTAATAAGTGTTAATCTAGAAAAAGGATATATCTAGATATATTAGATGAAATAGTGGTTATATAGTTTTTATATAATTTTTAATAAACTATTAATAGAAATTAGTAAAGTTAAGAAATCTATAGATCTCTTTTTGAATAGTTAAGATAACTTTTTAGTTATTACTTTAATCCTTTTAAAATCTATAGAGATTTCTAGACCTACTTATATAATAAAGCTAAAATATTTAGTTTCTATATATTCAAATTTTTATTTTCTAATATCTAATTCAAAACCCTATTTTTTAATGTTTTATAAAGATTTTATTAATATATATATAATATTCTTTAATTATTTTATTTATATAAATTAGTATGGTATTAAGATAAATAGAATAAAATTTATCTAGATATTTATATAAAATTTAATTAATATATTTTTAGAAGGGACTAAAGATGTTTATTAATCTAGTTTAATATTTTATAAACTAAAAATAATAGATAATAATCTTTTTTTTATAACAATATTAAAAATATAATAGTTAATATAAAAATATAATTTCTTATCTAGCTTTTATATAAAGAATATAAATATAGTAGCTAAGGATTTATTTATATAGATAAAGTTTGAATCTAATAATTTATTAAAAGTTTACTTTAAAATTAAGACTTTTTTATTTAATATATTATATAATAGATTTTATTAGACTTCTATATAATCTAGAAAAAATCTAACCTAATTTAGACCTAATCCAACTTAGATTAGGTTCTAAGACTATATCTTTATCTCGAGTCTAATACTAAGTTAGAATCTTCAATCTAGCTAGGATATTAAAGTCCTAAATTAGATTATCAATAATATAAATAACTTAAAATATAGACTATATAAATTATATTGATTTTCTTTATATATTTAAATAATAGCTAAATCATCTTTAATATTTAGGATTATTATTATTAGATTTTAATATATATTATATTTATATAATATATTAATATATATAATTATTATTTTTCTAAATTTTATACTTTCTATTTAAAAATTATATCTAGGGTATCTTATTAAAATCTAGTAAATCAAGTTTAAAACTACTATTAATATTGATTAAAGAAATATCATCTTTTTAAATATTATTCTTTTATTTTTAACATTATTAACTAGCTTAGAGGATTCATATAAAAATATCTTCTCCCTTTTAAAAAAGCACCTTTTTTATTAAAATGATATCCCTCTATCTAATTTAGATATCTAAAAAAATCTATATCTACTATTAGATATTAAAACTAATTATTATTAATTAATATAAATATTGTGTTTACTAAGATCACGTAATTTAGAAAATAGTAACTTTTAAAATATTTATTTTAACTATATAAATATATAGTAATTAATATAAATTATTTAAAAGTACTATTATTTAATATATTTAATAATATAACTTATTATATAACCTCTAGTATAGTTTTTATATAACAAATATAGTAAGATAATAATATTATATGATTCTTAAACTTAGTAATAAGAGATATAATATTAGTATTAAGAATCTAAAACAACTAAATCTTTAATATTTAGAATCTTAGATATCTAGCTATTTAATTAGATTAGAAAGGTATTTTTTTAATAAAAAGGATGTTTTTTTAAGAGAGGAAAGATATTTTTTATTAATCTCTTTAATTTAATCGTAATAATATTAAGTTTTTTATTCTTTTTTTTATCTATCTTAATCTCTTTTTAAAAGAATTTCTTTAAAAGTTTTGTTTTTTATTTTTCCATATTAAATCTAGTCATATAAGGAAATATTATTAGATATTTAATAATATAAGATTTTAATTTATTATTATTATAATAATAAATATCTTAAGGAATATTCAATAGATACTTAATATTTATATTTATTATTAAAAAAGATAGGATATTATAGATAAAAATAATAATTACTAGAAAATAGATATCGTTTTTTTAAAAATATAGATAGGTTAAGATAAAGAATATCTTTAAATATTAATTTATAGTTTATATAATATTAATTTTCAAACTTATTATTATTAAAATATTAAATTATTTAATTGGAGATTATTTAAAGGGTTATTTCATCTTTATCTAATAGTATATTATTTGAAATTCAAGTAAATAATAAATAAGCTTTTAAATCCTCAATCTTAAGATTATATCTTCTTTTAATATAGAATCAAAGCTTTTTAAAAAGATTTCTAGTATTTATTATACTATTTCTAGTCTTAATTATTTATAACAAAGAATTTAGATTTATCTATAGATACATATATTGTACTAATTATAGAGATATATCCTTAAATATTATTAGTCTAAAAATCATGTTTATTAAACTTAGTATAATTAATTTTAAATATATATAATATATTTTATTTTTTATAGAATCTATTTGTGTTAAAACTATGCCATTAATATTTTAAGATAATAAAATAATTTATTATAGATCTTAAAGATATAATATATAATGATATCTTAGATCTTAGAAAGTTAGATTATATAATTAAAAAATAGTTTTATAATATAGAAAAGATAATAAACTTAATATTATTTTTAATTATAAAGTAGAAGCTTCTTATAGTTATATTTTTTATTTAAAAAAAAAGATATAGTTATAAAGCTTAATGTAATATTAGAAAAGTAGAATTTTAATAGGTTTGAATATTTTAAATTAGAACTAATTTAATTGAAGTTATCTAAAAATTATAAAATATCTTTTAATATTAAAAACTAATATTTATATAGATAATAAGATAGCAAACTTTATTAACAGTAATAAAAATATTATATTTTATATCCTATATATTAGCTTAAACTAGCCTTCATATTTCTTAGTTTGTTTTATTTCAATTAAATTATTTATTAGAATTATTTTAATATAATGAATAAATTAATTAAGATTTAGCTAAATAACCTAAATAAGATATAGAATTTAGATAATAATGATATTATTAGAAAAAACTTATTAAAAAGATTCTACTAAGATCTTATTATTAATGGTATTATCTATTGTTAAATTAAATATATTTCCTTTAAGATTATATTTAAATAGAGTATCCAATAAAATAATATTTAAATTAACTCTAATATATATATTTTAAAAAGATTTAAATCTAGAGAACACTTTGTAATAAATCTAATTAATATTAATAAAATGGTTAATAATAGTTTTAAATATTTATAAAAAAAGAGATGACTAATAGTTAAGTATAATTATAATCTTTAATCCTAGAGATAGTCATTATAGAATCTATTTATACTAATCTTTAATTATATTTTCTAGCTTATAATAAATTATATTAGATAATAGAATTAATCAAATAAAAAGAGTTAAATAAGTTTTAATAATTATATATTACAATATTCAATATTTAATTAGATAGAAAGATAATTAGTTTAGGATTAGGAACTATAGGATTTCTTTTTTTATAAGAAATTTAGAATCTCTAATTTCATTTTATTCTTTAAGTATATATATATAGTAGTTTTTAGATACTTTTATCTTATTAATATATTATAATAAGATAGTTTATTTATATTATTATTATGAATTATTAAATATGGATATGTTAAAAGCTTTTTATAGCGTTTACATATAATCTTTAATATGCTATTCATATTATATATAATCTAATAGTAGTTTTATTAAATCTCTATATAATATACTAAGTTTTGATTAAACTTGCGTTTTTTGACTAAAATTGATTTAGAGTTATTATTCTATTTATTTAATATATATTATTTAGTTATAGAAAATAAATAATTTGTTTTAATTAAAAGTATTATGTTAAAAAAAAGAAGGAATTAAAGAAAGTTTAATTGGCTGTTAAAGATATTTGTTAATAATAAAATTAGTTAAAACGAGAGTAAATAATTAAGCTAATATAAATAAGGAATTATTAATCTCTTTATTTTAAAAAAAAAGACATAAAATTAAAGTATTAGCTTTAAGATATAATCTAATTAAAATTTAAAGAATTAATATAAAATAAAATATATAAAAAAGTTTATTTATTATTTATAGTTAAAAATAATTAAAGGAATTTGGAGGTAAAAGATTAATTCAGACTAAAGATTATCTTCTTATTAAGTAATTTATAAAGTATATAATAAATAAATATTAATATATAATCTAAAAAAAGATCTCAAAAAACTTGATAAGATTATTAGAAAATCTAATAAAAGCTTAATTCCAATATTATTTTCTAAAAATTATTCAAAACATTTTATCTAAATTTTTTAACTTGATTTGAAAGCTTTATAACTAAGGGGATCTAGAAAATATATAATAATTTCTAAACTTTTTAAAATTTATTTTAGTTTAAAAATCTTCTCTAATTAATAAATTTTGAAAAAAACATGTTTTATTATTATTCTTTCTAGTTTTATATTATATAAAATCTATATTAATATTATTTATTCTAGATATACATTTCTATAATCTATATATTAAAATTCTAAAAATATCAAATTAAATATATTTAATAGAAATTATAGATTTTAAAAGATAATTAATATTAAATCAAGCTATCTATCCTTATAAACAATCTTTGTTTATAAAGTTTTGTTATTTTCATAATTAAAAAATCTATCTTGATATAATTTAAATAAGTAAAGTATTTTATATAGTAAATTATATACAAGTTAGGTCTAGGTAGATTTTTATTAGGTTATCTAAAATACTGATAGTTAGATCTAGTATAAGTCTAGATTAGAAGATTTGGTATCACACTTAAGATAGGTTTAGTGCTAGATTAGGATCTGTAATCTATTTCTAGATTATATAGAAGTCTAGACTTTATAAAGATATAGTTTTTTTTTCATTATTTTATATAAGATCAATCTTATAATCAATGTCTTTTTTTATAAAATAAGAGTAATTTTATTATTTATTTAAGATTATAAAATGATAAAAAGTTATGATATTATATAGATAATTTATTAATAAGATTAATAGACATCTTCTTTTTTAATATTTTTTTAATATTAGTAACGACTTCTTCTTGATATAAATTATCTTATTAATAAACATAATAGATCTTATAGTATATATATATTATAGAGATTTTAATAATATTAAGAAACAAAAATTATCTGATATTTTATAATCTTATCTAACAAGAAAAAAGAAAAAATCAATCTTTAAATGATTTGAAATAAGTTTTTTATTAATTTAACTAAAATAGTCTTAAAGTAAGATTATATCTAATATAATCTAGGATTATATAAAAATAGGCGATCTTTTTATAATAATGACTAATTAATAATATTATTTGTATATCATATATGATTTATCTTTATCTTTCTATCTTTTGAAATAATTAAAATAGGATCTTAATTATCTTTAGCTATTTCTTTTTTATAAAAGACTTGTTAATAGCTCTATATATTAAATAGTTATTATTAATCAATATATAAGTGATAAATATTCATCAAGTATAGTTATAATTATAAATAATAAGGAATTTATTTATCTAGTTTTGAAATTCTTTTATTTAGTTTATATAAATTTTAAACTTTTTATCAGTTTTTATATATAGTTTTATATAAGGGTTAATCTTTTTTTAATCAGAAGTGTTTACATTAATTAGATTCATATTTATAAAGGTTATAAGGAAAAAAAAGAAAAATAGGGAAAAGAGGAAAGAGGATGAATAGAGATCATTTTTATTGATGATAATAAATTAATTTATCCTGGGAGTAGAGATGATATTTTTGTTAAGATCATCTAATAAATTTAATAAATTTAATAAAACGTTAAATTATATCTAAGTTATTAGTTTTAAATAAAATATTAGAGTTTTATTAATAAAATATTAAATGGTAACTAAGTTATTAAAATTTTAATAAATTATTGAAATATTAATAAATTATTGAAATATTAATAAATTATTGAAATATTAATAAATTGTTGAAATATTAATAAATCATTACTGTTTCCAGCGATTTTTACTTTAGGAATCTAAAAATTAATTTTTCCTATTTGGGAAAAATATTTTTATTTTTAGTTTTCAAAATTTATAAAAATATTTATTTTTTCATTTATTTCTTATTTAGGAAGTTACATAAATTATTCTAATAGTCTTATATTTTAGAGTGTATAAGATAGTATATGTATAAAATATCATATTAGGTAATATAGTTATGTTTAGGGTATTAATGAATTAATTATAGATTGTAAAAATATTATACTCTAATTTTAAAGTTATAAATTTTAACAAAAATAATTTTTATTTTCTATTCAGAGTTTGAATAAAATTCTTCCAGTAGTATTATATTATTATATATATATGAAAGTATTCATATTTAGTATTCTATTAATTTGTCTTATTGTGGATAAATAGTAATTAATTATTTTAGTTTCTCTTTATAACAATATTATGCTCCAATTTTAGTTATTTAAAGAATTTTAATAAAGTTTTCTAAAATAATTATCATAATAAATAACCTTTGAAAATTGAAATAATATTTACTAAAAGATATTTAACAAGTTAAAGTATTTAATAATAATAGTATCTATTCTTATTTACTATAGATTAAAGATAAACACTACAATTAAAACACATACTTTAGAAAAGATTATAAATAATATCCTTTTTTAAAAAGCTAGAGATTAACAATATCTAATAGCCTTTTTATCTAATATAATAATAAATATAAAATCTATAATTAAAAGCCTCTTATTATTATCTAGATATATATTAAAAAAAATAAGTTTTAAAATTAATTAGCGTTTAATAAAAGGAATCTTTTAAATTATGTATAAATTATCATAACTTATAATAGTTTTATATAAAATAATATTTAAATTATGATTAGATTTCATAAAGTTAGTTATTTAAAGATTATAATCTAAAGATTTAGTTCTAGATTAAAAAGTTCAATATTACTATAAACATTTTTTTCATAAAGATCTATCTAAAAAAAGATAACTTAAAGAGTTAGTTTTATTATTTAAAAGATTTTAATAATTATATATCTATAATAATAAATAATGAAAGATCTAAATAATCTTAATTAGAAATAAAGATAAAAATAACAAAATATAAAATATAAAATATAAAATATAATAACTAGATAAATAAAAATCTTAAAAAGTTTTAAAAACTAGTTTATAATAAATATCATTATCAAATATTTAAAGATAACCTGTTATGATATAATAATAAATTAATTATATGAATAATAATAATTTAAAAACTTATTTATTAAATAAAATATCTTAATTATTTATAAATATTTATCTAGATATAAAGAAGATAATAGACTTATTTTTCTTTTCATACTATTAGCTAGAGATAATATAAGATATTTAATAATATATTCAAAATTATTAAATCCATTAATAGATAAAGATATAAAAAGATAGATTTTCTAATCTATTATAACTTTTTTTAATATTATAATATCTCTAGTAAGATATAATAATAGATTTCTATTTATTTTTAAAAAATTAGTATAACTTTAATAATATAATAATAGTTATCTACTATTTATCCAAATAATTAATTTCAGTTTTTTATAAAAAGATAATAAATATAAAATAGATAATAAAGTTATACATGGATTATATTTTCTAATAAATTAAGTTACTAGATTTAATAATTTTTAATTAAAGATTATAATTTATATTGGCTTTTTAGACTAAGTTTTATTATTATAGTATAGGCTAATAAAATAGTATAGTAAGAGATAACTGGTAGAACAGGTTGTAATAGGTTAGATTCTAATTAATAGATAGTAGATAGGAACAGACTAGTTTATAAGATGTAGCTTGAAGAGCTATAATTGGATTTAAAACTAGAGTTTTGATAAATAGATTCAAGATAATATATTCTAATCTCCTCTTTATTAGATATTATAGTTTATATTATAATAGTATTCTCTTTTTTAAAGTTAAGCTTTATTAAGATAAAACTTATATAAATATCTTTCGTAAAAGTTTTATATAATTTTATAAGCCTGATCTAGGTATTTAGTAAACTCTTTAATAAGTTTATTATAACTAATTTATTTAATAGTATATTTAGGATATAAGCTTTCTTGATTTTATTATTTTTAATGAGAATCTAGGATATCTTTAACTTTTTATTCTTCTAGTCTTTCAACTTTAATAAATGATATAAGTTTAGTAATCTATCTAGATATTAAATTTATAATAATAAGTTATAACAGATTTATATTAAATATAAGGTAGATTTTTATATTAGTAAATAGTTTAAGTTTATAAATATATGAATTTATAATCTTTAAAACTTTAAAAAAACCTAGATTCTTCTAGTTAAGCTTTTTTATAAATAAAGAATTTAGATATTCTTAATGTTTAGTTAGATTAGTTATTTAAAATAATGTTAATAAATAAGGATATAGTAATAGTTTATTTATATTTTATATTAAGCTTATATAGATAAGATCTTCATATAAATAAATATAATTAGTTCTTATATCTATATAATAAATTTTTTTATATCTTAGATTATAAAATAACTATTAGATTAAAATAATCCAAATCTAATATAAGAGTAGAATTTATAGTTCGCATAAAATAAGGAAACTTAAGTGCTCTTAAACTAATAAAAGTTTATTATAAACTTATTTAATTGGAGCTATTTAAATTAATTATCTTATAAATAGAATATATATATTTAAAGATATTATTCTAAGATAATATTTATATATTTAATTTGACTATTAGTTTCTAGATAATATATAGTTAATAATAGATTAGTAATTTATAGATATTTTATTAGATGTCTTTAGAATTAGGCTATAAAGTAGGGGTTCTAGTTAGATATAGTAGTATTTAATAGTTCATATAGTTTCTAAACATAATAGATAGATAGATAGATAACTTCTTTAGTATTGTAGATTCTCTTATAATATATAAAGTACTTTATCTTAATTAAACAATTTCTAATAACTAGAATAATATCATAACTATAGTTTAGAGATAATATAATAGTAGATATAATAATTCTTAATCTAATTTTTTATATACTAGTATACTCTAGATTAATAATATTTTTAAAATAATAATTTATATATCTTTAACTAGCTAAGATATCTTATAATAGATTTATTATAGTATGAATATAATATCTTAGCTTTTAATTTATTATTATTAGGAATATATAAATAATTCTAATAATAAAAATAGTCATCTCTTTATTTCTAGTTAGCTAATATAATCTTGAATATAAGCTTCTAATAATAGATCTTTAATTATAAATAGTGGTTTGGATAAGTTATTTTTAATAAATTAGACTTTTCTTTTGAGAGTAATAATAGTAGATAGATTAATAATATGAGATAGAATAATAATAATAATAAATAAAACTTTAATAATAGTGAGCAGAGTTTTAAATAGGTCTAGTAATTTAGATAAAATAGTTATAGTAATTCTATTTTTATATTATATTATAATATTTATCTATAAGTTCTCTTTTTTTAAAATAGTCTAACTTTAATATACTAAGTTTTTTTTTCAAAGATATCTTCTAACCTCCTAGTTAAAGTATTAAATTTTACCTTTTATTTCTTAAGTTAATATATAATCTTTAAATTAAATGAAAATAGGAATTTAGATTATTAAGCTTAATAACAGTTTAATAGTTTTATTATTATAAAATATTCTAGATTATAATAGTTAATTGTAATCTTTATAAATAAGGGAATATCTTTTAATTCAGGATGCCATTTTTTAAGATAATAAATTATAACTAGTAGTTTTTTATTATATATCTTATAATTATATTTAATAGTAAAGTACTTTTTAAAAAAGAATTCAATAAAATATAGTATTCTAATGTTATTATATTATAATAATATATTAGTAAAAATGTAATTAGATATATCTATTTTTAAGATAATCTCTTTAAACTAATTAAATATTTTTAGAATAACGATAGATATAAATATCTTTTTTGAAGTTTTAAAATCAAATTAACAAATAGATATCTTTTTTTATAAGTTTTATAAATAAGGTAATAATCTTTAAAAAGTCTTTAATAAAATAGTAATAAAAGTTACTAAAACTAATAAAAACTTGTATATTAGTTAGATAAATTAATGTTTTCTAGTTTAAAATTATTATGATCTTACTAAGATCTATATAAATACTATTTTTACTAATAATAATATTAAGGAATTTTGTCTTTAATATATAGAATTTATATTTTAATAGTTTTATAAATAAGCCTAACTTTTAAAAATATTAAAGAATCTTTTATATATATAGCTATAGATCAAGATATTATCTAGATAGGTAATATAGAAATAGTCTAGATATTCTTATAATACATTATTAACACATTATTAAAAAGATATAAGCGCTCTAATTAGACTAAATAGTATAATTAATAATTCAAATAATCCTAATCTTATATAAAAGGTAATTAGATATTCTTATCCTTTTATAGTTTATAGATTATTAAAGATAGAGATAATATTAATCTTTATAAAGAATCTTATTCCTTTTAGATTATTCAAGGTTTCCTTTATTAACAATAATAAATAATAGTTTTTAATAGTGAATATATTTAATTTATAGTAGTCTATATAGAAATAAAAACCTTTACTAGATTTATTTATAAATAAAATAAATAACATAATAAATAAAGAGCTAGATTAAATAAACCCTTTCTCTAGATTATTTTTAATATATTTTTTTAAGATTTCAAGTTTATTTTAGGATATAAGACATAAAGATCCAAAAGATAAGAATCTATCCTTTTATAAAATCATCTTATAGTTATATAATTAATAAGATGATAAATATTTAGCTTCTTTAAATTAGAATATTGTAACAAAATCTCTAAATTCTTTAAATAACATAGATACAAGATTGGCTTTAATATTATTTTAGAGGTTTAATATAATCTTAATATATAATTATAGTTATAAATATATTATATTTCTTTTTTATATACATAATATATGGCTAAGAATATAATTACTATATCTCATTTCTCAAAACTAATTGATTATATAGATACATTCTTTAATCAAGATTTTATAGATATCTTATAAAGTATCTAGATCTTTATATTCTATAAAAACACGTTATAATTCTTTTAATAATATTTATTATTAAACTCTAAATTATATTTAATAAAATAGGTATAAAGATTATATATCTTTGATTATAAAAGGTTTAATATAACTAGACATTATATTAACTAGATAATTAGAAAATAAATGTTCTTTTTTCAATAATTATTAATATAAATATATATTTAGATATAGTAGATAATCAATCTATATTCAGCTTTTAATCTATTAAATCCTTTTAGCTAGATAGGTTTTATTAGAGATATAAAAATAAGAATATTTTCTTAAGCTTATTCTTAATTAATAAATCTTTTTCTTTTAACTTTAAAATCTAATATAATGAAGTTTAAAAGCTTTTCTTCCTTTTAATATAATATAACAAATAGTATTATTAGATTAGAATAATAGGTCTCGTTTTTAATAGAGAGGCTATTTATAATAATAATAAATAAACAAATAATATATAAATGTATAACTCAATTATAACTTAAACTGGATTAACTTCTCTTAATAAATCTTTTAAAATAATAATTAAAAATACTTAAAATAATTATAAAGGCTATTTAATAAAAAGGATAAATAAAAAAGGATAATTATTAACTTATAAGCAGTTTTAAATAAAGTATTCCTTTAAACTATAATAGAAATAAGCTTTTTATTTATAATAAGTTAAAAACTAATAGTATAAAGAGAATTATTAGTAAATAAAAGATAAATCTACAATATTAAAATTTATAAATAAGGATATAAAAACCTATTTAAAACTAGGTTTATTAGGGTTTTATTTAGAGACTTTTAAGATAGTTTTTATAATAGTAAAATAAGTTTATAAAATAATTAATAGATTACTGTTATATTAGATTATTTAATAGTTTTCTAGATTCTAAAAAAACCTTACTAGATTAAGATAGTCTCCTTTAAATAATTTGTAATATAGTAATATTCCTTTTAATTCTTAATTAATTATTTGTTTAAATATTATAGATAGGGTTTTATTATATATCTTACTCTCTATAGCAAGGTATTAAAATTTAACAAAGAATAGACTAAATTCTTTATTCTCTTATTAAAGGTAGTATAATTCGTTTCTAATATTTTAAATATGATTTAGATCTCTAAAAACCTATTTTAGGATTTCTGAAATATTAATAAGATCATTTAATTGATAGATATTATTATAAATACATGATAGGATCTAGATATAAGACTTTCCTTTAAATAATTAGTAATATAAATTATATAAGACTATGAAATTAAAAAATAATTATAGTTAATATTTAGCTTCTTCTTAATCTAGAAGAAGAATTAATAAAAATTCTTCTAATCCTTTTTAAATCTATTAAGATTAAAGAGATATTTAAATTATGTATAAAAGTTAGAAAACTTAAGAATAAGTAATAAGAACACTTCTATAGTAATTAGACCTGGTAGTGACCCTCCGGGTAGTCCATGACCTTGGACCCTCCACCCGCCCCTCCGAGGTTCAGGGTCGCTCATAAGCGACCCTGACCCTGACCCTAGTTCCATGAGGGTCGCATGCGGGTGACCCTCAATCACCTGCAGCGACCCTCGGATACATAAATTTCCAGCGCTAAACCTAATATAGGTGGATAAAACTGCTTACTTA
Source organism: Penicillium sp. CF01 (assembly GCA_005250745.2). Lineage (NCBI taxonomy): Eukaryota > Fungi > Ascomycota > Eurotiomycetes > Eurotiales > Aspergillaceae > Penicillium > Penicillium sp. CF01. The sequence goes on from RFFF02000036.1 coordinate 599,887, forward strand.
TCTTGATAAAATACTGTTATTTACACCTGTTTTGTCTATTGGACTATAAAGACTGACTTTTGATTATCAAAGTTATAGAATGTCTTAAATTGTTTTTATAATATTGTTTTTCGATAATGGTTTTATTACTTTTATATTTCTTTTATATTATGCGACTATAGAAAAGAGGTATAATAGGTGGTGGAAATTATTAGTCTATAATAAAATAGAAATATATATTTGTAATATATATTATATTAATTAAAAGGTTTATTAGGGATCTAAAGTTTATTAAGGATTAGAATAAGATTTGTAGAGGGTCTAAGAGGTTCACTAAGGGTTAAAATAAGGTTTATAGAGGGTCTATAAGGTTTGTTGAAAGTTAGAACGAGGGTTATAGAAGGTCTATAAAGTTTGTTAAAGATTAAAATGAGGTTTATAAAAGGTCCATAAGATTCGTTAAAGATAACTTGTAAGTTCGTTGAGGTTTATTATAAGTAATCTGTAATAAGTAAATTAATAATAATAGTTTATTTAAGAATATGATATATTAATTTAATAAATTATATATTTATATCTCTTATATTTAACTTTGAGAAAATAATTGACTATAAGTTATCTACTTTTTACTATTTTTCTATTTATATATCTATATTAAGTATATTATAATTTTTTGATATTTATGTTTCTTTAAATTATAAGGGGGTATTACTAGACACTCTTTAATATCTTATTCTAGACGATACTCTATTTATAACCCCTTATATATTAGGTAGTTAATAAACCTTAATAGTAATATACAATAATTTTTAATTCGCTTTTTTAAATCCTTTATAATATTTATTTTTACCTTCTTTTATTATAATACTCAATCTTGACTATATCAATTTTTTCGCCCTATATAATAATATAATAAATAAGGAATTCGTTAAATAGTAATTTTAAATAGAATTTAAGAAGTCTAAATGTATTAATTGGGATGTATGTTATCAAGTTAAATATTAGAATTCTTTTAATCAAGTGGCAAATACAAAAGATAAGAAGCTAGATATAATATATAAACAATGTTAAAAGATTCTTGATTATCCTATAACTGTTTATATAGGTACTTTATCTATAAACAAGTATTAGAAGGGAGTTAATTATACAAAATTTGTATTAAGAAAACTAAATATTAAGATTTTATTTGAGATAGTTATATATCATTTTTTCTGATATTATCTTTTTTATTAATTTATATATAGATATCGAATACATCAACTCTTGTGTTCTCACAGGATATTTGGGAATAGAAGCTGTTGAATCTTATCACTGTATCACATCTTCCATTTTTGTTTTTTGAACATCAGGAGTTTGCTGATGTTATTAAATATGCACGTCTTGCTCCAACTACATTTACTATTCCTTCATAACATACTATCCGTGAGCGGCTAAAAAGCTTTGTTAATGAATATCAAGAGAGACTACTTCAAACTCTATTACTAAAGATAAAGCTCTCTCTTATACTAGACTATTAGATATCGCCATTTTAGTAGGCATTTATAATAGTCATAGGCTACTTTTTAGATAAAGAGTAAGAGTATTAAGAAATTCTTCTTAGCTTTAAGCCACTCTCTAGCATTTATTCTAGTGCGAATCTTGATAAAGTTATTATTCGAATATTATAAAAGTATAATATTCTTAATTAAGTATTTATAATTATTATTAATAATATCTCGAATAATATAATATTAGTTTAGACTATGAATAACTTAATAAGGACTATCTAATTGAATATTGATTTTATTATTATCTATATACTATATATTATTTATATTATCTAAATAAATCTTATAGATTTGTTTAGAAAGATAAAAGTATCTCTAAATAATAATATTATTAAATTAAATTAGTCTAATGATTATATAAGAGCGCTATATATATGTTAAAGAAAGTATGAGATTATAGATACTCTTAATAAAATAAGTTAAATTATTTTTTTAATATTATTTCTATATACTAATTGTTAATATAGATTTATAGTCTTATTATTTATATTAATATAAGCTTATAATGTTGAAATATATTCTATATTTTTCAAGATTAAAAACTAAAACTTATTTTAATTTAAGATATAAGAATATAATAGAACTTAATATTTCTAATATTTTAATAGATAAAGAGGTTACAATTAGTTTTTAATATCTTCTATTTATAATATAAATAGTCTTATTTTATATTAAGCCTAAGAGAATAAAGATAGATTAAATATCTATTTTTTATTCTTAAGCTATTTTTTAAGTTTACTAGTTTTATATCATAGATTAAAGACTTAAATATTTATTTTATTTTTATAATATATAATTATCTTTTTGATTATCTTAAATGTATAATTGTTATATTAAAACAAAAAAAAGTTCTTTAAAAATAACTTATATAATTTATACTTAAAGCTATATTAAAAAAACTTTTAAAATATTACAAAAATATAGATAGTATTAATAGGTATCTTTATATTATTAGTATAATTTTATCTTTATTTTAAAAGCTTCAATTTTTTTTTATAAAGAAATAGGAATTTAAAGATCTTATTGAAACTTTTTAAAAAGATATTTATAGAAATAGTCTTAAGATCTAAGTTAAGTATTACAAGAAACAACTTAATATTAGGTAGAGTTAGTTATCATTAAATAGTCTATTATTAAGAGTTAGAATATTTAAGTTTGAATTTATATTAAAGTTGAATAATTCTTTATAGTTTAATATATTAGATAAGGATAAGCTAACTTAATATCTAGATATTAATTAGTCTTAATATCTATCTCTATTTATTATATTTAATTAACTTTTATATAAATCTAATATTATAGTATTTATTATTTTATGTTTTTTAGAAAGATAGCTAATATAAATAGCCTATTCTTGTAAACATTGCCTATGATATTATATCTATTCTAGTTATTAATGTAGATATAGAGCGACTATTTAACTCTGTATATAATATTTATTATTATTAATAAGGTTTATTAAAGCTAAAGATAATTTAAGATATTATAATATTTATATATATAATAAGANGATCTATAGAAGAACTAATAGTTGATTTTCTAGGAGTATCTGATTTCTTAAGAGATCGTAGCTTTAATAGAGACAAGTAGTATAGATATTACCTTATTTAAACTAATTAGTAATATTAAGGAAGATATAGTTAAACAAACTTAATTATTATTTATTTCACAACCATCCCTAAATACTATTCTTGAAAGGAGATAAAGAAATAGCTTACTGAGTGAAGATAATGAGATACAATCTAATCTAGAGAATGATATCGATAAAGATAGTAGACTTCCTCTTCCTCGATTATCTAGAAGAGTTCGAAAGATATCAAGAAGGCTTGATAGATATGTAGTAGATAGAAACTAGAATCAAGAATGTACTTTAAAAGCTTTTACAACCTTGGAACATTGTATGATCATAAAATATTCTCTAAAGAAGTTCAGTCACTGTAATTGAGATACTCAAAAATACAAGGCAAATCTACATAAATTATGCATATCACGAGATTTGCCTGTTTGTCCTGTTTGTCGACCCGCGGGTGACCCTGAGGGTCACCCTCCGAGGGTCCAACCCCTAGGTGGACTACCCTCAGGGTCGGAAGGTTGGACCCTCGAACCGCCCCAGTGGCGGGGCGGTCCGAGGGTCATGAGGGTCACCCGCGGGTCACTGCCAGGTCTAATAGTAATAGCTATATTAGATTTAATAATAGATTTAGAGATAAGAATAGATATAATATTCACTATTAGAATAGTAAATTTAACTATATATATTTATATAGCTTTAATATAAGTAATATTTTGTTATACTTTATTATAAAGCTTTTTCTAGTATTTTAGGATAGTGATATCTCAATAGCGATTATATTTAATAGTGACTAGTTCATTTAATAAATAGATAATCTCAATTCTTATAGTTTGTAATTATATTTTGACTTAGTCTATTTATTCACAGATATTAGCTATCTTAGACTAGATACCTTCAATATAGTTATAAATATAGCAACAACATTCAAATCATTATTCAAGATAATCTCTAGTATATTTAATAAACTATTCTCAGTTATTAAACAGAAATAAGAGTTACAAAGCTAGTTTAAATATTTTCAGATAGTCCTCTTTTAAGGGTAAAAGCTATATATATATAATATCAAAGTATAGACTAATAAAGTAGTATAGTAAAAGATAACTAGTAGGATAGATCAATAAAGATAATAACGATAATATGATTTTTAATTATCTAAAGAAAAATTCATTAATATAAAGAGATAATAATTAATATATTATTAGTAAAACTAGCTTTATTTCTTTTTTAGAAAACTATATAACTATATATCTTACAAGCTTAAAAAACTAAGCTTAGACTTTACTAAAGGGTAATATTAAAATCGCTAGATTTTAGTGTTATATCTAGATATCTAGATATCTAGAGGTCTACTTGATAAAATAGATTTTAGCGAGGTTGTATAATCTGTTATATATATAAAGAGGATATAGATCCTATTATATAGATTCTAATAACTCTCTCTTTTTTTTTTCTTTAGTTCTATTATCATTGTTTCTTAGATCATAATAGAGATCTTTTCTTTATATTTTGCCAGCCTGACATATATTTTATATCTTACTAGACTAAAATTCTTTTATAAATTATATAATTCTATAAAAATTGTTATATTACTTTATTATATTAGGCTAAAGAAATTATTAGAATAATATTAAATATATAATATCTTATTTTAGATAACTAGTGATATAGGAATTATATATCTTCTAGATAATTCCTATTTATAAGGATTTATTATTTAAGATCTAAATTCTTTAATTATTAAGATAGTATTTAAAAGGACTTATTTTTATATCTATTTTAATAGTAATATAATAGTTATCTTATTATAATATTTGAAGATATATCTAATATGTCCTATTATTTAATCTATTTTTTTATCTTTCTTATAACTTTAGTTCTTTAAAGAATAATATATCTATTGTAAAGTCTAGATCTAATTCTTTTATATTATCTATACCATATAACTAGTTATATTAAATTATTACTTTCTTAAAAAATATTTAAAATAATTTGAGAGTCTTTTATCTATAATATTTTATAATAGATCTTATCCTTTTTTAAATATTATATATATCTAATAAAATAATAAGTCTCTTAGATTAATAATGAGATATAAAATTAAATTTTATTATTAATGTTATCTATTATATTTATTATTTATTTGGATATTATATTTTATTAAAGTAATAAAGATTTTTATAATCTATTATAATAATAAAATAACATTTTCTCTTTAATTTAAATTACTATTTTTAAAGAGTATATACAATTATAAATAGCTCTTTATTATAAATCTTATAATTTAATTTTACTAATAATAATTTTTATAATATATAGATATAAGATATAAATCTTTTATTTTTTTATTATTATTTTCTTTTTTTTAACAGTACATAAAGATTAATATATTAATAAGAAAATCTTTGAGTTTCTTAAATATCTATTAATAATCTTTGTTTTATAAAAATAATATATCGTTTTTAATTAATTAGATTAATTGGGTTAACAAAAAATAAACTAAGATATAAATAACTAATAAAAATTAATAAATTTTAGAAATCTATATATATCATAAATTAATTTAAATATTTTTTATATCTTAATTATCTCTATCTTTTTTAGATTAATATAAATCTCTTTATCTAAATAGATAATAAATCTAAGATATTTTATTAAATTCTATTTAAATTCTAACTTTTTAATATCATATTATAAACTAGTATCTCTTAACTTTTAAAAGATTTTATTTATCTTTTAACAATAATCTTTAATTATCTTATTTAAATAAATAATAATAATATTTATACAAGCTAATATAAAATTATTAAAATATTTTTATAATACTTGATTAATAAATTATTAAAATATTATAAGTATATTTATAAGTCTAGAAGATATGATATTTAATTTAAAAAGATTATATTAGATATAAAATATTATCTTCTATTTTTCATCTATAATAACTCTTACTTTATGAAATATAATAATAATATCTAGCTTTATAAACTATTTTATATTTAATGTATTTCTCAAGGTTTGATGAATTAATAATAATAGGTAGTAATCCTCTATATTTAGTTTATTTAATTTTTTATAATTAATGTAAAATTATATCCCTCTATTAAGTTTTTAAATTAAAAATATTAAGATTATAACAAATGATTTATTAACTTAGATAAAGTTTTTATCTAGTAGATTAATTAATATCTTATATAAATATAGTAACTCTTTCTTATTTATACTATATAATAATCTATATAAAGATAACTCTTTAATATTATTCTAGTTATAATTTAATAGAATCTCATAATTAATTCTAGATTTATAAAAAGATAGCTTATTAATAAGCTATTAATTAAAAATATTAAACTAAGGCTAATATTACTTTGATAGCTTCTTTTTAATATTAATATTTTTTTTAGATCATAATATTTTGTCGATATTATCTAATATAAATTTTCTAACTTATAAATATATTAATGTTAAAGAGTTATTAAATAATTTCTAGATTATTTTTATATTTCTATTTTTCACTTTTAAAGGTTTCACTTTAGTAAATCCAATTATCTTATTCTTTTAGTTCTAATATCATATCTTTTTATTAATTTTTAAATAGATATCTATATATCTCTTTTATAAAGAATAGANCTATAATAAGTCTAAGATTATATTATTTAGTTAGTTATTAATAATACATATAACAACTATATCTTATTAGTAACTATAAATATTAATATTAAAGTAAGTAATATAAGTAATCTAATCTTAGTTTACTATTACTCTATTAAGTTATTAAAAACATATCTTAATATATAAGACATTAAAAAATCTAATAAGAGTTTTATTTATAATAATATAATTTAGATAACTATAATTAACTAATACTTTTATAAACTAAATTTTATTTACTCTAATATTAACTAGGGAAGATAGTTTTTTATTTCTATCTAGTTTTTTAATGAGCTATAAATTTTTTAATTTACTATCACTAGTTACTAAACTAATATTATTATTTTTATTACTTTATTTAATAACTAGCTTTACTTTTTTATATATATTTTTTTTTTTAAACTTTAATTCTTTTTTAATATTACTTTGTTCTTTTTTTTTCTTTAATAATCTAATTATAATATAACTTTTATTTTCTAGATATTCAATAAATAACTAGATATAATTTATAATCTAATAATTAAATCTTTTATAATATAAATACTAATTTTTA
>RFFF02000036.1:607341-651558 GCA_005250745.2 Penicillium sp. CF01
AAAAAATAGTTTATTAATATTTAATATGTCTATATCTATATCTATACTAATCTTATAAAGTTATATAACTAGGTTATTAAAAGTAAAAATTTTTTTATAGTTTATTAAAAAATCACTTATTAATTTATTTAATACTTTAAAAAGAACCTATTATTTTATTTTATTAAGTTAATCTAAAATATCTATATTAATAAATTCTTTTTTTAATTATAATAGAAACTTTAAAAAAGCATATCTTTATTTTAACTAATTTAGTATAAATAATAAGCTACTTATATTTCGATATTAAGATTATTATAAATAGATTTAAAATAAATAAATAGATTTTAAAAATTATTATAGTCTTAAGTATATTTTATATATATTCTAGTATTCTTCTATATAAGTTTCTCTAATTAAAAGAAGATATAAATAAACTAATCAGAGTTTAATCTAATAGTATTACTATCAACTTCTAATTTATTTTTTATTATAATTTATTCAATAGATTAATTATTAATACTTTTTATAAATAATATAAGATTAGAAAATCTTATTTTTAATTAATAAAAGATCTTTATCTAGACTTTTAGCTATATTTTAATAAAAGACTAAGATTATTTTTTAACTATCTTTTATATTTAAATATTTAAATTTATTCTTATAAGTAATTCCTTTAATTAATGTATATAGTTATTCTATTTTACTAATTTAGCTTATATATAATAGCTTTATACTAACTACTATATTATTAATTACATCTATTAAAAAAAACTATCAAACTATTATTTTTAAATATCTATTATTACTTAGAGTCTATTTTATTCTAATAATAAATACGTACTAAATTGAAAGGCGATTTAGAGGTTCTTCTTCTTTATAGTCTAAATATAGTATCTAAAGCTTTTCTAGTATTTTAATAATTGTATTAGAAGATTATTATATATAAAGGGTTAAAGCTTTATTAATTTAATTAGACTAGGTCAATATACTATTTATAATAATCCTGGAGAAAAAAGATATTATATGATTAGGCGCATCTATATAGGCTCTAGATTATATATCTCACATGATCCACTTCCAGGCTTCAGCCTGTGACAATTCTATTATATTTTATTATAAAATTTCTTTTAATATTCTAGAATAATTATATTTAATAATAACTAATTTATTTAATAAATAGATAATCTTAATTCTTATAGCTTATAACTATAGTTCAACTTAATCTATCTATTCACAAATATTAGTAATCTTAGACTAGATATTTTTAATATAATTATAAACATAATAACAATATTTAATTATTATTCAAGATAGTCTCTAATATATTTAATAAACTATTCTAGATCATTAAATAAGAACAAAGATTTTAAGGCTAGTTTAGATATTTTCAGACAGTCCTCTTTTAAAAATAGGAGTTATATAATATCAGGGTATAAGCTAGCAAGACAGTATAATAAAAGATAACTAGCAGGATAGATTATAATAGATTAGATTCCAGTTAATAGATAATAGATAGAAACGAGCTAGTTTACAAGATATAGCTTAAAGAGTTATAACAGGATCTTAAACTGGAGTTCTAATAAATAGATCGGAGATCACGTACTGCAATCTCCTTTTTACTAAGCGTCACAGTTTATATTGTGACAGATTTACTCTTATAAATAGTTTCTTTAATTAATATATATAATTATTCTATTCCACCATCCACTTAACTTATATCTAATAACTTTATACTAATTACTATATCATTAACTATATCTATTATTATTTAGAGTCTATTCTATTTCAATAATAAATAAATACTAAATTAAAAAGCAATTTAGAGATTCTTTTTCTTTATAATCTAAATATAATATTTAAAGCTTTTCTAGTATTTTAAAAATAATATTAAAAGATTATTATATATAAAAGGCTAAAGCTTTATTAATTCAATTAGACTAGGCCAACATACTATTTATAACAATCTTAAAGGAAAAAAAATATTATATGATTAGACACTTCTATATAAGCTCTAGATCACATATCTCACATGATCCATTTCCAGGCTTCAGCCCGTGACACCTTACGTCTTAGATATCCAATTTTCTAATCAGATCAAAGAGATATTTTTTTAATAAAAAGAGTATTATTTTAAAAGAGAGAGGATATTTTTATATCAATCTCTTAATAAAAATATTATATCAATTTAATATACTTCTAGCTAATCTAATTTATTTTAATAAAATCTTTGAATTAATCACTTAATTAATATTAAAATAGATATCTATAAATATTTACTATTAAATATAGAAAGTTTAAATAAGTTTAATTATTATATCAAACTAGTAAAACATAAAAGAAAAAGATCTCTATTATAGTCCAAGAAATGACGATAATAGAACTAAAGAAAGAAAGAAAAGAGAAAGAGCTGTCAGGATCTATGTAATAGGGTCCCCATCCTCCCTGTACACGTGACAAATCACGTGACCTCGCCGAAACCTACCCCGCCAAGCAGACCGTCAGGTACCCAGGCATCCAGGCCCAACACCAATGTCACGGTCCAGGGAGCTGAGATCTGCTGTTTGTATTGTTTGCACCTGTAATTTACCATCTAGTTCACGTGATTACTAGGCCTTACAAAAAGGGCTGAGTTTCATATAATAAAAAAGAGAGAATTTTATACTATTATTGAACACCCCCGGAAGCATCTAATTGGTCTAAAGAAATCGTAACTTAATAGTTATAAGCCTGATTGAGCTACAATAAACGACAGATATCGAGTTTTATCTCTAAAGAATTGATAAAATCCTGCTAAATTTATTATCGTCGTCAAAAAATAGGCTAAAAAGCTTCTGAAACGATATCATTTAATCCCTTTAAATCGTTGAATAAGCATCTTTTATCTAATCTAATATAACTTCTTTAAAATAACGTAATTATTCAAAATTTATTATAGAACAATCTCTCTTTACTAGTATAAAGGGTGATAAACTTTAATATCTATTTAATTAGGCTACTTGATATATCAAATTCTAAGAATTAGTTATTTCTAATAAAGTATAGGAGTTTTATAACCTAAATTGGGATAATAATATATCGCTTCTAGACCTTATTTGACCTCTAAAACTTATCTATTTAATCAATAGAGATAGAGAAGCTAAATAGATCTAGCGAGATTATTAGGATAAATTTAAAACCTAAACCCGCGAGTTTAAAGACTAGAGTAGAAGAATAAAAAAGATTTGAAATGTTATCTACAATTTAGTAGATCTATCTATATATCATTTACTCGCCGTCTAATTAATTAAAGATTAAATCCAATCTCTCTATTCTAAATTTAATAATTAGGTTATTTATAAATAGGAATTATATATAAAATAGTTCAATTTTATAAAGAAAAAGCTTTCTAAAGATATAATAATCTAATTATACTAATAGAAATAGCTATATTTTAAGATCTAGATATTGAATAATATTATTATAACGAATACTAATATTATTTATTTCTTTTTATAAGCGATAAAAGAAATTCTTTTAATTTAATAGTAGATTAAATTTATTAAATTTATTATTAATAGTTATCAAACTAATATTACTAATCTTGTTTAACAATTCAGTATAATTTATATATAAATTAGAAATAAAAATACTATCTCTAGTATTAAAACTATGTTTTAATGTTTTAAGATCATTAAAAAGCAGTTTTAAAGACCTTCTTAAACCCTCTAAAACTAAGTAAATCAATCTTATTTACTAAAAGAAACTGTTTTTATAATTGTAAACTAAATAAAAAGTATTAAATTACTATTTGCTATAATTTCTAACTAGATATGATATTAGATAAATAGATTATTATCTTGGCAATAAAGATTTAAATTAATAAAGCGTTTAAAAAAGAGCCAACTTAGAAAAACTATATAAATCAAGCTATTAAAAAATCTAAAAAGAAAGTTAAATTTACTATCAAAATAATAAATTTTATATCTAAAAATAGCCAATTTTTAATAATATTCTTAATATTGAGAGATTCTTCAAGTTTTAAAAATTAATAGATCTTTAATTTTAGAGCATTAATTTATATTTATAATAACAAAGTATAGTTTATTAATTATTAGATCTCAATATAACAATTAATGGTAAATAATTAATATATTAAAATTATAAAAACTAGAATAATTAAATTAATTATTAATAATCCTATAACTAGAGGATTAAGAGAGATATTATTATCTAATACTCTCTATATGTCCTAATTTAATATTAATCTAATATATTTTTTCTAATTAGAAGAAAAAAAGGATTATAATATTAGAAAAGAGATATAATTTATACTCTAGATAACATTCTAGTTATAAGTATTAAATTAGATCTCTATTAAGGATTATAGATTTTTAATAAACCTAGTTAGAAATATAACGTCGAATCAATCTTAATTTAGACCGCGATTATAAATAATATATAGAATTTGATAAAACCTTAGAAATTAACTGGATTAATTAATCTATAGTATTATTAATTTAGATATATTAACTATGATATTATTTACTAAATAAAGTATATAATTAAAAGGATAGAATTAATCTTTAAACCTATAAAAATTAAGGTTTACTAGATTTGTAAGCTTAATAGGATATTAAGGTAGATATTAAGAAGATTTTAGAACTAGATATTTACATCTCTAGGCTGAATCTACTTTAATTTAATTTAAATTTAATCTATATATAATAAGAATTAATAGATCTCTTATTTTTATCTTAATAAAGCTAGATTCTATTAACTAGCAATATATAATATAAAAAGCGAATGTCAAATTGCAATTAGTTAGTTTATTAATATAATAAAGAATTAGTAGAATCTTCTTGTTAAAATATTTATGTTCGATAATAAGATAGTAGTCAATAAAATAATAGAGTATTTTATATCTAGAGAAAGGATTATTATATTATATCTACTACTAGTATATATAAGTATAAATATATACGCTAAGAGATTAAAGGATATTATTATTAACTTAATAAGATTATTAATAATTAAGGGTAATCTTTTAAAGAATATATAATCTAAAGTAGTAAGTGTAGCTATATAGCTATTAAATCGAATCCTATTATTTATTACGTATAAGAAGTGATAGATAGTATTATAAGATATAATATGAGAAGGTTTTTAGATCTAAAAACAAGGTTAAACTAATAAACGGCAATCTTCGAAAATACTAAAAATTAATCTTATAGATATCAGGATATATGGAAATATAATATATTACTAAATTAAAGGTATTAAATAATCTGATAAAATAGAGAAGTAAGTAGAAATTAGTTTTTTTGTTAATTTTGTGGTCTTAAATCCATAGTAAGTTTAGTTCTTATAATGACGGAAAGTAAAGGTAATTAGAGATACTATTTTTAATAAGATAAAATAATACTTGTTTAATTATGTATTTTATAAATAAATTAAAATATATATTTGTTTACTAAAACCCTAGATCCTATTAAAAGAAGAAGAAGACCAAATATATTATACCTTTAATTAAGGGCGATTAGATCTTTTAAAAGATTAAACATCTTCTTTACTAGATTAAGATCTAATATAAAATAGAGATTCTCTAATAAATAAAGATTCTTTACTAAATAAGGATCTAACACTAAACTAGGATCTAATATTAAATAAGGATCTAGCTCTAGATCAAGATTATAAAGCTGTGTAATTAGATAAGCTATTAGATAAGCTACTAGATAAATAGTAAATCTTTAAGAACCTAGAAAAAAGAAAGAAAATCCTCTATCTGATATTGGATTTATCGTTAGAGATAAATTAATAAGTGATTTTTAATATTAATAGCTAAATTAATACTAAAAATATTATTTTAGCTTCTTAAAATTATTAGCTAAAAAATAACCTATATTTATTAGTCTATTTAACTATAGATAACCTTTTTATTATATTTTATATATTTACTGTTAGACTATATATACTAAAACTAGAGTGGAGATATAGAGATAATCTTCTTTTACTTCTAAATTATTACAAAGACGTTATGAATTATTTATTCTAAGAAGGTTTTCTTATTATAATATAGAAAGAGATTAATAGCTTATAAAGTAAGTAAATATATTAAGTGATTAATTAATTAAATAATTGTAGTAAATAAGTAATTTTATCAATCTAGATATTCGTATATAAATTTAATATTAATAGATTCTTAATTAAGCTAAAAGTATATATTTATATATATGATAATTTTAAAACTATTATTAATAAAGAGAAATAAGTTATAACGTTTGTTATAAGAACTACGAGAATACTATTTATACTAATTATTATATATAATATAGATCTTTATTAACGCGATATAAACACTTTTTTAAACTCTTAAATCGATAAAAAGATATTTATCTAGATACCCTAAGGGTTCTTTAAACCTGGTAAGGTCTAATTATTAAAATAGGTACTTTATAGATTAAGAATATTATCTAAATTATGATAGAAAGAAGTAATATTAGTATTAATTTTAATAGGTTTGATTTAAGTCTCTAAAGATCTATATATATTTGTTAATAATAGTATTATTATATTTTTCTATATAAATAATATTATAATTACTAACTATACTAGCGTATATTAGGTTACCTAAGACCTCAAATAGAAACTTAAAGCCTATTAAGAGCTAATAGATTATAAGGATATTAAATGATTTCTTAATATCCATATTATATAAGATTATATGAAAAAGAAATTATAGCTCTATTAAAATAGTTATATTACTAGAGTTATAACTTAATATAACTTGATAAATAAACTATTTATTATGATCTTATTAATTATTAAATTAATATTAAAATTTAATAAAGTAATAACCTTTTAACAGATCTAACTTTATTAATAGAAGATAGGATTAATTAGATATATTATAACTATTATCTATATTAATACTATAAAAGTATACTTAGTTTTTATCTAATATTTAATAAATCCCAGTCTTTAGTACTATTATATCGTCAATTAAATAATTATCTATTTATACTATTCCTGTCATTAAGTTATTAAATATTTAATTAGTTATCTAGACAATTTAATTAAACTTATAAGTGATATTTTATTTAATAATAATAAAGATTGGAAAAGCTCTATCAGTTATATTTGCTAGATATACAATAGATTAATAGACTAAAAGGTGAAGAAACAATTCACAATAATAACTTTAATCACTAAAATAGAGTTACTAGATCTATCTAATATAAAGAGATACTTATGATAATAGCAGCAAATGCTAAATTATATTAAATTCCTTTCTTTCTATCTAATTATAATTAAATATGATAACGAATAGATAGTTATATTAGTAAACTTAAAAACGATAATATTTGATATAAAGCTTTAGTATATAGATATCTATTATAATTGGGTAAGATAAAAGATTTAAACTAGCCGAATCATTATAAAATAGGTCTCTACTATATAAATAGTAGCTAATAAATTTACTAAAAACCTACCATATCTCAAGTATAAGAGTTTCACTTATCTACTTGGCCTGAGAGATATAGGGTATCTAATGAAATAGCCCTTTCCCGATTAGGAAACAGATACTGCTTGGCGATAATAGCGCTAAAACGATGGAATCAGCTGAATCTGTACTAGACATCTGCCCCAGAAAAAGTCTACACTAGATAAGAGGGTATGTTACAGTCTAGGGAGCTAAGATCCGCTGTTTATATTATTTACATCTGTAATTTATCATCTACTCGTGACTAAGCGCTCACCGACAGTCGGTCCCCTCCTATCAGTAAGCCAAGGCTAAAACCCAAACCAATGCCAAAACCCAAAATTTCTATTGCCTTGATTTTAACCCCCATTTTTACCTACCAAAAATATCTTATTCTACCCAAAAAGAAGAGGAATTAATCTCTTAGACTCTAAATACCTACTATACTAAAAAATTCTCTAGAATTAATACTGTAGCTACTTATTTTAGGATATTAAAATATAAGCTTCGTAATCGCAAAAACAGTATCTATTTTCAAAATAGATGTAATTCAACTAATAGTATATTAAATCTATTATAAAAAAAATCTCTTATTTGCTAGATTGAGCTCTTTATTTTAATCTATATATCCTCTATTATAATTAACATTAGTGATATTATAAATTGTATTTTAATATATAAGGGTTTTAACTAAAAGGTTAGTAAAATATATAGATATAATTTTGTTTATTATCTATCCTTTTATTTATTATTATAACTTTAAAAGCCAATAAAAAAGATAAGAATTAAAGCTAAAAATTATAGTTTATTATTTTTTTAATATAAAATTTATAAGGAATTCTTTAAAAAATATAATATCTAGTTTAATAAATTATATAATTAAGATAAACTAGCTTTTAATTTAATATTAAGATCTTTTGAAATATTATTTTTACTTATAAAAATAAGACTATTAAAATTAAAAAAATTAGTTAAAATATTATTAGGATTAAATATATTTCTATAAATAAATAGATTATATATCTTTAGTTTTTATTTTATAAATTTAATTAACTAGATAATTAATATAATAAAGATAACTATCTAGATTTTTTTAAAGTTATTAAACTAACTATTAAAAGATAGTTTAATAATAAGATTATAATTTAATAATTATTAGATTTCTATTATACTATAAAAAAATAAATAACTTAAAAAAGACTAAAGATTTTATTAATAAATAATTATAGATCTTATAGCACTCTAGAATTTAAATATCTTTATTAATATTTCAATATTATCTTTTATTAGTTTTTATTAAAAATAATCTATTAATATTAATCTCTTAATAAAAAATCTTTTTTAATTTTAAAAACTAAATTTCAATTAATAAATAATAAATATAAATATTAAAATAAAGATTTAAATAATAAATAAAGATTTTTATAATTAATTAAAAATATATATAAAGAGATCTTTAAAAACATAACAATTAAATCTTTATTTAAAGATACTAGATTTTAATTATTTAATAGTACTTTTATTTCTAATAGAATTGATTTAAAATAGAAAAAAATATTAATAGTTTAAATCTTAGATTATAGTTTAACAATATCTAAAACTAAGATTTTAAATTTTACAACTAATTCACCTTTAAATATATAACAAAAATTTATTAAAATTAAAAATAAAGTAATATCTTTTTTCAAAGTTAAAAAACTAGATCTTCCTAAAATCTAAAAATATATTAAACAAGTAATTAAAGATAGAAAATAAGTAGTTAGAGAACTCTCCTTTATAAATCAAACGATTAAAAAATAATAAAAATATCAAATACCGACTCCCAAATCCCGCCGAATAATAAAGGGGGTATTAAAATCCCTATTGTCATCAATTTCTAGCAATTCGAGAGCTTATCGTTGCGCTCTAACCGATTCGCGCGTGGACGTTTGGTTCAAAGATTCTCAGGCGCGAAGAAGAGATTATTGGCGTCGCGCCAACGTTGTATTAAAAGAGTCAGAAATTGTAAAGAGAGGAACTGATTACATGGAAGAAAACGATAAGCTATTTCCTATTTTGGATAAAGATGGTATGTTGGGAGATAAATAGGGATTAAATTAGTTCAATGGAAATTTTGGGTTTTGGCATTGGTTTGGGTTTTGGCTTTGGCTCACTGACAGGAGGGGACCGACCGTCGGTGGGTGCTTAGTCACGAGTAGTTCACGTGATTACTGAGCCTTACAAAAAGGGCTAAGTTTCATATAATAAAAAAGAGAGAATTTCATACCATTATTGAACACCCCCGGAAGCACCTGATTGGTCCAAAGAAACCGTAACTTGATAACCAAAGTCCAGCGATCCTGACACACTCTTTAAGACTCTAATCTCTAAATAGACTACTTTTAGGGTCAGAAGATTGGACCCTTGAACTACCTTCCATTGAGATGTATCTGGATGGAAAGTACCTGGGAAATTATCTTCCCATATTCCTGGATATTTGTGGCTTGATCACTTGATCAACTAGGTCAATGATCTGTTCTCTCTCTACAAAGAGTCGGTTGTTGAGGATAAGCGGCTCAGTTTCGTGTGCAATGTGTCCTGTGTGCATGATTTCAGTGTCAATAGTGCTTTGCGTCTGACTTGTAACCAAATTGCTGCCAAAATGTGGA
The DNA here is from genome assembly GCA_005250745.2 of Penicillium sp. CF01. NCBI lineage: Eukaryota > Fungi > Ascomycota > Eurotiomycetes > Eurotiales > Aspergillaceae > Penicillium > Penicillium sp. CF01. Next base: position 617,431 of record RFFF02000036.1, read on the forward strand.
ATATCCGAAAAGTCCTGGCCGACAAACCAGAAATTATATGCACTGTCGAGAGATTTCTTTGGGGATATATTCTGTGGTTCGTGGAAAAAGACCGGAGCTCTCACTTCACCCGCATATATGGAGACCGATTTCGAATCGGTTTGTTTATAGATCTGGCTCTTATGTTGATTGTGCTAAAACTCTATGGTCAACCGCCTGCAAAGGGGCATAGCAGCCAGTGTCAGATGCCCGTGTTATTTTCTTCTAGACAGGGATCACTACTCTAGCAAGTTATATTAGCAACATAGGTTCAAACACTCTGAAGATCAACTGTTCTAGCTATACATTTACTTGTATACTACTTCTACTCTGACCCTTGGTCCTTGGAACAACCCCCCCCCGACATCCACCAAATCAGCATATATTACGCATCTTATTGGTAAGATACTACTCATACCTAATAGATAGCTACACTCCTCTTCCTAACTTAGCAAAGCCCTAGACGTCTAGACTACACATGCACCTGATATATCAATTGTCATGCGGTTGCTCCTTCAGTCTAAACCAGTCAATACCGATACATCCAGGATGTCTCCACTTTGCAATTCTTACAACCCTTGGTAGGCAATCAATCCAGGGAACGAAATCAGGTAGAGGGGTTTTTCCCTCTTCGTACGAGCATCCCAGAACGGTCCTGTCTCCTGTCTCACCTGGGCCGTTATAAACGGTAGTGCTCAACTGTAATTCCTTGCAGTCCCAACATGGCTCAATTATACAGTAGAGATAGGTCTTAAAGGCAAGACTATTTCGACAGAGAAGGAAATACCCTTAAACTAGGTGGCCGTACACGCGAAGCTCAGAATAGTAGCATACCGGATGGTATAGCTTGTAGTTGACAGGCAGTTAATACGCGCAGAGAAGCACAACTGAACAGACATATATTTGGGGGAGGATTCTGCCACACCGACGCAGGCTCGCTACTCATATGCTTCACATACTAGAACATACCTAGATATTGCCGAGGAGCTGGAATTACATGAGCTTAGAGTTGTGAGGGTATATCCAGATCCCAAGGTCCATCAATTCAGTAACTCAAGACGAGCGGGGACACTTTACACTTAAAAGAGGCAGAAAAGAAAGAAGAAACGAGATCCTGCTCAGAGCCCTTCCACTACCCAATCATGAACGCCATAATAAACACCTGCTAAATCGTACGGTCAAGCAAGTCATCCCCAATGGAGCTCACGGGTTGACTTGTCATACCGCCCAGGTCTCCACTGCCAGTCTTCCGCAGGGCCTGTCGCATGGTTTCTACGTTGAGGTCACCGCCAAAACTAGAAGATACAGGACTTTGAACAAAACCGGCAGCAAGATGTCGATCAGGAGACAACTCAGGTCCTTTGAATGACGGTGCGATGCTCGTCGGAGGCGAGGTGCTGAGCGCATGCGAGGAAGTGGGAGACCGCAAAGGAGACGAGGGATGAGTGAAGTCCCCCAGACGCTCACGGGAACCGAGATGGGCTTCACTTGTTTCTGCGTGCTCGGCGTTGACAACGTCCGCAAATGAGATGAAACTCAATCGGCGCACGTCTGTTGTGTCCAATGCACCGTAACTCGATGACATATCATCGGTATCCGTCTGACTTAGCAAATGCGCATCGATAGAAGATGACATTGATTGCTCGGCGGAGGTGGTGGCACCTGCAGGGTGGTGAAGGCTATGGGTGACAATCTCCACGGAATCAGGATCCAGGCGGTCATCTGTGATTGCAGCCGAGGATGCCTCGAGAACGGGTGGGATGTAGTTTTCCGTGCGAATATGTGCTGGTATGGCGGGCGATGCCTGAGCCGGGATCATATCTTCCTGGACGTCCCGTTCGAAGATCTGAGAAGCGGGGGAGTGTATCCGGGGCGGCAGGTGTGTTGAACTATCCGGCGACGAGGGGTGTCGCGAGTATCTTGACTCATTTGGTGTTCGCAGAGCCTCAGAGGAGCTCACAGGTGATATGAAACCTGTCTCTGGGTCTTGTTCCTGCGTTTGACCCCAGACCAACGAAGCAGGCTTCGGGGCGCGTGTACTCTTATCGGCCAAGACTGGCGAAGTTGGGAGGGTAGAGGGACCCATGGTCTGATCTGTAGCGTCCGACATGGCGATATCAGCATAGGCTGTCAAACTTCCATCCCTGAAGACAGCGGGTTAGGATACAGCCATGTTTCAAAGTGAAGAGAGCGCAATATACTGTAGACCAGGTGATCAATGGGATGAGTACTCGGTACTGACGTATGGGCTGTATGGGCTGTACGGATCGTATGGGGTAATTTTGGTATGTGTACGGGGTTGGTATTATTACATAATCACAGGTCACGAGACCAGGGGAAAAAAGATTCGGGTGTGAGGCCGTGAGATATACCAACACGTCCCTGTCCTTCACCCCCTTCTAATTCGGTACGTTGCCATCACGCCACCGGTGTAGCTTTGACTAATTGCCCAATCTTGATTCTCCAGTCCCTGAACCCATTGACTTGTGTTTTGAGATCACAATGGCGACCTCCATCTCGACGAAGCGACCGTTCCTTACGTTGCCATTCCTTTTACCATCATTGTCCGACTCGCTGGCGCTCGGATTCCGTCGAAACCAATCTTCATACCGCCGCACTAAGCAACGGCTCCGTGTCAAGCCCGACACCTCCTTTGGCTCATCTCACCAGGGGCACGATCACATCATCCACAACCCGCCATCTAGTGCTCCCAATGTTTACCACACGCCATCTAAATTCCTGCCCGCCGATGACGTTCGCCGATCCTCCAGCCTCTCCACTACCACCATCACCAATGCTGAGGATCTCCCCGGTGTTTACAAGTCCGTGCCCGAACGCACATATCACCTCGCCCCTTCAGACATTGAAGAAATCCGGAACCTCCGCTTGACGGATCCCATGACCTGGAGCCGAAACAAGCTTGCCAAGCGTTTCGAATGCTCCCCCGTTTTCATTGCCATGGTCTGCCAGGCAAGCAAGGAGAAGAAAGAGATCCAAGCCCGCATCCTGGAAGCTGTGCAATCGCGATGGGGCCCCAAGCGACGCATGGCCAGAGAGGACCGCGAATTGCGGAAGGAAGCCTGGGGACGGGACGCATAATGGGGGTTATGCGTGGAGTGGTTGTGTATCTGTCTTGATATTTTATTATGGTTGTCTTGGGCGGATACTCCACCCAGGGTGAGACTTTTGTAAAGAAATCCCTGTATTCTAGCTTACTAGCATTTGTTTTATGTATTCCATATCAATTTTCTATATATATGTATATATGCCGTTATATATACCCTTTTATAGAATGCTCGAGTGCTAATTTAGGGTACCCATGGATTTAATGTCGAAATGTCGATAATAAAATAGAGAACTACCTCCAAGTGACCAGGTGACTACCCGACTAGGACATGCGGGAATTGCCGAGGGTGCCGTGTCCACTTAAGTCACTAAGCAGTCACTAAAAGGTCACTAAGAGGTGTACGTCCAGACGGACCGATTGTAACGTCGCTACCGTGATAGGGCGGGAAAAAAATTACGTGACAAGTTCACCTCCATCTGTACGGTTACCTCAGGGCAGAGACGGATATGCCCCTCTTTCCCCTCCGTCGCGTTCCTCTCACAGCTTCTCTTTTCTCCTCTCGACTCACTCCATCCATTCGTCCTTCATTCGTCTCTCGTCGCTTCTTCTACGGCCATATCTCCGACTCCAAAATGGCGCCACAGCTGGAGCCTTTTTTTAAGCAGTGAGTTGTGTTGTTTTTTTTTCTCTGTCTTTTCCTTTTCCTTTGTCTAACAAATTTTAGGGTCGACGACTCGTCCAACGACTTCATTGACCGTACGTTCCAAGCACCCACAAGGTCCTCGGTAGCTGGTCGAGCTGACTGGTGTTTTAGGTCTGCGCAAGGCGGTTGCTATCCCCTCTATCTCTGCACAGGATGAGAACCGCAAGGATGTTGTCCGCGTAAGTCCATTTAGCTGCAGAGACAAAGTTACAAAGAACCAACGACACGGCAGTTGCTGATCGCCATATCTACATAGATGGGTCAGTTCTTGGCCGATGAGCTCACGGCTCTAGGAGCCGAGGTCGAGCAACGGCCTTTGGGCAAGCAGCCTGGAAAGGAACACCTCGAGCTGCCCCCAGTAGTGATTGCTAGATATGGAAACGACAAGAACAAGAAGACCATTCTTGTCTACGGACACTACGACGTTCAGCCCGCTTTGAAGGAGGACGGCTGGGCTACCGAGCCCTTCGAATTGACCATCGACGAGAAGGACCGCATGTACGGCCGTGGCTCCACCGATGACAAGGGTCCTGTACTGGGCTGGTTGAACGTGATTGATGCCCACCGCAAGGCCGGCATCGAGTTCCCCGTGAACCTGCTGTGTTGCTTCGAGGGTATGGAGGAATATGGCTCCGAGGGTCTGGATGACTTTATCAAGGCCGAGAGCAAGAAGTACTTCAAGGATACCGACGCCGTTTGCATTTCTGATAACTACTGGCTCGGCACCGAGAAGCCTTGCCTGACATACGGCCTGCGTGGTTGCAACTACTACTCCATCAGCATTTCCGGCCCCGCCCAGGACCTGCACTCCGGTGTCTTCGGTGGCTCTGCGCACGAGCCTATGACTGATCTTGTCAACGTCCTCTCCAAGCTTGTTGACGCTCAAGGTAACATCTTGATTCCCGGTCTCATGGACCTTGTGGCCCCTCTCACCGAGGAGGAGCAGACCCTGTACCCGGATATTAGCTACACCATGGACAACCTGCATGAGTCTCTGGGTGCCAAGACTGGTATCCACGCCACCAAGGAGCGCACTCTGATGGCTCGTTGGAGATACCCCTCCCTGTCTATTCACGGTGTTGAGGGTGCCTACTCGGCCCCCGGTGCCAAGACCGTCATTCCCGCCAAGGTCATTGGTAAATTCTCCATCCGTACCGTGCCAAACATGGAGAGTGAAGATGTGAACAAGCTGGTCTTTGATCACATCAAGGCTGAATTTGCCAAGCTGAACAGCAAGAACACCATGGACGTCTGGCTGCAGCACGATGGCAAGTGGTGGGTCGCTAGCCCTAAGCACTGGAACTTCTCTGCTGCCGGCAAGGCTGTGCAGCAGGTCTTCGGTGTTAAGCCCGATCTGACCCGCGAGGGCGGAAGGTAAGCAACATAACTCACCTTGTCGAATGATCAGCACTAATTTCATACAGTATCCCCGTCACCTTGACCTTCGAGGAGGCCACTGGCAAGAACGTCTTGCTTCTTCCCATGGGCAGCTCGACCGATGCCGCTCACTCTGTCAACGAGAAGCTTGACAAGCGCAACTACATCGAGGGAACCAAATTGCTGGGAGCCTACCTGCACTACGTTGCGGAGGAGTCTACAGCATAGATTTTGCATAAACAAATAATTGAATAATTAGCTATTGTTCCTGGTTGTCATATTGAATTTGGATGTCAGCGCCGAAGTACATATTATCGAACGTCCACGATATCTGTTCCTCATCTACGTTAAAAATGTGTTCGCTGACAGAGGTAATACGGACGGACAAGTTGAAAATCAATCGACGTTCTTCATAACATTAAATGACTATCGTGGTATCCATGGCATAGAATAAACATTACCGTCCCAAGCATTAAACAAGATAATCACTCAACCACGCCTTGGAGAAAACAAACCCAATCAAGGGGGGAAAAGGGAAAGAAGCCACAGAAAAGAGGAAATACAACAAAACACTGTACAGACATGGCATCACTTTTCAGATATGTGCCCTGGAGCCACCAGAGCCAAAATAAATATGTACAACCGGAAAAAGTCATTGGAATCGAACATGCCGGGTTATCACGCAGCAACAGTCTCTGCAGGCTCTGCAGACACTTCATCGTCTTTCTCAGGACTGGCAGAAGCAAAGATCTTCTGTTTGGAGCCGATAGCATTGCGCAAAGAGTCAATATATGTGCGGAATTTGACAATCTCCCGCAAAAGATATGACGACTTGCGCTCCCAATTTGCCATTGCCTTGGCAGCATTGGGATGACGCGGGGAGAATGCCAGGTTCATTGCAGAACGCAGCTCGTTGTGTCGCGAAAGGTCGTCCTCCACGTTCTTCACATAGTCCTGCAGTGCCTTCAGTTGGTCCTCCTCGTTCAGGTTGGAGGCGACCATGCTCTGCTGTGGTGGGCTCCAGTCACTGATATTCACCCGATCTGCCGGGAGTCGGGGTCGCATGCCCTGCTGGTCCATGGAGCTTCGGATGGAGCTCTGGATACTGGGTCTCGCGCCAGATGACGGCGGCGGTGATCGACTTTCACCACCACCAATCAAGGCACTGTTAATGACAGAATCGCTCCATCCGTATTCAATGTTACTGATGCCTCCCACGAGCGGCTGTTTGGATAGGCGTGCACTCCAGTAGTTGGCCGTTGAAACAAATTCGCGGACAATTTCAGGTGTTCCGGCCTGGAAGAGGTGGACTGCCCCGGTCGGCAAACTCAAGGCCCAGACATGAGGGCGAGACTTGGAGTATCCGGGCGAGGGCAAGGCGCTCGCAATGGTCTGGCGCAGCATAAACTTCCAAAGCTCATCAGCATTCTCAGTCCAGTTACCGCCGCCCACAACAACACCTCCACGCTGTTTGGACTTCTGCCGCATGGATTTGGTGGAGTTGTTGAATGAGAAGAGCCGCATCCAGCCTTGTTGGATAACAGCGAAGCAGTCATTCCAGTTGCGATCCTTGGCGCGTTTATCGACCGCATCTAGGTGGTGCTTGTGCTTCACACTTCCTTCCTTGGCCCACGGCGCTCCGGCCAGAGCTAATGTATCATCCTCCAGAAGTGGAGTGGTTCGCTCGGGCTCCTCATAGCTATATACCGAAGTAGCAGAGTCCTCGCGAATGATAGCCTGGCTGAGGGCATTGGCAAAACCGATGGACTGTTGATATTCGCCACGAGGGAAGTCTGAGCCAAAAGAGTCCACTGAAGCTGATGTGAATTTGCCCAATGAATATTTGCTCCAGGTGCTGGAACCAGTGGGACTCCAAACAGAGGACTGATCGTCGAGGCTAGTACGACTGGAGCCCATCATAGAAGGTGGGTACAATCTCCCTGCCCGCGAACGAGGCTTGGAAGACCACCGCGCAGCTCCGTGGCTAGAGTTGGCAGAGCGACCACGAGGGAAGATATCAGAGCCGCTCTTGCTGATGGTGCTTGGACTTCTGCGAAGTGTACTGCTCGAGGGACCCAGGAAGTTGTTTGATGACATACGGGAGACTTCTCGTTCTGGCTGGGCACCAAAGAGGGGGAGTCTTTCCTTCTGGATGGATGTATAGAATTCTTTGAGGACGGCCTCGACTTGCTGCTCCCAGGCCCTCACAGTTCCAACGAATGGCGTGTTGACCAAAGGGCCGGCATCCACATTGGACTCGCTGTCTTTGTCCAATGAGGACCGCGTGGCCTCTTGTGGGAAGGTTGCAGAGCGTGCTGATGTAGGGGCGGAGGTTGCCTCCTGAGACTGCGTCTTCGAACGGTTGACTGGGCGTAGAGTCTCGAAGCCTTCGGGAGCGGCATCCATCGCAACTCGATGGATAGTGGGCATGGTGTTTCGGACAAATTGAGACTTGGTCATTTTCGACTCAATGTCAGCCAAGTGCAAGTCGGTGTTCAGCAGAAGGATGGAATAACAGATGGTGTGCACAACGTCGGTGGCTTTGAACCCATGGCTCGGGTTACAATCACACCATCTGGTAGAGAAGGCATCCAGCACTCGATCAACCTGTTGAGTTTCTCCTTTGAGAACCAGACGATCACAGAGTGATCGCAGGGAGGCCACAATGTTGAGATTAGACCAATTGAACAGTCGCATGTACGCTTCACGGATCGATGCCCGATCGGGATCACCGAGCCAAGCCGCAGCGGGCTCATTGCCCACAACCTCGTCCTGGCTATCAAAGAGCCTTTGGGCTTGATCTCGGTCAGTGGCTGTGGGCCCGTCTTCAACCGCGTCGCCAGGCCCATCGATTTGGTCATCAGCTTTGATGGTTGGCTTGGGCTCCTCTTGCTCGATATGCGGAGTGTTCGCCGCCGTGTGATAGTGCGAGGCTGTTGAGACAGAGTCAACGGGGGACTCGCAAGGAACATCGTCGGATGGAATTGTCAGCTTGGCCAAGCCAGCGGAGGGCACTTCGGCCTGGGATTTAATGCCCCGTGAGAAGTTCTCCTCCACCGGCGACAGCGCAGCCGACTGGGCAGCGTTTTGGAGCTTCTCCTGCAGCACAGTCTCCGTCGATGCTCCAGCCTTTGCAGGTGTATCACGATTCTCTGCAAGCGGTGAACGCTCTTGGGGACGAGAAGTCGATGGCTGCAGTGAAGTCCTAGCTTTGGGAGGAGCCCCTGGAGCCGAAACACTTTCTCGCTTCTGCTGTGCCTGCAGGAAGGCAGGCTGTCGAATCTTAGCTTCCCAGTCTGCAGTCTCTTTTTGATCTACATCTTCGTCGAGGTATGGATTCATGACCTGGCGCAGGCTACTCACTGGGCTTGGCTCCGGCTTCATATTATCCAAGGTTTGCGGCGCGAGGTGCTGTGGAATTACGATTGGCGGAGGGACATGATCCGCCACGGATCTCTTCCTCCTGCGGAAGAATGAAGATTTCTTGTTCACGACCTGGTGAGGTCCTGTGCGAACCGAGGCTGGAGAGCTTCCTGCGGGGCTCTGGGTATTTTTTTGAGATCGTGCCGTGTAACTGGCGGCCACTGCAGTGGCCTCTTTGACCGCGGTTTCTTGTAGATACGCTAACTCGCTTGGGCTATAATTTGGGGTCTCCTGAGGAGCAGGCGCAGGCCCAGGAGCCGGATTTTTGGATCCAAAAACGCGCCGGAAGAATCCTGGCCGTTCCTTGGTGCTTGGTGCAGGGTTGGGAGTAGATATATTTGTTGAAATGGTAGTGTTCGTTGTCGGCTCTGGGGGCGGAAAGGCTGGCTTGTTGTATGAGATAGTGGGACTCGGTGCGGGAGGATCAAACGACCCCGGCATGGGCGGCGGAGGATCCAAATCCGTGTCACCCATGTTATGGAAGTCATTCTCCTGGACTCTTGTCGCCTCGGTGCTGATGTTGTCAGGGCGGGATTTTCGGACTTGGGGTGCCTGTGCCGATTTCGGTGGTAATGGTGCTCGTGATGGCCCCGAGTTCAAGGACCCCTGATAGTCGACAACCTTCCGTGGTCCCGCTGGAATACTCGGGGTGGGTGCGGCATCTTGATCATCATACATGGCTGTATCCTGATCCATGTTCACATTGTCGTAAGGTGCGAATGCTCGCTTGGGCCCGCAGTCGAAGCTCGCAGAGCGTCGATCCAAGCCCTGGTCCGTTCGTGCTCTCGGGATGGTATAAGAATAATCTGCGGTGGACGATGTGCTCCCTTTGCTCCCTTTGCGGGCGTTTGTTCGCGGCATCGTTCCGATTCCGCGCGAGCTGATGGCATCTCCGCCACGCGAGCTTCCCGCTTGTCTCGGTGCCGTTTGGTAGGTCGAATTGCTGTTGCTGCGCCGGCCTTTGGTGGCTGAGATGGTCGCATAGCGGCCACTCCCATCTTCGTACCCATACTCTGGCTCCGAAGACATCGATGAGGAGAATGTATGGCCCCGGTACCGGCCCTGGGTCGGTTCTTGGGAAAATTGGCCGTGGTCGTTCTCGAACGCGGAATTGAACAGACGGTAGTCATCTAGCACGGATGAGGTGGGGGCGAACTGATCGAGCGACAGCAGCATGTTATCCACGATAGACGTTCGTGCCGCATGTTGCGGCGATAGAGACAAGTCGTGCGGGTCGCGATCATCCCCAGATTCGCTGGTCCGTGGGTTCTCCATGGCGTCTGGGAAGGCATCGCGAATGGACGGTCGAGCTGAGTATCCGCGCTTGGGCTTGTACCTTGCGGTCTGGGCGGGAGGAGTGTGAGGAGGAGAATACGGTTCGCGTTGCTGGGACATGGCGCTGTGTCGTTTCAATGTCAATGGCGAGATTCACTCGGGACACTGAAAGAAGGGGAATCGATGTTGGGCAATTACCTACCCAAATATGCCCAAGGCCCAACTTGTATCGAAATGGGGACTAGAGCGAATCACTCATGTCCAGGAGATATATGTATTGGCAATGAAACTCCTCACCCCCAAAAAAAGGTGTTGACAGAGAGGAAGCCGGGGGCGGAACCTCCTGAGCGGACAACCCCTCAAAAGCTTAGGTTGTTCGGAACTTGAAACAGTCCGCATTGGACTATTGCCATGCTATGGAGAACTGATTCAGGGGAGTTTTAAAATCTATAGCTGTTCTTCTTGGCTTCAATCTCTGTTTTTCTTTCTATGTGCAATGTGCAATGTGTTCTATGCCTTATCAACGGAGTATAACGATCTACGTGAACTACGGAGTATACTTGAACCCCTTGAAACTCCATTAGAATCGGGGATTTCGTGCACTGAACCTTGACATATGATGCATCAACTCCGTAGGAATCATACCTATCGACAACCATGAGCCGATGGATCTGATATATCACGGCGTGGGAACGAGTTCGGTCTCCGCAGACTATTTTAGCCCCTTGCAGAGTGGATTCCCAGGCAGTCTTTTCCGGCCAGTCCATATGGATGGGGTCAAGGTGGTTGATCCATGATCTAAGAAAGAGATGACCGACATGAAGTGAGAATCTGAAGAATGCGGTCCTTTTGCATGGAGTATCCCATCCATTGACGTCCTCATTGTCGATGGAGGTTGAAACAAAGATGAAAGTGGTTTGTTCCGATAGTTTAGATACCCCGTTCACGTGACCGTATGACATAGCGCGGCCACCTTCAACGCTCCGATGCTCAACTCTTGAGCTCTTCGAAGCCTTCGACCATGAACCCTCACATCTCTGTCCCTCGTCAACATGCCGGCTCCTCAACCTTTGGCTCAACCCCTGCAACCCGGGGGTCGAGTGTACGGATGCCACGCTTCTTCAAAAGGTAACCCCTCTCCGAGTCTCCGGGATACTCAGTGCCTGACATGGGATAGGTTGTTCAAATTCCCCCAGATGGACTTCGAGATGGCTGTCTGGGAGATGACCTCATTGTTGATCGCCCCCAAGAAAGTTTTCAAGTCCATATATTATCATGTGAGTGGCATTGGTCGGACCCTGGCCTCGAGTCGTGCTAACTGACATGGATCTAGAAACGTGAGTTGCGCCTCGGGCTCGATGCTGCATCGAATATGCCGCATGCTACATGACCCTTTTGCAAATTCCATCGCGGCACTGGGTCAGAGAGCATTATTGACCGAACAACAGAAACAAAAAACACATGGCACCGGCCAGATCCATCATTCACCTACCTTCTCTCCTTCTTCTTGATCCTTACAGCCTTCGCATGGGGTCTTGCTTATACGCCGAGCTTCGGTGCCATCCTCCGCTTGACGATCCTCTTCGTATTTGTACATTTCATCGGCTCGTCGCTCTTGATCTCCACCATTGGATACTTCATCATTGGGAAGCTCTTTGGCCCTGATGGGGCCGCTGCCTCACTGGCTGGTCTGCGGGGGTCGCGTGGCCGCAGACGAGGCGCCGCCCAAGGCCTGTTCATGCAGCCAGGAGAGAAGGAGCAGTTGGAGTTTGGATATTGCTTTGATGTGAGCGCAGTTCTGCGATGCCAGGAAATGGGCCCAATAATTCTAACGACTGTCTTTGCAGGTGTCTAACCGGGCCTTCTTCCCCCTCTACCTTCACCTCTACGTGGTGCAGTTCCTTTTGCTTCCTCTTCTCACCCGCAGTCCGAGTAATTTCCTGGCGACCTTCCTCGGCAATTCGCTCTATCTCTCCGCCCTCATTTACTATACCTACATCACTTTCCTGGGCTACAATGCCCTCCCTTTCCTGCACAACACCGAGCTCCTGCTTGTGCCCATCGTCATCTTCGCTATTCTGTGGCTCATCAGTTTGATCGCTGGCTGGGGAATTGTCATGCAAGGCCGCAGCGTGGAAGGATTGCTGTTAGGCGTGTGATGTAGGCAACCTTGGCGCAATAGACTCCCCATTCGTGGTTAACCCACACCCCCCGACCTTGGGACTGAAAATCCCGTGTATGAACTCCCATGTTATGTTTGTTTCTTCTCGTTTGATTTAAATTTGGCCGGCTCATGCATTTCCAGCCCCAATCTCAGAGCGGCGTTCTATTCAATGACACAGGCATCGGTGTATACGATTCAGAAGGCATTTGATGTTATCGGTCTATTCAGACCCAAAATGGCGGGTCTCGACTTTTTGTTTTGTTCGTCTAGATGTATATCAACTCGACTCAACCTCATAATCACATAATCCTGAAAGAAAAGCAAAGCAAAGCAAAGAAAAGAAAACAGAAGCCAATGCACTATCCAGCTGTCCAGCTTATCTCTTCTTGCCACCGGCCTTCTTTGAAAGCTTGCCAGCAGCGGCAAGGCGCATGCGCTTCTCGCGCTCTTCGGCAATCTCCGCACGTTCCCTAGCCTGCTCGTCCTTCTCTTCCTTCTCGGCGAGCTTGCGCTGGCGCTCCGCCTCGCGCTGCTCTCGGATCACCGCCAGACGAGCAAGATCCGACTTGGCCTCGTCGGTCTTGCCCTCTGCATGCAGCTTCTGGTAGCGCTCGCGAGCCTGCTGCGCCTGCACAGCTTCCCGCTCACGGCGGGAGAGCTGGGAGATATCCTTCTTGGCCGCCGGCTTCTTGGGGGCGGGGGCGGGGGCCGCATCGTCCGAATCGGAGCCCGCGACGGGCTTCTGGGTTTGCGAGCGCGACTTGGCGGTGTGGTTGGGGTTTGCGGGGAGAGCCTCGTCCTCCGAATCCTCGGAGTCAGAGGGGGGCAGATCGCCGGGTTGAGCGGGGCCCTGGTTACGCTTCTTCGCAGCTGCAAGCTTCTTGGCTTTGGCGGCTGCGCGACGCTCTTCACGGGTTCCTGCTGCTGCTGACTCGGTGGGCTTGGACTCCTCCTCGCTGGATTCCTCGGAGCTGTCCTCCTCGGAAGAGGATTCATCGCCGGACGATTCGATCTGATCTTGGGGTTCCTGTGGGGAGCGATTAGGATTAGCTCTCGCGATGCGAATGTGCGCGGTGCAACTTACCCGCCACATGCCCATCTGGTTTCCCTCCTTGTCTGTTCCGACAAGATCTCTGCTGAAGTGCTTGCCTCCTGGTTCAATGATCAGTCACAATTCCCGTCCGTTCTGGCTGGCGCACACGACCTACCTCCACGAGAGGGCTTGGAGAACTTTCCTCCACGACCACGGGGCGCCATATTGAATAAGTTGTTCTGGAGATCGGGTAACTAGGCTCGAGCAGTATGTAAATAACTATGTTGATCAGTATACTGTTGTCCTACACTTGTGTGGAGGGGTAAAGTGGGGGAATGGTGTTTTTTTTTATAGACGAGAAGGCAGAGCCAGACTTACATGGGCAATTTCAAAGACCCAAAGAAAGATATCAACAAAAGATCCGCAAATAGATCGAAGTTGTTCAGTCGAGGGCGAAGACAAAGAAAAAAAGGATGGAACGAGTCACCGCATTCGCATTAATCAGATGGGTGGGGGCCCTTCCGTCAAACCACATTCCACCGATTACTTGGCGACTCTCTTGACTCTTTACTCTTTACTACTCACGTCAATGAATATATCACTCAGTTACTACAAATATACATTTCTGTCCTGTCTCAGACTGTAGCTTTTGCCCTTTCCTCTTTGTTCTTCATACTCGTGCTAAGCCAGTGCCAACCTTGCTCAATCGGGCTCCAACCAGAGTGAGACTTCCAGCCACAATCGCGCTGCCCATGAACATCTGGGCATAAAGGTAATTCCCATCGTCATAGACCACCAGCGCACCCGCAATCGGGGACCCAATGAGAGCTGCAACTCCCACCACACTGAGCACCATACCCATGCGCACTCCGATCTTCTTCAGATCCGTGGTGAGGGTGCTGAGGGTCGCAGGGAAGAGCGATTGAATGCCTGCAGCGAAGAGGCCATAGAAGACCGCAAAGGCCCACAGTCCCGATGTATTCTTGACCGCAGCCCAGCAGTACGCCACAATCGCCGTGGCAAAGCTAAAGGGGATCAACAGGTTCAGCGGACCGGTAAATTGATCCGCAAGCAGATTGGGAACGAGTCTTCCAACCAGTCCCACGCCATTCATCACCAGTAACAGATCAATGGATCGGTCTGTCGAGACACCAATGATATTCCGGCTGAAGCTGCCAATGTAAAAGAATCCAACATACAGTCCCCAGAAATTCAAGAACATCCCTACCGCAAAGAGCAGATAGGGCATCTCACGGAACGCAGCCCATTCTACCAATGGGCCACTCTGACGCGGCGGCAGACGCTGCTTGAGAAATAACACGCAGGGGGTCAATGTTGCCAAGGAGATGAAGCCCAACGTGCGCATCGTCCAGCCATACCCGGCGGTTGGGAGCATTTTCATGACCACCGCGGGAAAGACAAGACCGCCCGTAGCAGATCCAGACGCCACCATGCCAATTGCAATCCCGCGGTTCTTGGCGAAATACGTCGAGATCAACGCCAAGGTCGGACAGAACATCATGCCACAGCCAATCCCCTGACCCAACCCCTGCGCCAGAAACAGCTGCCAGTATTTTGTACACAGCGAGGTCATGAAGATACTGAAGCATAGCAGCAAGGCGCCGCAGGCCAGCGTGATCTTGAAATAGCCTGCATCGGTAGCTCTGCCGGAGAACGTGCCGATGAAGAAGAGCAAGAAGATTTGAATACTTCCCACCCAGGAGATATCGGAAGGTGGATGGCCTAGCGTCTGGGTGTAGTAGGTCTGGAAGACTCCGAAGCTATTGATGTAGCCCCAGGTGTTGAAGATCACAAAGTGCGCCAGCGCCACTTGGGACCAGGCTTGGATCCCACCGTCTGGTGGCGGGCCAATGGATTTGCCTGACTCTCGGGTGCGCACTACTGACAGCGTGCGAGTGAGGGCACTGGCGTTGGTCGGTACCTGAGAGAGGTTGGGCTCGATGTTCGACTCCTCATCTGAAGAGGGTCGGGGATGTATTATGTGCTTTTCATGTTGATCTTGTTCTGTGGGAGATTCGGGAGTAGAGGAGGCCATGGTGTGATGTACTCACGATCATTTCGAATGCCAAAGAAATGAGATATGACTGTTCGGAGAAAAAAAACTTAGCCGATAGCAGACGGGTATAGCGGGCATAGCGGGGATCGCTTATTCGCAGAGATGGCCGATTGCTTCGGGATTGATTCCGGGGTAGCGGGGGTGGCATTGGGTATCAGTCTAATGTTGTAGTGAGTTTGTATATGGCAGTGGATAGAAATGATTTTCCAAGATTTACAGCTTAGTATACATTTAGTATTGAAGATGTACCTGAGTTATGCAGAAACGTGGTGAGTATAGAGTCTAATATCCAGCCTTCAAACCTAAAGAATGTCAATGTTGTGCTATTAATTCGGTACTGTGTTGGTATATCATAACTCATCAGAGATTCTCCTTACCAACTATATACAAAGAGATATAGATTAGACTACAGTCGAATGAAGCTTTGAGGCTAAGCCAAATTGCAAAAACTGGAGACCACATGGCGCAATTCGCGGGGTCCCCGCAAAACGGGACTCATCTAAAAGAGACGCTCTTGTATTATGCTACTTCAAATAAAAGCAATTCGTATTTACCTAGCATATGCTAATGTCGGGACTCCTCCCATCTCAATGGTCGGTATTGCTGAGGAGCATCTGGATGGACCCAATGACGTCGGCAGGCTCCAGTAAATGCCAACTGGCATCGGTCTGCTTCGAGCTGGCTCCGACAGTCACTGAATACACATGGTCGCGGGGCAGATCCGTTTTCTTAAGGGCACGGAACATATCTAGCAAGTCAGGTTAGCCCGATGTCCAAACCTGGGAGCCTCTCCCTCTCTCTCTTACCTTCATCAGTAAAGTCATCACCCAGACACAAAACAAACTCTGGCGCCTTTCCAGGAGCGGTCCCGTATTCATTGACCAGCCGGGTAGCGATGAAACCCTTGTTCACAAAAGTCGGGCGCACCTCCAGGTTGGCTTTGCCCGCCATGACCTCGACATCCCAGCGCTTGGCAACGGTGTTCTTCAACTGCTTCCGACACTCGCGAGCCTGGAACGCACCGTACTCCGGGTCGGCACGGCGGTAGTGCCAAGTCAGGGCCACCCGTTTCCGTTCGATGAACGAGCCCTGGGTTCGTTCCGTGTAATGCTGGAACACGTCGACAACTTCCTTCTGCCATCCCATGTTAGTCCGCTCCGCCAGATTCTCCCACTCCTCCGATCCAGGCTGTCGGATAAAGCAGCCATGCTCAGCGCTCAGTCCGAGCTCGGGAATATGGCCCATCCACTCGTCCAGGAAAGCCTGGTCTCGCCCACTGATAATCCACACCGCATTCCGCGGATCGGCGGATAAACTTTTGAGTGTGCGGAGGACCCGATCCGAGGGGATCGCCGCCTGGGGATCCTTAACAATCGGCGTCAAAGTGCCATCATAATCAAACATGAACAAGCGTCGACGGGCCTTGCGGTATTGCTTTATTAATTTGCCACGATCGAGTGCGGGTGTAGCGACCGACTGGTCAAAGGATGATAGGTTGGTCAGTAGGCGATGGAGATACTGCTTGGCCCACATGGCAACGGTGTTGGTCACCACATGTTTGTATAGCTTCAAGTGATGATCCTTTCGGAGATCTGGGGGCATGTTCAATGCTTGGTTGATGGCTCCAGCAACTCCGACAAGATCCCACGGGTTGATGTGAATGGCACTGGGCAAGGTGCCTGCAGTACCAGAGAATTCAGAGAGAATCAGAGGGCTGTGGTTGGTCTGCTGGCAAACAATGTACTCCAGACTAGTAGTGTTCATGCCGTCTCGCACCGTAGTGATCAAACCGACATCTGCCACCCGCAGAAGAGCGAAATACTCGCGCGGGGACAGATACTGCGGATAGTACTGGACGGGAGCAAAGCTCAAAGAGCCAAATCTGCCGTTGATGGTCGAGACTAGATTCGAGATCTGACCTGCAATCTTGTTGTTGGGGTCTTCCTTCTCCTCTTCCACACTGGTCGGACTCGTTACTTGAATGAGAACGACTTTCTCGCGCCACTCAGGATAGCGCTCCAGGAAAATCTCAAAGGCCTGCAGCTTCTGCGAGACTCCACGCACACTATCCAGTCGATCACGACCGACAATGATCTTTTTCCCGGCATAAAGCTTCCGGATTCCCTGCACAGCCTTCTCAATGTCAGGTGCCCCAAAAGCAGCTTTCTGAATCGCACGAGCGTCGATGCCGATGGGGAAAACATCGACTGCCACATGAGCCCCATAAGCATCCACTCCAGCAGAGTTAGACTCAAAGCCCAAGACACGGGTACAGCAGGAGGTGAAGTGACGAGAGTAGGAGAACGTTTGGAATCCAACCATGTTTGCTCCCAGCACTCCTTCTAGGATTTCCTTCCGCTTCGCCAGACATCGTACAAACTCACTGCTAGGGAATGGCGCGTGTAAATAGAAGCCCACATATATGTTGGGGATGCGCTGCCGCAGCAGGCTAGGCAGAAGGAAGAGGTGATAGTCATGAACCCAAACCACATCGCCTTCCTGGTACTCCTCTGCGATACGGTCCGCGAAGAGCTGGTTCAGGCGAAGATAATCGCCCCACCAACGACGCTCGGATCGGCCATCTGTTGGGCCGTGCTGCTTGTAGTGAAGCAAAGGGTATAGCTCACGCTCGGCATACCGCCGCCACCTGCTTTGATCCTTGAGCACTATGGTATCTTGTGGCTCCTCAAGTGCGTCTGATAGCCACACTGGTAGGACGCGGCCATGACGACCAGAACTCAACTGCTCGTCAAGTCTCTGTCGGTCCTTTTGGGTGACATGGATTCCCTCTACCAACGGGTGGGCAGGGAGCTGTTTGCTGGCATCCACCGGAACGGGAGCCGCGGCTTTGTTTAATGGCTGACTGGCAACGGTACTGGGGGGCGCTGGGGGAGCCTGGCCGGAGGCGTTGGGATGAATCTGCTGCAATGGAGTCTTCCCTTCCATGATGGGCTCGACTTCTCCAGTCCAGCCCACCAGCGTGTGGGACCACGGAGTCTCATCCGAGGCAAGGTGTGCGAATGAATCAAACAGTGCGGAGGTGCCAGATCGGGACTTGAGAGTCTATTGCGCAGTCAGTATGGCATATCCTTTTGATCACGAAAGACCTCGATCACATGCATACCCAGTCTGATCCAGTTTGGAAGTTCAGTTTGTATGGAATGCAGAAAGTGGCGCTGATGAGGCGGCCGCTTAGGTTGAGCCCGGGATGTTCCACGCGCGGGTCCAGCTGGGGCAATGTGGCAGATTCCGAGGTCAAGCTTAACCGGCGTAGTAGGTCCATGCCTGATGACGCCCTTCTCGCAGCCTGCACCGGCGAGGCGAGATCGGGTAGGTCCGTTGGTTCCCCCTGGGGCCCCGCGAGACTGGCAAAGTATGAAGGAACCTCACTCGATGCGGATTCTATGGCAGGCGTCGCACTAGTCGCATGGGTGTAGGCGTCCTTCTCGAGGGCCTTGAGCCCGGGACCCACGAGCACCGGGTTCGGTTGGCCATCGGGCACTTGGACGGGACTCTCTGGTTCAGACATGACAGAGTAAATTCGATCTCCAGGACTCCAAACCGGTTGCCCGCAGACTGGAAGGGTGTTAGGTCGGGGAATTGTCACATGTACGATCAAGGGAACCTTGCTGGGGACGTACCTCTCGGAGGAAATAGGCGATACGCAAGATCGACACAGAGACTATTCACGCGAGATAGCCATGAAGTAACGGGAAGCTCAGAGAAGGATAGGTGAGATCGTCAGAGTCCAGAGGAATCGACCAAAATCCACGATCACCTAAGGAGGGGCAAGCGGTGTGAAATGAGGTCTTATCAGGGAAACCGGTCCAACGCCAAGTTCCAAGATTATCTCTCAGAAAAGAACAAGATGGCAGATCCAAGATTCTTCGGTATAACTAAACACCAAAGATATTCCAAGGTCTCGATGTGGGAGGTGGGGATGTTGCCCTCAGTGCTACGTCATGATTGGGGCCTTATTCTTTTATTTTATTTTTCCCCTTCTTTTTTTGCTTTTGGGGGATGATTGAGACAAACATTGTATGGACAAAAAGGAGAGATCAACGATGCTGAAAGGGAGTATTTAGGAATTGAGGGAAAATTGATCAGATCTAGATATTTCCAAGCTGAATGGCCTCTGCGAAGAGTCACCGGAGAAGATCTCGCAATTGGCGGAAACCTCTTGACAAAGACCAAGGTCACGTGGTTTCTATATTACTGCCTGAGGCCTCACTGTATGCCTGAGGCTCCTTATCCGATTACAACCAACCAACAGGATATCAGCTTCTTCCCACCCTCGGCATGCTGACATCGTCTCTAGCACGATTAAAATGCAGTGAGCATGAGATGCGGCTAAGAGGCCTCCCCTCTCTCCACAGATTTCACAGTTCGGCCACGACACGCAAGACCCCCGATGTCTTCGCCAACAGCCTCCGAAAGACCCTCGAGGCCCATCGAGCTGCCAATCGCGCTGGCTTGATCCGCAAAGTATACCCCAAGGAAGATCCCCCGGGGCTCTGGCGGCCCGAGATTCCACCTCAAAGTCGCGCCGGATATCAACCCCCCGTGGATCCAGCCCTACCAACTTCAGAAGATCACAAGTCCCCCGAGCCGGCATCGGGTTCTAAGAAACGCCAAAGCAAGCGCAAGAGCGGAGACGATATCTTTGACGATGAGGACCACCTCTATCACGCACATCTCCGTTGGAAAGATGCAATTCAGTTGGCAGGGAAAGACACGGCGCAGACCCCTTGGCTGAGAGATCTAGAGCTACCGCGCGCCAGTCCCGAGGTGATTTTAGACACGGAACTTCGGGCGTTGGCCACATACCTCACCCCAACCGCCGAGGAGCGATCTCAAATTCAGACGCTCGGGGCCAGAGCAGTCGCCGCTCTGGACCGCGACGTGGTGCCCCATGCGCCCATAGTCATTGGGTCTCATCGTACCGGACTGGCTCTGGCACACTCCGACCTGGACTTCATTCTACCGTTCGAAGACCTCCCCCGATCGCCAGCGCGTGATCGAAGACCAAGCCCCACCCGGCCTCAAATCCAACATCGCCATATGAAGCTTCTTCGTAAGGTTGAAAGAGCTTTGCAGAAACACGGTGAAGAGGCCTACGATGTCTTCCTAATCGATAGACTGCACACCACGCTATCCGCTATACAATTGCCAACGACCCTGTTGATGCAATTCCACTGTGGCGAGGGAATCCCTGCCATCACAGAGTATCTGCAGGATTATCACGCCGAGTACCCCTCGCTCCTGCCTCTGTATGCCGCAACACGCACACTGCTTGAAGCACATGAGCTCTTTGGTGAAGTTCGAGAAAGCCTCAGCCCCGATGCGCTGAACATGATGATTGTGGCATTCCTGAAAATGAACCATGGACGTTTCCGTGCCCCCAATAGCCTAGGTGACCAGCTCCTCGCTTTCTTGAAGCTGTATGGCACTGAGATTGACCTCAAAGTCGTGGGAGTTGCCGTCGACCCTCCTGGCTTCTTTGGCGCCGACAAGGCCATACACATAGGCGAGCAGGAAACGGCCCAGCAGCGCGGCCAGCGGTCTCTCCTTAGTGCTAGGCGCACCGCCGCTGCGAGAGGGAACACCCCCGTGTCGAACCGGCTATGCATACAGGACCCCACGCATTATATGAATGACCTCGGTCGTTCTTGTACCCGTGTGTCTGAAGTACAGAGCACTTTTGCAACCGCATATGAACGGCTTCGTCGTGCATGTGATGAGCAGGCGGACAACCCGAAGACGAACTCGAGTATTCTTGTCTCAGCTCTGCGGGCCAATTTCAAGAACTTTGAGAGTGTGCGACGTCGACTCTTTTGGTGGTAGCCAGGAAGATTCTCAGGCGATTTTGTATAAATATGTATTATAGTAATTTCATGATTCCCCTTCTGTTACTGACAACAACGAATACCTGTATGACTGGAGAAGACATTAATTTATTGATCGCTAGTACCAGAAGCTTGCCAAACAAGTCTAAGACTATGAAACCAAAGGCAGCAAAGAAAATCCAAGAGAATGAAAATGCATCAATCGCTATAATACCGCCCGAGAAGTGAATCAAAAAAGCAAGCACGAGCATACTATAGTATATCAAGAAGACGCCGCCAAGTGCAAAGCCAAGAGGAATTAGTTGCTAAAGAGCTGTTAGTAAGCGATTCCAGATCCAGGGCATGTCCAGGTGTCGGTGTCAACTTACTAAATCTCCAATGGGGAAATCTGATCCAAAGCGTAGAGCCAATTTCCTCCTTGCTCTTCCTTTTCCAGCCTAGAGCTTCGTTAGTGTCTGTTCTCAAGATAGTAAATGAGAGGAGTACGTACCAATCATACGGCCACAGGATGAGATGGCCCTGGGTCTTGTTGAGAAGGTCCTCGGCACGACCTTTGTCCATGAACTCGTCTCCACCAAGAGGGTCCCGCTTAGAGCCAATGGTTGTAGCTCTGCGCCTGCGCCTGCGAGACTGACTGGTAGAGTTCAGATTCAGGTTCACAGCTTCAGAATAGTCAACTTGGGCCGAAGCTGATCGTGGCTTTTCAGAGTCTTCGCCGGCGACAGCGTCGTCGTTGCCCGCTCCGTTCGAAGCACTGCTCAACAGGTTTGGGTCTGATGCAGTCTTAAGGGCGGCCTTTTCATCAATCGATGACAAAGTCTCCTGCTGTGCCAGGTTCTCCGATAGAGGGCGGGCGGAATCATTCCCAGACCCGATCTTCTCATCGATGGTTTGCGGGCTCTTGGGGTCTGCAGGTGACCCGTCGGCCGCCTTGGGTGGGGTGATGAATGATAATTGGGAGGCAATTGACATGGGGGAGCTGACGGCACCGCCAGCGGGAGGGGGGCTATTTGGTTTTTGTTGAGATTGATTCGGTTTGTTGCCCTGCTGGCTCTGCATTTCGGCAAACCGCTCTCCATATGCGGCGTACTCTTTGTATTCCTTCCAGGATTTGACCTCGTTGTCCGGCATGCATCGGAAGACAGAGCGGTAAATCTTGGTGTTCTTTTCGGCAACAGCTTGCCAAGTGTCAAGGTAGAAGCCGTCGATGACTGGGTCTCTCATGCAGTCGTTGTCAATGAAGATGCGCTTAAGATCCGGGGCGGATGGATGATGGTTCTTAGTTTCTTCAGTCTCTTCTCTAGACACAGTAAGCCCGGTACCATTTGTCTCGGACTCGCGGGACGATGATCCAGAGGCCCCATGGCGTTGCGTGATGGCATCGCCATTGGTCTCTGAGGTGTGGGCTTCGCCCGAAGACCCGGGGTGCCGGTCTTGACCAGTGGAAGACGTTCGAGATGACTTTTGTTGCGATGATGACCTCGGGCGCTCAAGGGTGCCTCTGCCCTCTGAAGCGATGGGGGAAAGCAGTGTCTCTCGTCCATTCTTCATATCAGAATCACGCGCATTATCGAGGCCAGCCTGAGCAGCAGCCGTCAGTCGATCGTGGCCATCACCTTCGACGTCCTTCCTGTGCTCTGAGTTGTCTGTCACTCGCGGGTCAGCAGTGAGCTTCCGATTCGATTTCAGGTTAGGGTTAGCACCCTGCTCCCAGTCCACATCGTGATTGAAGCTGTACATCGCCTCAGAGCGAGAAAGGAACTCGTCTTGTACACGGTGTCGACGTTCAACCATTTCCCTCTCATCCTGCCGTTCAGCGACCGAAGAGCCTGATTTTCGGTGCTCGCGGTCATTGGCAGGGCGACCAGCCCCTTCGGCGACCTCGATTTTGCGCAACTCCTCTTCTGTGGCAAAGTCATGCTCCATGAGCTCGTCTACATCAATTCCAAGATGTTCTCTCATCAAACGCATACGCAAAGTATGGGGGAATCGTCCGACGAGATAAGGCTTGCCGTTCATGCTCGACATGATCATGTCGGTATCTCGGACAATGGATGCGACCTCGGAGTCTCGTGAACCCAACATCGATCGTTCGTTGATGTTTGCTGATCCAATGATGGCAGCACGATCATCGACAACCATGCACTTGGCGTGGATGTAAAGTTGTTCAGTCACCAGTGTCTTCTGCGGCCCAATCTTGCCCCAAGTTCGAAGACTGAAGAATTGGATGTAATCTTCTGGGTCAATACCAAGCGCACGAAGACGACCGAAGATGGATGTCTCTCCACGGCAGATACTGCGGTATTGACACTGCATGATAAGACGGACACTTGTTCCACCCTCGCTATCGACGGTGTTCTGGAAGCCTGGCATCAATGGGATGACAATGACAGCACGCCATGCCTCCTCGTTCTTGGCTGCTCGAACAATACGCTCGACCAAAGCGTCTCCAATGAGGTTCTCAATCTTCCGACCATCGATCTCGCAAGTACTGATGAAGAATTGGTTTTCAATATACACGAAATGTTCGGACTCTTCGATCATTTTCACGTAGGCGTTCATGATACTGTGTTCGGTGACATCAGGGGTACCTGTGGACCACATGCTACTGGATCGTAGGATCTGCACCTCACAGGTTCCATCCAGACCCAAAGCCTCAAGATCGGCGGGATTGAAATCCGGGGGCGGCAGTAGGAAGGGTGTCGGCCGCGTAGGCTTCCGCTGGCGCAAAATGTAGTTCCAACGTTGCACGAAATGACGGGTGAGATCACGAGCAGGCTGGCCTACGACGTGCATGGAGATGTCGTGCCAGGGCATTCTTGGCACAACATTGCGGTCGTACATCTCCTCATACGGCTTGTCCAAATCATAGAAATCCTGAATTCTAGGATTGGAGTAATCCTTGCCTGGCCAAAGCTGACAGTGGTCTGCGTCTTTGGGTCCATCTGTGGTCTCAAATCCGGTAGGCTTATCATCAGTCAGCTGGTGTTGAGGAGTATCCCAACGTCCAAAGCAGAGATCAATGCCACCAACGAAGGCAATAGTATGGTCAATGAGGCAAAGCTTCTCGTGATGAGCCCAGAAGAAAGTGTTCTGGCGGAACTGGTTTGGTGAACGTTGGACGAAGATGTTGGGGTGGAGGTCGAGAAGGGAAAACTTGGAATACTCCGAGTCAATGGGAATGGCGGAGTTGATGTTGCGATACATGATCACAAACACCTTGACGCCCTCCCGTGCTTTCTGCTGCAAGAGGCGGTCCAATCGCCATTTTTGACTGATGGCAGCGGGACGACGCATGTATAGTTCTGGACTGAGCCACCAGTCGTGGATGTAGATGACGTCCTTAGCCTGGTTGATGGCTCGCGACACAACCCACATGTGGTCTCGTGCGTCAACTAGCCACTGCGCGAAACAGTTTTGTCGAACAGGAGCAAAGCTGTCAAATCGATTAGGACGCATCCATGGGGTGTTGGCAACCATGAAGCGGATCGAGTCTTCAAACTGCTGCAATTGACGCTCGTTGCGGGCCAGGAGTTTCAATTTGCGCTCAGAATTCTCGAGTCGAAGAGTGTGATGCTGAGGGTGCCTGGCCGACTGCTTGGCGGATTTAGCAAGATCCTTGGGGTTCTGATTACGGAGGCTCAGTTTCGGTGTCTGGATCTTGAAGTTGGAATCCACCAAAAAGACATCATAGATGTTCATCTCCTCTGGAGAGTCCACACAGACAACGTAGCTGTGCCTGACCAAAAACCATTTCGGCCAATGGCGTTTCTTGACTAAGGACGGAGTGAGTGCCTTGCGGAAATCAAGGCCCTTGGAGGATTGGATGATCAAGAACCCTTCTTTGCCGTGATAGCTGCCTTCTGCGGCCAATCGGACACCCAGAGCGGATAATTCCAAAAATTTGCACAGCCGGTTGCTGTCAGCTCTAAAGATCAAGAACCTGATCATCTTCTGCAAGTAGAGCTCTAGCTTCTTGCGCTGTTTCCCAGGGTACGTCTCTTTCCTGGCACCTGAGACACCTTCATGGGTGGACGAAGGTCCTCCTGCTCCGGCAGCAGATTCACCTTCTTGGTTGGTAATGCTGGACTTCCTGCCAGCAAGCGGACCAGAAGGGCGACGCTGATGTGGCTGCTGGCTCTGCTTTTTCTTAATGGGCGGCCTCTCCGTTCCGCTCATACCTTCAGCACCGGTTTCATAGCCACCCTCCTCATCCTCATCTTCGAACTCACTCTCCAGACCTCGAACGCCTCGCATGTAGGGAAAGGCGCTTCGGGGGAAACGGGGGAGACTGGGGCTGTTCTCGCTCGTGCGAAGTTGAATGTACTTTTGAGTTCCAAGATGAAGCTTGTACTTGAGATGGAGGTTGGCAAAGTCTCTCAGTGTACGGAAGATAATCCACTTCATTCGTGTCATGCCGCTACCGTACTCCATTTCAACTCGGAATACCAGGTGACGATCGCCCGAGTGAGAGTCAATTCGGCTGTCGGTGACCCGAACTTTCAGTTGCTCGAGGAGAATTGGGATCCTCTTACTGCCATGCTCGTCACGCTGGAATGCACTGGCCAAGATCAATGCAGCCGGTACGGCAGAAGCAAGTTCGGCGAGCAGCTCAGCGGACTTTTTGTTGTCCACCGTATTTTCTGGCTTTCGTCGCTGGCCGATGAGCTTGAGACCTGCTTTGATTTGCTTCCATCGCTGCGCACTGGCACTGGTGCCTCGCTCGTTTCGATGACGTCTCCAACTCGCTGTCAAGCTCTCTTCGTTTCCTTGTCCGGCGAACCCAGTCAATCGCCGTAGATTCGACGGCCGCTGGTCGTCTTGAGTGCCATCGGGGTTTCGCCCAGTGTAGCTCGCCCCCCGTGTGTTTGTCCACGGACGGCTCCTCATGCGGCGGCTCAGCCTCTCCCGTCCTTCATCCTCTGAAACGCCCTCCCGGGGCTGGGGTGTGAAGTCAGTTGTGCTTGCTCGCCGGGGGAACAAATTGGTTCTGTAGTTTTCGAACGGAGCAAATGAAGAGGAGAAGTGGAACGATGGCCTACGTCCCGTTTTAGGGGTTCCCGGTGCTGTCTGCACCCCGTCTTCGTTCTCCTGCTGCTTTCTTCGCTTCTGCTTTCTCTTTTTGGGTCGAGAATCGCGCTGCTCGCCTCCGCTTTCTTCCGCATCGGCGTCCCCCTCGCTTCCCTCCTCTTCTAGAGGCTCCGGGAATCTGAATTCTCCTCTTTCCGAGCCCGGGGTCGCTAGGTCGGCCTGAGTTGGTCGGAAATCCGCACTCGCACTGCTTGGTGATCTTGAGTGAGAGACTGCGGCGAGGGACTTGAGCTTGCCAAACAATGACTGTTTCCCTCTCGGGCCCTGATCTTCCTCGTCCCCATGTTGAGAGACGGGTCGGGACTGAGGTCGGGACTGGGATGCTTCGGGAAGCTCGGTATCGGTATCGCGGAATTGGACACTCTGGGCGCGTGACGGGGGAGATACTCCAGGGACAGAGGACTGGCGCTGATGGCGAGTGAATGGTTGTTGTGGGTCGTCGGTTGATCGGTTCGGGGGTCGTGTGCTCAGGGAGGACCTGCCTCTCGGCGAGCCATGTTTAAGAGAAGCCGGACGCGTGTTTTCCTTCTCTGCTCGCGTGCCAGTCCCCTGGTTCTCGTCCGTGCCTTGGCTGTTCCTGACGGAGGCCGGTTGTTTGGTATCGGTGGGGGAAGGGAATGGCGAGGCTAATTTTGATTTGGAGTTGGACAGCAGGGCCTTTTTCGTATCGAGCTTCAAGGAGCCCGTTTCAACGTCCTGGTGGACACTAGAGGCCGACATGGTGGAATCTGCTAATGCAGGGTGATGATCAGTTGCAGTTTCACAAGGGAGGGGCAGTCAGGCACCACCACCTACATGAGATTCCTGTCTCAACTGGTCAGCATGCTCCAAAGAAACCGAATCACTCAAGGAGCTGGAGAAATACAAGTAGTCCGCGGTGGAGCTGTCCGTTGTACTGCGCCCCCAGAAAAGTGGGCGGTCAAACGATAAAAAGGGGCACGGTGCTTTACTTGCGACAGTCAGTTCTTCACTCTTTTCTTTTCAATTGGGAGTTAATTGATAATTGCTTTATTCTCTATACTGGAGTAATATTTGAATGGGCCATTGAGTGAAGAATATTTGGTTTCTGTTTTGGTTTCCAGGTACATTCATTCTACTTTGTATTCCACTTGGTTTATACTTCGATCTATAAGCATGCTCAAAACGTCTCAATGTCAAAAATGGCAAATAGACAGAGTGGCAGGTCAAAGTAAAAGGACTATTAAAGTACGGAGTAGGAATTTTAAAAAAGAAGCATAAGACCCAAAATTGAGAGACTAGCCTAACGGCTACTACGGAGTACATGGAGGACCCTCGGCATGATGTCGTTATATACCCGAGTCACCTTCCTCCCCACTACACCCCCTCCAACCCTCTTCACACTCTCAGAAAACAATGACCGACCCATTCAAGTCCTTTGATGATTCAGGCCGGGAGAAGCCTCCTGCTGCCTCCAGGGATGTCTTTGCAATCGCCGGCATCTCTGTAACGGTCTTTGGTTTACAAGAGCTCCGTTCCGAGGCCTCGGAGGTCGCCTGTCTATGGCTTCTTCATCCCCGTCTAGGTACCCAGAAGCGGATGATCCGCGTAGCAAATGCAGCTATTGCCGATTGGAATACCAGAATCAAGGACACGCCTTCGGCCAAAGGTCTAATTGCAGTGGCATTTGACCAGAGAAACCACGGCTCTCGCGAGATCGAACCGCTTGCGAATGAGTCCTGGAAGAAGGGAAACCCGAGACACGCCCAGGATATGTTTTCCATCTTTCGTAAGTGTATAAAAGCTATGATATGCATGCACCGAGGCAATCTGCTAACGAGAACCAGAGGGCACCGCAAGAGATACATCAGTACTGATGGACTACCTTGCCTCTTACACTTTCCCCCATGGCGAGCACAAGATCACGGAGAACCTCGTATTGGGCGTCTCACTAGGCGGACATGCCGCGTGGAGCTGCTTGCTGCACGAGCCTCGCATCACTGCCGGTGTCGTCATTATCGGTTGTCCAGACTATATCAACTTGATGGCTGACCGCGCTCGTCTGTCAAAATTGCCATCCTGGACAAACAGTGATCCCCCCGGCAAGGATGTCCTCGGTTCAGAAGCCCTCCCATCCTCATTCCTAGATACTGTGAAGCGATTAGACCCGGCCAGTATGCTGCTGCAACATGTCGACTGTGGGCCGGTGACAGGTCCCTTGCGCGAAGGCCCGCTGCCTCAGCCATCGGAGAGCGAGCAGCAGGTTCTACGACCGATCTTGGACCGTACCCTGGCCGGAAAACGCATCCTCAACTTGGCTGGTGGTGTTGATAAACTAGTTCCCTACCACCGGGGTGAGCTCTTCCTTGATTGGTTCAAGAAGGCCATCTCCCGCGATGGGTGGTATGGTGATGGAGCCGTATCGTTTGAGGATATCATTGACGAGGCGGCGGGACATGAAGTCACCGACAAGATGGTGGACCAGGCAGTGCGTTTCATTAGTGAGACACTGGCAGCCAAGTCGGAGACAGGACGCCGAGGCTCGGTGCGTGAGTCAAAGATGTGAATGATTCGACTGTAAATACCTCGAATTGTCTAGACTAATATAGACAATGCATGACGACATAAAAATCCACAACGTCAGTCGATCAAAATCTACTGATCAGATTGTTAGTGCATAACATGTGCAGTACTCCGTACTCGAATGACTACTCCAATCTACACAAGCGTAACTCAGTAATGAGATATACCTCACCCTCGTGAACGAGAGGCAAATGCACCGAGACATTTTTGAAAAAAATTCCTCCTTATGGTATTTGTAAACACAATTGATGAAATCGTAAGGGCATTCGGAGGCCATGTGCTATGCTTGGATTGCATACAAAAAAAAACCCTTTTTATTTTCGATCGCTCGACCCGACTTGATTGCGGTGCGGGCAGATCTCTTTCGAGCTCCGATCGTCCTCCTAGCTTGAGCCGACAGAACAAGTCGAAACACAGCTGGGCTACAAATTGCCCCTATTCACCCGCCTTCTTCAAGAAACATCGTCGCGAAACGCTTATGCGACGAGCTCAACAACACCACCGGCGGCCTTGATCTTCTCCTCGGCGTCACGGCTGACGTAACGGGCACGGACAACGACGGGGATCTGGGGGAGACGGCCCTTTCCGAGGACCTTGGAGTAACCGAGGGGGAGGAGGTCGATGACGGGGGCGACATCGGTCTTCTTGCCGCTCAGGTAGGCATCACGCTGCTCGGCGGGGACGAGAGACCAGAGCTGTAGAAGAGAACCTGATCAGCAAATGTTCCAAGCTCAATTTTTCCCCCCATGATGCGTCGTGTATCCTCGGATTGGCCTTCCCTCCTCTTGTGAATGCGCCATTTGCATTCTTGTAGTCCAGACCAATCCAAGCATACCCTTCACACACAGAGAAGAAAAAATCCATTTCTCCATTCTCATGTCGAATCGATTCGTAGGATGTCACGTACCTTGTCAACGTTGACAGTGGGCTTCCAGAATTGCTGGTTGGTCTTGTGGAAGTAACGCATACCGACCTTACCGAAGTAACCGGGGTGGTACTTGTCAATGTTGGTACGGTGGTGGTGTTGACCACCGGCCATACCACGACCACCGGGAGACTTGCGGTGCTTTCCGACACGACCGTAACCGGCGGACACGTGGCCGCGGCTGCGAAGAAGAAAAGGTTAGTGATATGCTGGAAGGATTGCGACGGCTGTCGAGGTCGTTTTTTTCATTCGGTCGCGAACTGCGACTGAAGATTTTTTTCGATTCGAGGAAGCACAGAGAGAGACGTTGACTCACCTCTTCCGGGTCTTGGACAAACGGGTAGGCATCTTGTCGGCGGGTTATCGACAAGATCGTGGATGTTTGGCGTTGAAGGGGATAGTCTTCAAGTATGATCGAAATCCACTTGGAAGAGGAGGCAGCTGACCGGACCTGTGTGCCCTAACAGGCTCTGCTGTGATTGGCTTCCGAGTCGACTATCTTAGTCAGCTCTCCCATGAAACTAGCTAATCTAGCCCTAAAGAGATCACCTGATATGCATATCACGTGATGCACTGAGTTGATGCTTCAAGGCTCCAAGGCCATCCATGTTCAACGTACCCCACAATATCTCAATCAATTACATCTTCAACTATGAGCGCTCCACCAACATGCATCAGTTCGACTACTACTAAAAATCGACTTTCCAGTATCAATCAAATCATTGGTCCGCTCTCAAAATGTGCTACTGATCAAAGGGAAATATTCCAATCTAGCTAATATTGAGAATTATCCGGCGCAAACTTATGAAGGGTTTTGAGCATTTTATGAAATAGAAAGACCGCTGGTCCCCAATCCCTCATTCTCAGTTCAAGGCTTAGCCAAGACTTTCTTCCAAGGTTTGGCTGACCAGTCTTACTATATTAAGATAAATAGCTATAATAGAAGTTATATAGGTAAGTATAGAACGACCTCAAATATTACAATTACTAGGCAACAATTAATAAAGTAGAACATATGAGACTAGGAATGTTATTGAAGATCATACACATGGTTAAGGTAGAAACTATTGTATTATTAATTCCAAGGTATATTTTGTCGTCTTTAAGATAACGAATAGATTACTTAGATTAAATTACCAATAGGACATTACTATAAGCAATTATAGACTTAATGTCGACTGAAAGCTGTTCAGTATCACAAGAGTTGATCAATTAGGGTATGGAATATATAATCTGCAATGAGGATCGGAAACCCTGAGGCATCAAATTTGTAATGGGGTAGCTGAGACGGACATAAAGACATGACTTAAGGGCTCAAATGGATATAATATGATCTGGTGGAACGGATGTGATATAAATATAGGATGGGCAACTGTCTGTTGGTTAACATGATTAGAGACATAATCACCATGAGGGGGGTCTAAGAGAAAATGGTCTGGTTTGACTTGAGTATATGTCGTCGCAGAGGGAAGGTTTGGTTGCTTTGCTTGGACGACAGGGCTGGGAACTGATTGCTTGGATATTAGCGGCTTGGGTCGAACAATGGGACCGGGAACTGAATGCACTGCCTGGACAACGGGGCCGGGAACCGATAGCTCGGCTCGAACAATGGTGGTGAGAGGTGTGGACATGAGCGGCTCGGCTCGAAGAACGGGGCCGGGAACTGAATCCACTGCCTGGACAACAGGGTTGGGAACCGATCGTTCTGCCTGGATAATGTTGGCTGGGAGAGTAGACGTTCATGGTTCAGCTTGAACAACAGGGTTGGGAACTGATTGTCCAGCTCGGATCATGATCGTTGAGAGAGTAGACGTTGATGGTTCAACTCGAACAACAGGGTTGGGAACTGATTGCCCGCCTCGGACAACGGCAGTAAGAGGGATAGGAATTAGTGGGTTGAAAAGAAAGTTCAAAAGACAGTTGAAAAGAGGTGCCGAAGTTGATGATAGCTCTCTTCCGTTACCAATCGAACTGAGGCTTGTAGTAGTAAGGGGGAAAGGGAAGGTTGGTACTGCAACAGCTTGGCTCCACCAAAACTGCCCACGGATGAGATCGATACCTAGCATGCGGACGTATTCTTCGTCGGTCCTGCATCTTGACGATATGATGTCTTCTAGCTCCTCATCACCATTGAACATGCCAGCATGTCGGACTTGGGGTTGGGGGTCTTGAGACCCCATCTCGGCCGGCCCATTCGAGTTGATCAGCCGGTTCTCCCAATCCTTTTTGGCCATCCAGCGAATCCTGTTCCGGATTGTAGTTTCCGATGCTCGGTCAAAATCTGGGTATGTGTTTCGAAACTCCTTAATCCGTTCGTTCGTTACCACTGGTGGCTGAAATGGTTCGGATGAAACCATAGGGTCCCGACGGAAGTTATGTCCTTGCTGGTTCCGTCTTCACTCCCAGAAGTCAATGTCCGGGTCACCGATGTACTCATTTATCACACCGGCCAGTATTGATTGGACAAGTATGGCCCATGAGGCTCGCTGCCGCCGCAACATTTTGAGTCTGCTCTTGTGGCACCCGACTGATCTCGGCAGCGGCGCTGCGCCGGATGTCATGTGTGGTAACTCTGCCTATGATTCCGTATTGTTCAGCCAGTCGGCCGACATTTTTATTGAGTTGGGAGATTGCGAGGGGGAGATCGAGATCTTTTTCTTGTTTGGAGGGATCCAACGCGACATGTGTCCTGTGCAGAATGGGACGGCCCCCGAACTTCCATCGTATAGTCCGCGTGGGGGTTCTGAACCAGTAGCCCAGAGCCTGTTCAACGTCTGGGCCAATCTGCCCGCTATGAGCGGCAACAATCAATAGTGCTTTGATGATGCACATGGAAACGTCCTTTCCGAACGATATCGGTTTGACATGCACCACTCTCAGCTCGGACGGGGTATCCCTCTGATATAGAGGTTAGTAAAATCATTTTCCTGCTGGGCTTGACTGTTCAAGCTGAATAATTCAACTCACTTTTTGTCTTTCTCGTATCTAACGGAGAACTTGCTCTCCAACGAGGAAATGGACGCAGTCACTGCATCCGTTTGGAAAGACAACTCCACGTCGTTCCATTTCATAAACAAGTCTGAGTGCCGCGTTCACACGTGGCCAAAAAGACGACCGAAGAGACCTCGGGAGCTATCATCACCTTCAGGACCTCTTTTGAGCTGTCTTTTGAGCTGTCTCTCCAACTAATCGTCGAGTGATTGTGGTTAGTCGAGTAAAAGAAGACTTGGCTAAGCCGTGATCACTGAATTAATTATTGTTGATTCATCTGCGGTATATCCCTGGGACCGGACAATATCGCCGGCCCGTGCATACAGGCAGGATTGCAGCATAACCGCCAAGTGGATCATCATAAGATTTTTCGAATAGAAAAGTGAGCGAGTAGACGGCTGCTTCATGAACAGATCAAAGTCTGTAACCAGCATCCGTCGGATGGATCTGAATGTGAACTGTTGGCGCTCGAGGAATCTGCCTTTGTGCAACGATCCGTCTTGAACCGCTTGAGCAATGATCTCTGTAGTTTTTGCTGATAAATCTGACGAAATCTGCCTGAATGGAGGTCCGAATGTAAATTCCATCACGCCGAGAAATGCTTGGAAGTTACTTTGGATAGTAGAACGAGACGGTTTCACCTTGGTCAACAGATTCGATTCTGTCTGTCTGATGATCGTGTATAGAAAGCGAAGGATATTTTCCTCTTCAGCGAAGGATGGTTTCCTCTTCAGGAAGACTCTCGGGGCTAGCTCGTCCGTCAGTAGGATTCGATTAAGAAGGACGGGCTGGACCACTCACTCTGTATCAACAGACAAACAGAATTCCTCCCAGAGTCCGATAACGTACTCTCTCTGTTGGAACGCAGATGGCGGTCCACTTGTCAAACCGAGTTGACAAATGGCTTTCTTGGACGCAATCCGATCCTCTTGTGCGTGGTCTGCCATTCGTTTCCGTGTTTGGCTTGCATTGCCCGATTTGAGGGCCCCAAACCGGGACCTAGGGGCTGTATCCTCACTCAGGCGAGTGCTGTATCTGGAGACAGTCCCTAACATTCTGACATATTGGTCGGATGTTGAATCATCTCAGATGGTGTTGTTTCTTCAGGAGTCACCCCACTTCATAGACAGCTCAAAGCCCTTCACAAGCATAGACCGGATGCTTGTAAACGTGAGCTGCTGGCGTTGGAAGTGTTTCCCTTTGATCAGTAGCCCATCCCGAACGGCCTGGGATACCATCTCTTTGGCTGATGAGTCAGGTATTGTTTTTAACAAGAATGAAGAGCAAGAAAGTGGAATTCAACGGAGAAACCCATGATGGGGAGAGAAGAAGAAGAGGGAAGAAGAGCCATGAAGGAAGCAAGCAATGAACAACCAGGAGCCCGGGAGGAAGCAACAATCATGGGTATGGAAATAACAAGGAAGGAAGTGCATGTATGGAAGCAGCATATGGCGAGAGAGATTATGTGATATAGGCAAGCAAGACAGTTGAAAAGATGGTTAGGAGACAGTTGAAAAGACAGTTAGGAAGACAGTTAGGAAGACAGTTGGAAAGACAGTTGGAAAGACAGTTGGAAAGACAGTTGGAAAGACAGTTG
>RFFF02000036.1:651603-815128 GCA_005250745.2 Penicillium sp. CF01
GGTCTCAAAATGGATGATAGCTCTCTTCCTTTACCAATCGCAATATGAGATTAAACCAATACTTAACTACTCATTTCTATAAGTTTACTATCTACCCTATGGGTATCATAGATCTTAAAATCAATTGGTTATAATATGAACTAATTGTTCCAGTCAAATCATTTACTTTATTCTTGAAATCCTTTCTCGGCAAAGAATTTGGTAAGTCTTTGCACGGTAGTTTGAGCTGCTCGAGTGGGAGGTGCAGGAACGAGGCTCCCGCGAATCCAACCGGGCAGTTTCCCCTGAATCCGTGCCGATTCATATCGGCGATCGATCATGATGATAGCAGCGTAGTCATTGACGTGTCGGATTGCTCGCCCAATACACTGATTAACCGCTCTCATGCACGAATTCTCGTAAAAGTCTCTCCCGGCCGCCTTGCCAGCCGCCTTCCTTTCTGCTTCGGAGCCAGTGGCTTGTTTGTAGGTCTTTTCCTCCAGGTACTGGATCTTGGCCTGCCAGATCGCGCTGCGGATGTTGGGGAATGGCAGACCGACAATGAACACGCCGCGACCCAGTCTGTCAGAGAAGTTAATTCCCTCCGAAAGTTTGCCGCCTACGATGGACAGGAGCAGGGCACCGGACCCTGACTCGATGGCTTCGGTGTACTCTTGCAGCAAGGCATCGGTCGATGTTACTGCCTCACGAGAGTCGTACAGGATCTTTTTCTTGCGTGCCAGCAGGTCAAAGGTGCTCTGACCACTGGCATTTACTTTTTTCCAGACACTCAGCACATGGCTGAGATAGTCATAGCTGGGGAAGAATGCGACGACGCCGTCGGGGATGACTTGGCAGAAAGTTGCCATCGTCCGCCCAAGGTCGATGATCTATCATACACATCAATAACTGTCACGTCACATTCGGGTATAAACGGGGTGCTTACCATCTTTTCAGAATTTCGTGACTCGTAAGTAAAGTCAAAATCATTCCCCATGAGGCCTTGGGTTAAGGACTGTGCGACCAAGTTGGTTTTGGGAATCACATGGCCGTAGCTGAAGGTACCGAGTCGCTCGGAGGGTAGGTAAGAGAACAAATGGTTCACATAATCTGACATCTGAGAAATATCAACATTGATTCACATATCAATCAAAGAATTGCTCTTCTTGCTTACAGGAGACATGGTACCGCCCGCCAGAATCACAGCGCGGGCATCTTCTGCGATTTCTCGAAAGTGATTAGTAGGATCTAAAAGCATGTATTTTAGAACGATATCGTCCGGGCTCTTTTGAAAGAAAAGTCGTCCCTCCTCGGATGGGTTCATCAAGGGAAGCAGGAAACTCTGGATATGAAACAAAACCGGCACGGTGGTTCTGTCTCTAGAACGACCAGGCTGTGGCTGTTGAGATGATTCGAGGTATCCGTCGACCTTCCGGGCAAGTTTGCTCTCTTGCAGATACCGCGATAGTTTGTATGGATTGATCTGGTCTATGCCCTTGCCCGACATGAGATCTGATGCTTGCAGGGAGCCTTCGAGTGGTCCCTTCTGCTGGGAGATTGACTTCAAATGCGCCGCAATGGAGCTCACGAGGCGGATGACCTGCGCCACATAATTGCGGTTTTTCCCTTTGAGCCGATTTTTGAACTTGCGAGCGTACGTCGTTAGCTGCATCACGGCCGTCTGTAGTTGACCCAGTGATACTGCCACCGAATGGATCCCGGCTATGGCATCCATGAGGTTGTGCGCCTCGTCAATGATGACAATGTGACCTTTGACAGAAAGGTTCAGGGCCTCCCGAGCCGACCGCTGCAATAACAGGGGGTAGGGAAGTGTCACAATCTAGTTCGAGTCAATGACCAAAACACGAAGAACCCCGAACAAGTACGATCAAGTCACTTACCTCGCTGTGCTTGATCACCGGGCGTGATGCATAATAAGGGCATATTCCAAGCTTTTTGCCCACCTGGCCAATATCCTCGATATCTTTGACTGTAGCCAGTGTGTGGTCTCTGAACTCGAGTGCCAAAGCCTCATCGTCCTTGGACGGGAGAAACTTGCACTTTTTGTCAGCGGCCACACCGGGTTGCTGTAAATCTAAACACTTTTCATTGATAGCTGTATTATTCTCCAAGGCGCGAACTTGAGGATTGATGCACAAGTTCTTTCTAGAGCCCAGTGAGAGGTGTTTAACCCGCTCTTCGAGTTCCTGGGTCTCCGAGTCAAGATCGTTAGGAAGGCTGGACGGGAACGTGACGCGCCGTAACTCGCCGGCGAATTGACTCAGTTGCGAATGAGTTCTCGAACAGAAGAAGATCTTGATTTCGTCTTCCTCTTCCCCTTCCCCTTTCTTCGGCGCGGAGAACTGCCCTTGAAATTTTTGCAGCAGGGCTAGAGTGCTGGCGGAGAGCCCGTCAGAATCTTTTGGTTGGGCGGTTTTCTCCGTGTCGCTGTCATAGTCATCGAGGACAAATTGGTCCTCGTCCGCTGTCGGTTCTGAAGCTGGCTCCTCCAACCGCTGGTGTTTTGTTTCGGTTAATTCGAGACTTGCAGGGTCTGTTAGGAATCCCAATGCGTACCTGCTTTTTTCGAGGTCGTTCAACGCTCTCCTGGGCCTGTTTCAAACGCTCTTCATCTTGGCGAATCTTTGCCAGTCGCGCTTCGAATTCTTGTCTCTTCTCGGTCAGAGCGCGTCTGGATTCCTTTTTGGCAAACTCGAGCATCCACTCGGGTTCCTCATCGTCCCCTGCGACGTTAGAGCTGTCGGCTCGAGCTGGAGCTCATTTCTCTCATACCTGTGGCGTCCACGGATTCCTGGAATGCCTTGCGTTTGTGATCTCGCAGCCAGGTCAAAGAGGCGCATATCAGACTCAAGGATTTTCCCTACGAGGCCCGTCACTAGTGTTGGGGCGCGTAGACGCAGGGACACTTACCGTACCTGTGTCAGATTAGATTAAGTGCATTAGGCTAATGGGAGCGCGGCTTACCCGTCGGGGATTCAAAGACGGCGATCTTGCTCTCTTCCAGGCAGGTGTACAAGGCCCGCATAAATTGCAGTTGAATGTCGTATGGCGTGTACGGATGGTGGAAATTTTGGGCCATCATAGCCAGTCAGAAGGATTGGAGTTGGGGAAAGGGAAAGCGGAGAATGGTGGAGTCGATGAAAGGAGAGTGTAATATGTATCTGCCTGCATCTTCTTACCAGTCGAGGCGATGATTCTGAATGTCTCATTTGAACGAGGCTGAGTGTCTCTGCAGAGAGCTTAAGCGGAAGAGGGCTGAGAGATCGACTCTATTAATAACTTCAAGCGAGTAATTGTACGGAGTAATTGACTTGATGATTTACCTCTTTTGTACTCCAAACGGTCATGAAGTAACACCAAATGTATTGAAGTGGACTCTACTTCCTCTTGGCAGCCTCTTTTTTCATTTAAACACCAAAGCACCCCTCTTAATTCTTCCCCCCCCCTCCCCTGGCCCTCTCTTTCTTTCAACCTCCCTATTATTCGACACAATGAATAGACCGCCACAGGGTCGTGGTCAGCCACGGGTGGGCGCGACATGGTATCCAGGGGGTCACGATGACTTTTACATGCCGGAGGTCATATCCCCCTCTCCTCAAAGGTACATGGGTTCCCTCAGTCAAAAACTTATACACACCCACCATGCCAAAATTACGTGTACTGATTCATCCTGGTAGAGTCATGCCAGATGTTCCCGAGAACATGCAGGACAACATCGCTCAGCTGGAACATCGCGCTCATGACCCCCGCCGCCAACCGCCCGCGCAGTACCAACAAGCCTATCCCGAGCGCACGTCCTCGGCGGCCCAAGGCCCTCCTCAACACAATCAAGTGCATGATCCAAGTTCCTACGCGCAATCGGCCACCTACGATAGTATGGATCATCCCAACTTTTCGCCGTTCCCCGTCCTCCGGAACCCGCCCCCAAACGTCCCGCCCACCGATGAACAGAGGGAAGCGAGCTTGGAACGCGCGCGGATGGCCGTGCTCTCGACGACCGACCCCGAGATGCAGCTGGCGTGGGCCTTGGATGCCCTCGCCTTTGTCGAGGTCGCCGCGCAGAACGAGGCCCGGCTCAGTGTGACGCAGCCCCCGCGCCCGCAGACCCCGCAGGTCGAGCGGCAGTTGAGGGTGGACGCCATGAACATCGTCGGCTTCCTGGCTGAGCAGCGCCACCCCAAAGCCGAATTCATCAAGGGCATGTGGCTCGAGTTCGGCAAATTTGGATGCCCCGTGGATCGCAAGGAGGCATTCCGATCGTATTCGCGGGCGGCCGAGAAGGGATATGCGCGTGCTGAATACCGGATCGGAATGCAGTTTGAGAGCTCGGGGGAGCCAGAGAAAGCGATCAAACATTACCAGCGGGGTGTCGGGCGGGCGGACTCTGCGTCCTACTATGTGAGTGGAACCGAGGGGAGTGTTTGCCGGGAATGTGAGTTACTGACGGACTTTTTTAGCGCCTGGGAATGATGATTCTGCTGGGTCAACATGGCCAGCGACAGGATTTCAACACTGGCCTAGAGTATATTCGCCTGGCGGCGCAATCATGCGATCAGAACGCACCCCAAGGTGCATATGTGAGTGAACCCCAGCACATTCTTCCCGTCAGAATTACCCTAATAGGCAATAGGTATACGGTATGCTTCTCGCTCGGGAGCTCCCCCAAGTGAGTGTACCCGAGACTTTCTTGGCGATGGATCTCGACCTGGCCCGTGTCAATATCGAGAAGGCCGCCTATCATGGATTCGCCAAAGCCCAGGTTAAAATGGGTGCGGCCTATGAACTCTGCCAGCTGAGTTGTGATTTCAACCCGGCGCTGTCATTGCACTACAACGCATTGGCGGCTCGCCAAGGAGAACCCGAAGCCGAGATGGCGATCAGCAAATGGTTCCTGTGTGGACACGAGGGGGTCTTTGAAAAGAATGATGAATTGGCATTTACCTACGCTCAGCGCGCGGCGCAGAGCGGTCTCCCTACCGCTGAGTTTGCGTTGGGTTACTTCTATGAGGTTGGCATTTTTGTTCAATCTGATATCAAGGAAGCTCGCTCCTGGTATGCCAAGGCCGCTGCGAGCGGCAACAAAGATGCATCTGGCCGTATCGAAAGTATCTCTCGCTCCAAGACTCTGTCGCGAAAGGACCACGAAAAGGTAGCGATTTCACGGATCAAGTCGACGCGATACACCGCTCATCAGCGCGGTAACTCCTTGGAGACTACCCCGGAGAATATACAAATGCCGGACCCATCGAGGATGACCCTCTCGGATGGGCCCCCGACTGCCGCTCCTTACCCTGACCGTCCCCACTCTACTCGTCCCCGGCCACAGCAGGGATACCAGCTGTCCGACCCTCGCCCGAGCTCTGCTTTCGGCGTCAACCCCAACTTGCGACAGAATGCGACCCCGGGATACGGTGGCCCACCTCCCTCGGGCCCTGGATCTCGCAACCCCTCATACGGACCTGGTGGGCCTGGTCCGGGCCCCATGAACTACCGCCAACCCGGCCCTGGAACACCACTCAGCGCCCCTGCTGGGCCCACCAGCCCGCAGAGCGGTAACATGATCAGCCCGAGTGGAACTCCTCGTCTCGATATTGGATACTCCGCACCCATGCCACCTCCCGGCGGAAGACGTCCCCCGCCTCGATTGGATTCGGCAGGTCCTCCGGATCGCAAACCCATGCGCACCCCCGTTTCAGCTGTCTCATCTCAGAATGGACTCCCTTCGCCCAGGCAGCAGGCGTCTCCCCGTCCCCCGGGCTCTCCTTCATATCCCCCTCGCACAGAGTCCCGGCAACCCTCTCGGGGCTCTGGTGCCTCTACGCCTCAGCCAGCTCCCTCGGTTGCCTCGTCGACCGCATCTGCCCCGCCCCCGCAGCAGAAGCCCGCCGCGAAGCCAGCCAACAGTAGCAAGCCACCAAGCAAGGGACCCAAGACCTTTGAGGAAATGGGTGTTCCTAGTGCGAAGAATGACAATGATTGCGTGAGTACTCTCCAACTGATATTTTGTTCAATGGAAGTGCACTCGAGCTAACTTGAATAGATTGTGATGTGATACCCCGGGCGTTATTCCTATCTAATATCAGATGATTCTTTTTTTTTTTTTTGGTTCTACCGCGTCCTTCCATGCTGTGCATTTTCTCTCTATAATCCCGGGGTTCAATAAAAGCGTTCGTCGTCCGGGGACGAATGATTTCAACGGGGGTGTTCTTTATTTCATGAATGCATTGTGACCCTTTTCTTTCTCCTTTTCTGTTTGCCGGGGTGCATTGTCTGAACATATGGTTATTCGGCTTCTGTGGATTTCTAGGCGATTAGATATCAGTCAACCTTCCAAGGTGACCTACAAATGAATAACCAATTGACCTTGGAACTAGTCCCCTCTTTACCAGTCAATAGTTCTTCCAGGAGAGAGTGGTGGATGTACACGGCTCGAGATGAAGACCGATGGGGTGGTAGACTTGAGCACGTGGTTGGGCTTTGCTTCGCTCTTCCAGCAAGACTTGACCTTTTTTTTTCAACTTGCCAGCAGCCCACACTCGTGTCAATTGTCTTTCTTCTCCAGCCTATCTTTTCACGTATCCAACATTCGCAATGGCGCGTAAACAGAATGATGCCGATGACGATGGTGAGAGTTCCAGTAGATCCTGACCATTCGAGAACTGACCTACTAACTGTCTTCAAGATACATCCATGGTGCGGGAGTATCTTCGTGAGTAGTCATGATGACAGTTTGACCAATAGCTTATTTGCGAACTCCCAGGCCAGCAGAAGTACACGGTTTCTTGGTCCAGTCCCAGTTCGCGTGTACTAACACTCTTTGCCTGGCAGCCGTCCGTATTCTGTCAGCTTCCTTCTGTTCCATTTCAAAGCTGTACTGGCTGCTGACCGATCTCCAGGCCATTGATGTCTCTGCAAACCTTCACAGCAAAGTTTCCAAGAGTAAGGCGGGCTGATTGATCTTGCCCGATACGTTGCTAATATATATGTTCGTGCAGCCCAAGCAGCCAAGATTCTTCGAGGCTTACATGAGAAGAAGGAGATTGAAGGACGAGTTTCTGGTAAGTGAAAGACCTCCAAACCAAACAGATCTAGTCGTTTAGTTGCGACAGGGAAACAAACTGTCTACCATGCCCTACAAGACCCCTCGGACGTCATGACCCCTTCCGCGGCGGCGGCGCTCAAGCTCGAAATTGACCAGCTCGAGAGTCAGCTTGCAACCTTAAAAACCGAGGAGAAAAGGGCCCGAGCAGCGTTGGCCAGTCTGAAAGCATTGCCTCGAATCTCCGAACTTCGCCACGACATCAGCCACTTGGAGATCGAAGAGTCGGCGATCCGAACGCGCTTGGCACGCCACCACGAGGATGACCCCGTGGAACTCTCACCGGCAGCACGAGCAAAGCTTGAGACGGAATGGAAGCAGTGGCAGCGACATGCCAGCGTCCGCCGGCGCATCTGCCGCGAGTTGTGGGGACAATGCTCTGAGGTTGTTCCGGAGGGTATGACGGCGGTGGAACTGTGGGTAAGTTGACCTACATTCAGATTCATTTATACCGAGTGGATTCTGACGACAAGGTGTCAGGAATCGCTGGGGCTTGAAGGAGTGCTCCAATAAGAACCGATCGAGGCGATGATGATCCCTCCAGTTCCCCACCTTCACATCATTTGACGTCTGGAGAAGACGAGAGTCACGGAGGCGATAGGACCGTGTGCGAGCATTTTATCATTGTATTTCCGGTCCGCAGTGGAGATTTGATTCGACGGTCTGCAAAAGGCCTGGAGTCGATGGAATGGAGGCAGCGGAGGCAGCGGAGGGTCATGAGGACGGAAGTATTCGAAGCTTGATGTTTTATGAGGTTGATGAAGTTGATGAGCATACTATTCTTTCATGAAGAATTTCAATTAATTTAATTATCATTCCCTTTCTCTCTCCC
The DNA here is from genome assembly GCA_005250745.2 of Penicillium sp. CF01. Taxonomy (NCBI): domain Eukaryota; kingdom Fungi; phylum Ascomycota; class Eurotiomycetes; order Eurotiales; family Aspergillaceae; genus Penicillium; species Penicillium sp. CF01. The sequence goes on from RFFF02000036.1 coordinate 659,535, forward strand.
TCTCTATCTCTCTATCTCCACTGAATTACTTGAATCATTGACAATCATCGTGATATGTAGTCGGACTTACGACTCATACCCACCGCCCGCCGAGCCTATCGTCTTTCCCCTCTCCAAATCTCCAACCCCTCTCACACTCTAGGTGTTTTCTCTCCTTCATCTCATACCAACACAGAGATGAGAGGTCGCGCACCTGTCCCAGTTTCCTCCGGGGCCGCACCCCAAAACGGCCACTCTCGCACTCCATCGGGACTCGACGTTGCCCGCAGCCCACCGAACCAGAGCAACAAGAGTCAGTCCTGGACATCTCCGGACTCGGGATATAAGCTCACCGAATATTTTTACAGATACCAAACATGTTCCGTGCAAGTTCTTCCGACAGGGCGCGTGTCAGGCAGGCCCCGCTTGTCCTTTTCTACACTCCACCGACGCAGGAATTGAGTACGCCCCATGCAAATATTTCGCCAAGGTATGAGCCCGGTCCCCTCTCGCCCTGTTGTATCTCCTCATTTGGAGTCTTCCGAGGGATTCGGAAGTTAACGGAAAGACAATTCTAGGGTAACTGCAAATTCGGCGCAAAATGCGCACTGGCGCATATCCTACCAGATGGACGGAGGGTCAACCGGCCCACTGGAGGCATGGGAATGGGAAGTGGTCACCTCAATTTGGGCGGCAGAGTGAACCCGCAAGCCTACGTCAACCAGGATTCCGCCTTGACCAACTCGGTGCTTTCGCAGCAGCGCATGAACGGCCATGAACAGCAGCCCAGATATGCCCCGCAGATGCCCCCGCAGGACGAGTATGGATCCCTGCAAGGCCAGCAGCAGCAACCCTACGATGGAATCCCGACGATCGACACGGGTCTCGCCTCCGATGCCGGGTCCAAGTACGGCTCTCCCATTGACGACGTTCGATTCCCCATGTCGCCCAACCACAACCACCTGACCGCCCTTGACGCGGGGCTCCCGGCTTCCTTTGACAGCCAGGGCATCTCCCACGCCGCTCGCTATGGCCCGGTGGCTGCTTCTGTGCCGTCGCAGTTTGGATTGGAGTCGCCTCCGGCTCAGAGACCTGGTCAGGCGGATGTCTTCCGGAACTTGCGCGACATCGGATACAGCACGAGCTTGCGGAGGCCGGGATCGAATATCGGATCATCTCCCCCTGCCCCCGACGACACCATTGGCACTCGGTTCATGCATTCTTCCCGTCCTGTCAAGCCGCGCATGCTTTCCGCCAGTGTCCCACGCCCTACAGCCCTCGAGGACTGGGACGAGAACTTCCCCATGGAGGAAGACTACTTGCCCGTCAACCTGCACGATGATGTCTTGACCCCGCAGGAGAAGCTGCGCCGACTTTCCCGGACCGATCATGACCTGGGTTCCAGTCACCGAGACATCAGCGGTCTCGGTATGACCAGCACCAGCTTCTCCAAGACCGGTTCGCCATTGGCCTCTAGTCCGTCCCGATTTGGTGCATTGTTTGCCAAGCAGCGTCAGCGCAAAGAAGAAGAGTCCCACGGCTCTTCCTCCTTCCACATCGGCTCTCCTCTTCGTGAATCATCCCTGAACCCCATCACAAGCCCTAGCCTTGGTCCCATTGGCAGCAGCAGAGCCTCTCACGACGGGGGATCCTTCCTTTCCAGCCCTGGACGCCAATCATCCATGTCCATGATCTCCGATCAACTTGGAGGTATGTCCCTTCACCCTGGCTCCGCTCGCCAGTCATCCACGGGCCCAAGCGGTCGTCTGGATCGCATCATCTCCTCGCCTGTCAACACCACCAAAATCGAAGAAGAAGAAGACCCCAGTGATCTCGTCTTTGACATGGAAGAGGAAGTGGGCAACAAGCGGACCAGCACCTCCTGGGGTGAGAACAAAGAAACCACCGATTCCTCCTAAGCCCTTTTCACCTCATGACGATACGCCACTTCAGACTTGTCCATTGAAACATGTTCATACAAAACAAAACCAGAGGAGAAAAAAAGGACATTGGAGTTCAATTGGGCACATACTTCCAAAAAAAGGGAGATAATACACACGTCTCTCAGAAAGACCTGTCGGGCCAAAAAAAAAAAGACAGAAAAGAAAGGGAAGAAAGCGACATAAACACAAAACCCCATCTTGCCCATAGACTGTGGCATTGCATTGCTCTTTCGTTCATCTAGACCAGTCAATATGTTCTGGTGCGGGTTATTTTCCATCAACTGTATTAATCTTTGTGTTCTGTATGCTTGGGTTAAACCTGACCTTCTGATTTCCTGCTTTCTTCTGTTCATGAATTCACGACCTGCGTTTGGTGTTTTCTTTTCTATTTCTGTTTCTTCGAGGCTTTGTCTTCTGCTGGAATACTCGGCCTGTACAAACTGGATATGTGCAAATAAACATGTTCTCATAAAGTAGAAAGTATCTCTCATTGAAATAGTCTGCCTAGTCATACAATTGCTAAATCTTGCGCTTGAAAGAAGGAATTGACGCCGTTTGAAACCCAGTGCCGCACCTAAGCCTCATCCAAGTAAACAGCAGTGCCCTTCAAATTAACCAATCCCTCGGTTCTCGACTGATCCTGGATCTGCTGAGTCTGTTCCTTGGCCCGGTCGGCTAGGATGCCACGCTGATGCGCGAGATTAACGTCAGTAGCATCGCTGTGCTGACCAGCCCGAAGAGACTCCAACAATTCCGAAGTGCCCGCAACAACACCCTTCACAAGGGTCTCCACAGCCCGACCAGTGAGTCCCTCGATGCGCTGTGCGAGTGCAGATTCTTCATCAGCGCGGCGACGCTTGGACTCGGCTTCGCGCTCTTGCTTCTCCTCCTCGAGCTTGCGTTTGCGCTCTGCAACCTTCGCTTGATGACCCTCCTTGGCAGCAAGGTACTTGAGAGAATGGCTGAGCTTCTGTGGTGGAGGGATGTAGTCGACCGGCGGAGCGGAGAAGAACAACACACGGCCCTGATCATCGCAGTGGAACTGGCGGCGGATATCTTCGGGGATAGAGGCGTTGGCTACATCGCTGAGATGGAAGACTTCCACGGGGCGTGGGGCGTTGGGATTGTATGCTGCGGGAGGTACTTGCATACGGTTGCCTGGGTAGCCCGTGTACGGGGTTTGCTGGGCTGGCATGGGCTGGTAGTTGCCTGCGGGAGTCTGTGGAGTGGCGAAGTTGCTCGCGCGTCGTTGCAGAGACGCTTGGTAGAGCTGGGCCTGACTCATTTGAGGTTGGAAAGTAGAAGATGGGGCGGGAGATGTTTGAATAGCAATGGGAGCCGCGGGTGACCGCGCCTGGAGAGCGGCTGAGCCAGGGCTCATGGCAGTGATGGGGAGTTGTTGACCCATTGACTGGCGTGGTATCGCAGACTGGGGGAGAGAAGGAGGAGGTGGTGATGGTGTTGGTTCGGGTGGTGGGGACTCCTGGGGGTGACAATTAGCTTTGGGGGTGATTTATTAGGTTAAGTGGTAGGCAAACTTACGTTCTCATCTCGCGGCCGACGGTGCACGGCGCCAACGACAGGTGGTGCGTTATCAGCTCCCCACGTTGGTCGGGGAAGATCGTCAGTCTCCTTGGAATCTTCTTTGAGGAGATCCTTAATTGGAGTCGGGATCTTTTTAATTTTGCGAGGCACATCAAACAAGTCCATCTCGTAGTCTTTCTCTCGCACTTCATCTGGCAAGCAGCTGGCCCACGTCTTGATCTTGTTCAGTTTATGTTTCTCCTCGTTGTAGCGTGCCTCGCACACATAGATCTCCTTATCAGGTGCCAGGTCTCTGGGGCGACCACGGCTGTAACGTGTGAAGAACATCACGAAGCAGCGATCCACGATCTCATCAATGCGATGGTCTCGGTATTGGCCAGTCTTCACCACTTCATTGGGATAGAAGTGCTTCTCAAAGTGGTGCACTGTTTGCTCAGGTCGATAGTACCAGCATGCATTAATCCACTTCTCACCATCCGAGTCCTGCCAGGTTCGGTAAATCTGTGCAACGATTGGCTTGGTCACATCGTTTTGATTCTGGATATGGACCCAGTCGCCGACTTTCCATAGCTCACCGCGGTGCAGAATACCGTCGGGCAGTGGGAAACGACCATCTTCCATAAGGAACTCGCTGTCTGGTTTCTTCTTCTCTGCGTCGGCTAGCTTTCGCGACTCGATTTGCAGATCAACAGCATCCTTGTAGATTTGACTATCAGACTGATTGTACGCCTTGGCGTTCTCAAACATGTGATCGAGATCGCGCATGAAGTGATCGACAGAGGTGTACTTCTTGCGCTTGGACTTGCGCTTGATACCGTCAATCGCGATGGGTTCCTTAATCTCATGGTAATAGTCAGGATAAGCTGACTTATCGGGAAGTCGTTCGAAGTGGGTGATCTTCATATGTCCACCAGCACCCTTGAACTTTCGGATTCCTTTCAGGATGGTCTTTATGCGTGTTTCCATGGGCGTATCCACGCGGGGAGGGCGACCTCTCTTCCGACGAAGGTCGGGCTCGTTCTTTGGGGCCATTCCACGCTTGAAGCCAGGCTTAGGTCCGGGCTTCTTTCTGCGCCGACCCTCATCTTCAGAGTCGTCATCTTCGTCTTCTTCTTCCTCCTCCTCTTCTTCATCATCATCGGGCAAAGGATCGGCCTCGGGAATCTCTCCAAGATCTGGAAGCTCTGCCTCATCAGCAGCAATCGCACCCTGCGCAGCCAGCTTTCTGAACTCGGAGGCGAACACGTCCTGCTGGTCGTTAGTTCACGTGTACGCAGACAAGTCGTGCGCTTTTTGGGAGGAGCTTACCCTGATGATGAGCGCATCTTCGTACGCTTGTGATCGGGGTCGATTGTATGTTTGCGCATTGTGCGGGATCTATTTGGTTAGCCCATGTATCAATCCGAACCGGTGCAATGTCTTACCAAGGCGCAATCGCGAACGAACTCGGAGAACTGCTTGTACTCTCGCTTGTTGATGCGCGCTTTCAGAATGCTCAGCGCCATGGGCTCCTTGATGATCTCATAGTAATCGGGGACGTAGCGCTTGTTGACACTGCGGTGAAACAGTCTGGACGGGTCATGACCACTGCGCAATTCCTTGTTAGCCAATCGAGTTTCGGCGCTGAACGTTTTTCTCACAACAGAAGGCTTACTCTTCTTCACGATAGTCATAGATCGCCATGACCAAGTTCATCATCACTTTCCATAGTTCGGGGGTGATTGACCCGTCATTCTCGATGGAGTTGACGGGCTCCTCACGCGGGGGTTGCGAACCCTGCTCGGACTCCATATCTGCAGGCGCTTTTTTTTCCGCCACAAATTGAAGGAGTATGAGTGATTGGGACCAGATGGAGCAAACCAAAGTGTCGCAAGGAATAGCTCAGAACCGAAGAATGTTTGACTGACGAGCGCGTCAACGCTTAGTAATGATTTTATTGTTACCAGATACCGTATTGTCAATACGCATTCACATGACGAAGGAAGTATATTCGTCTATTGATCTACTTCGCCCATTTAATGTCCCCATTGAATAAATCAGATGAATGCTTTTGCTCTTATCTGAGGTCTACAGATGGGCGCAGGTGGGCAATTCCACCTGTGCCAGGTTGCTTCTTCAGCCACCTTCGGTAATGTGCCATCTACAGCTTCAATCAGATTGCTGTTTGCTAAAGCACTCACTCTACACTTACATGTATGAGTAGTATATTGCTTCTTGAAACTATAGAGTTTCGTCACATAATATCCTCTGCTCTATAAGAGTTTCACCATAAGACCCTATTTATAACTTCGTGCAAGTGTTGAATACTAACTACTGCATCTCATTGCGGGCCCTACCCCACACGGCGTCATATCTGCCACTTATCGGAAGCTGGTTCTTTTGCCTCTCCAACATCTCACCCACTCAACATGCGGATTCGAGTTCGGGGCCCTTCTGGCCAGTCTACAATTACACTGGAAGACTCTGCAACCATCCAAGAGCTTCAAACTCAAATTACGGAGAAAACCGATCTGGCAACTTTCGACGTGAAGTTCGGCTACCCCCTCAAGCCGCTCGAGCTCGATAGCTACCCACCGGGCCAAAAGATTATAGAGACTGGAATCAACCTGAATGGGGAAACACTCATCGTTGCACAGAAAGAAGGGGCTACCCGACCTGCCAACGACGAGCCACCATTACAAACCACAAGCACGGCAGCTCCAACGCAGCCAACAAGGGCGCACAAGCCAGAAAGCTCTGCCGATGATCCACCAGAGATCGCCTCTCCCGAACATGCAGGAACCTTCGTCCTCCGTGTCATGCCCGATGACAATTCATGCCTCTTCCGAGCAGTAGGCGCCGCCGTCATGGGCGATATGGACACGATGGTGGAATTAAGATCAATCATCGCCGGCGCGATCCAATCAAACCCCGGAGAGTACTCGGCAGCGATCTTGGGCAAGAAGCCTGATGAGTATTGTACCTGGATTCAGAACGAGGACTCGTGGGGCGGCGCCATCGAGCTCAAGATCCTGAGTGAATACTTCAACATTGAGATCTGCTCCATCGATGTACAGACTCTGAACCTCTTCCAATTCAACGAGGGTGCGCCTACGCGTTGTATCGTGGTATATTCAGGCATTCATTATGATGTACTCGCGTTGTCTCCCTCCGATCCACCTTATACCCGTGCGAATCCTTTGGCATTCGGGGACACCAAGATCTTTGAGGCTGTTGATCCGGTCGTCTTGGAAAAGGCCAAGGAGCTGTGTCGAGTACTGCAAGGGAAGCATTATTATACTGATACATCTGGATTTACGGTCCGCTGCAACACCTGCGGAGGTACATTTACTGGAGAGCGAGGCGCCACCAAGCACGCCGCGGAAACCGGCCACTATGACTTCGGAGAGGCAAATTAGCCTCGGCTTTACATATAAGAAAAAGACATAGAACATGCATTTGCGGGAGCTTATATTTTACATGGGTTTGGTGATAGTCTTCATTGTCGTGAATGGATTAGGCATAAATCAATATCATAGATCGTACAAGGTTCTTATAGCATGGCAACTTCATCTGCCTCGTCTTCCTCTTCCTCTTCCGCCGAGTCTGCGCTTTCTTCTGGGTTGCCACCCCACTCGACATCATGATGAACGGGGGCAGTGAAGAATTCATGCTGTAGAGCGTCTGTTGCGCTGAGTCGCTTGGAGGGGTCCAGTTCCATTAACCCGGCCAGAAGACGTGTTGCTTGTTGCTCGCTTTCGGTCAAATCTTCCACACAGCTGGACCATTTGACTAGCTTCTCCCAGCCGTAACCCTTCTCTCCAATTGTTGGAATGTTGGTTTCGAAGATCTGACCATGCATGGCCGCGGCGGTCTTCATGCGCCGGATACCGAAAATACTGGATATCTCAATCATTGCGTCGATGTCGTCTGCGGAGTTGAAGAAGGGGAACCGGCGTCCCAGTAAGGTCAGCAAAATGACACCCACTGACCACATGTCAATCTTGGTTGTCTGTGAGGTGCATTTCAGAAGAACCTCTGGGGCTCGGAACCCTCGAGTTCCTGCACGATTCGCACGTCGCGAGGGCCGTGAGTCGTTCTTGGGGTATCCGGCTGAGACGCCCGCGGGTGGTGGGTTTTTTGAGTAGTAGCTGGACAATATCCGGCCTCGGCGAACATAGCTCTGGTGGGTACATAGGCATGGACTGCCGGAGTATTCAGATCCTTCACGCTGCAGGAACGGTCAGCATGCGAGGAATTGTTTGATGGGCTTGATTTTCATACCTCAGCGAGTCCAAAGTCAACCAAGACGCCTTCCTTGAGATCTGGATTGTAGAGGAAGTTGCTAAAACTGCTTGTCAGCACGGGCCCAAGTATACCAGGAAGGAGGCATGCTGAAACTTACGTTGGCTTGATATCACGATGGAGAATCTCGTGCTCGTGTACCGATTTCAGCGCGGTCAGTAGAGATCGTAGGTAATGGCGCATGTCTGCAACCATGAACGTGCGGTATTGAATGCGAAAGTCTGTGTGTGGGAAGTAGGGCAATACGGCAACCACTTGATCTTGGTATCGGAAGGCCGTGATGAGTGGGCAAACAGACCCGCAGCCTCGAAGATCATGCAACAGTTCGAGCTCGTTCTGGATTCGCAGCGGGCTACTTGTGACGTAGATTTTCTTTAATGCGACGAATCGAGGCTTCTTGCGGTCTGCTGGCGCGCCTTCCACACGCCTCCGTTTCGAAGGAGGGCTGACATAGTTGTCTTGCTGTGCGCGTGAAAAGATATCCCAGTCATTGTTGTATTGATCGTAATGAAGATCCTCCGCTTTGTAGACAGTAGAAAAAGTGCCTATGCTTTGTCAGTACCACAAGATCAGAGGAATCCGCGGATTGATCTGAATACCTTCTCCAATCCGGTTGACTAGGCGAAACCGATCTGAGATTCCTGGGAATGTGTCCTCGAGCTTTGCCATGTCCTCTCGGACCGATTCGTCCACTTCTTCCTCGTATTCACTCTCGCGGGGCGTCCCGCCTCTGGACTGTGTGGTATCTTCTTCATCCCGTGCAAATTTGGTTTGCAATGCCTTTGCTTCTCGATATGAGTTGCTGCGCTGCAACTCAAACACGCCTGGGGCGGCGTATCGAGTCGACATGCTTTGCGCGGTGGACACGGAATAATGGTGGGATCTGGCAGTGAGAGCTTGATCAAGTCACGAGACTGCGGCTTTGAGGTTCGAGAAGACCAAGGAATGAGAGGACTCGGGACAATCCAAGATGTCGAAGAAAGTAAACAATATCTCTTCAAAGCATCGCAATTGCCCAAATAATCCAAACGCGGTAAGGAACGCGGTGACACAATTTGACAATACACCAATACAAGGCGGTCAACGGTGCATACGCATATCTCTCTGCAGGTGCTTATAGATTGAAGTGGTATTGAATCTAATGCTTTTGTGAAGATCTGATATGACTCTTCAGCTTTACTTTATTTAGATCTGACCACATTCAATATCGATAGCTCAGAGACGTTGAAGCCCCGAATATGCATCCGTATCCATACAGTATTGGAGTACGGTGGATTACATAACACCGAAAAGGGCAAAAGCCAAACAATCAGTGATCCTTATCAACAATCCCTCCCCGCTTCTCTTTTTCTTTCAACTGCGCCATGGAGGACCGAATTCAGTTCGATATAAATGAGTCGCTCAAGTATTACTTGAGTGATCCCACTTCTGTTCCTACCCCCGATGCGGATCCGGAATTGCTGGACTGCGAATCCGACCCGGAGCAACTATCGCCAGCGCTGATTGACAATGTCTTGAACCCGATCGTGGATGCCGTCGCGGAGAACCCCGAAGGATTAACCAGAGCGTCCATTTTTGACTCTCTACAATTTCTATTAAAGTGCGCCCCGGTCCCTTCCCAACTTGCCCATGGTGGATGGCGCCCCTCTGGAGTCGACTCTGACGAACCTTCTTACTCACGCAGATATTCAACCTGTCTTCCCGCAAAGTCACTCAGCAAACTATTAGATTTGGTGGTTTCCGGCTTGTCCATCGAGGCCGACATTATCTATGGAGATCTTGAATCCGACGAACAGGATGCCATCCAACACCACAAGCAGCTGCTGGAGATGTACGGATTCCTCCTCCAGTGGGCCCTGTCGGCTGTGGAGGTCAAGGCAGCGGAAAAGCCTACCGAAGCAGCGCCTGTGAGACGGGGAGGCCCCAAATCCAAGAAATCCGCCAACAGCGGCCAGTGGGATTGGACACCGCAGATTCAAATTTCCATGGAGACCATGTGCAAAGTGATGAAGCTCAAACTTGGACGCATATTCTTGACCACCTCGGATCGCGACACCTTCATCAGTCTGTTTACCCGAACCATTTATCTAGTTCTCGAGAGCGAGCAGCGAGTGAAGAGCATGACTATCCGTATGCATGCATTCAAAGTTCTGTGCATCGCGGTCAAGCATCACGGGCAGGCATTCGGTGGGTACTCCGGTATGATGGCTAGGGATAAACTAATATCGGTGCAGGAGCGCAAACCTCGATTGTTCAGAGCTTGACCTATTTTGAGCATCTTTCCGAGCCCATGGCCGAATTCCTTCACATTCTTGCAGAGCAATACGACTACCCACAGCTTTCCGACGAAATCTTAAAGTACGGATTGATTTTCGATGTGTCTAATAGCCAAGCCGTCTACTGACCACGCCTTCAGGGAACTTGGAAACAAAGAATTCAACTCTAACGACACCAGAGGACCGAAGTCTGTATCATCCTTCATTATCAAACTCTCTGAGCTTGCTCCCAGGTTGATTATCAAGCAAATGACTCTGCTGGCAAAGCAGCTTGACAGCGAGGTAATTTGATGGTTTTGCTTTCTCTGTTGTATTTGACTGACCCAAAGACCAGGCATACACATTGCGATGCGCGGTGATCGAGGTCTGCGGAAACCTGATCTCCGACCTCAGCCGACAGGAGGAACGTAGCGAAAACTACAAGACCCAAATCAATGCCTTCTTCGACGTTTTGGAGGAACGGTTCCTCGATATCAACCCATACTGCCGTTGCCGTGCCATCCAGGTCTTTATGCGAATTTGTGACTTAGAGCAAAAGTTCCCCAAAAGGCGACAGGCGGCAGCCGAGCTGGCTGCCAGGAGTCTGGAGGACAAGAGCAGCAATGTGCGACGCAATGCGATCAAGCTTCTCTCTAAGCTCGTATCTACGCATCCTTTCAGTGTCATGCATGGCGGACTTCTATCATACAAGGAGTGGACAGAGAGACTAGACGGGGTTGACGCTGAACTGAACGCCCTGCGTCCCCCCGAGACTCCTGGTTTCGAAGCAGGCGACATGACACAAGTTGATCCCGAGCTATTGGATGATGCTACACAATTGCCCGATGAGTCCCCCTCAAAGGCGCCTCGCATGAGCGACGAGGAAAAGGCTATCGCTGTTCAAAAAGCGGCAGAGCAGGCCGCTACATCCGAATTGTTGACTAGACTTCAATTGACGAGGAAGTATTACAACGAGGCCATTCGGTTCATCGAGGTACTCCACTCCGCCTCCACCATCGTCACGCAGCTTCTCTCTTCTCGAAACAAGAGCGAAGTCATCGAAGCCATGGACTTCTTTGTGATGATGGATGCCTACAAAATCGAAACTGCACGCAGTGGAATTCGTCGCATGCTGCGGCTGATTTGGACCAAGGGAAACAGCGACGAAGGAAAGGGTGTCCAGTCGCACTTGATCGACTGCTACAAGGGCCTCTTCTTTGACGCACCCGGATCCTTCACCCCCAACGATGCTGCGAACTACATTGCCCGTAACATGATCAGTTTGACCTTTGGCGCAACTCCTGCAGAGCTCACATGTCTTGAGCAATTGTTGAGCACCATGATGAAGGCTGGCAACGTCTCCGAAGCAGTCATCGCTAAGCTCTGGCAAGTTTACAGCATTCAAAAGAAGGAGATCTCACGGACCCAGCGCAGGGGCTCGATCATCGTCCTTGGCATGCTTTCATTGGCAGATCCAGAGGTGGTGGTCAAGGAGATCGAGGCCATGCTGCGAATCGGTCTGGGTGGATATGGCAGGTCTGATCTGGTACTTGCCAAGTACACATGTATCGCTTTACGGCGCATGATCCCGGGCCGGCAGGCCAAGTCAAAGGAGGTCGTCGGTATTCCCAAACTCGCCAGTGATCACTCAGTCCTGGTCCGCTTGGCCGCGATCCTTGAGATTGAGACCACCAGCAAGGAGTGGTACGGAGTGGCAGAGCATGCTCTCAACGCTATCTACGCTCTTTCCAAGCACCCCGATGTTCTATGCTCCGATATTCTGCGGCGAAAGACCATCTTTGTGTTCCAGCCTCATCTTCAACAACGCCCACCTTCTTCCCACGCCTCTGCTGGAGGTAACGGGGAAGATGAGGAAATGGCGGACGATGAGCGCCCTGCCACTGCATCATCCGAGACCCAGGAGCCAAAGCCCAAGCCAGCCTCCGCTGCCCTGTCACAACTGTTGTATGTCGTAGGTCACATTGCCATTAAACAGATTGTGCATTTGGAGTTGGTTGAGCTGGACTTCAAGCGCCGCAAGGTTGAGCAGGAGAAGACTAAAGCGGCCGCTGAGCCGCAAAAGAAAGAGAATGCAGATGAAGACGAACTCGACCTCATTGGCGGAACGACTGAAGATGATTTCCAAGATGCCATGGCTCACATCCGAGAACGCGAGCTGCTCTTCGGGGAACAATCCCTTTTGGCCAAGTTTGGTCCGCTTGTGATCGAAATTTTGGCTAACAACAACTCCTATCCCGACCGAGATCTCCAAGCCTCAGCGACCTTGTGCATTGCCAAGCTGATGTGCGTGTCTGCCGAGTACTGTGAGAAAAACCTGCCGCTCCTGATCACCATCATGGAGCGGTCCGAGGATCCTATCGTCCGAAGCAATGCCGTCATTGCTCTGGGTGATATGGCTGTGTGCTTCAACCATCTCATTGACGAGAATACCGATTTCCTTTACCGTCGTTTGAACGATGAGGATGCTTCCGTCAAGCGTACCTGCTTGATGACCCTGACCTTCCTCATTCTCGCTGGTCAGGTTAAGGTCAAGGGACAGCTTGGAGAGATGGCCAAATGCTTGGAGGACGAGGACAAGAAGATCGCCGATCTGGCTCGCATGTTCTTCACAGAATTGGCGACCAAGGATAATGCCGTGTACAATCACTTCGTTGACATGTTCAGTCTGCTGAGTGCAGAGCGCAACCTGGATGAACAAGCTCTCCGTCGTATTGTCAAGTTCTTGATTGGCTTCGTTGAGAAGGTACGTCTACATTCGGCTGATATCGCCATCCGCTTTTGCTAATTTGATTCTTTAGGAAAAACACGCTCGCCAGCTGGCCGATAAGCTCGCCGCTCGACTGCCTCGCTGCGAGACAGAACGGCAATGGAACGATGTTGCATATGCCCTGTCGCTTCTGCCGCATAAGAACGAGGAGATTGCCAAGACTGTCAGCACCGGCTTCAAGGTCGTCAGTGCCTCAGCTTAAGGTTGCCGGGATGATTATGTGTTGATGTATGATGATTAGGGCCTTGGGGCCCGGCGTTGGGGCTTTGCGGGGCTTTGTAATTGTTTTCTGGACAGTAAGCACTGTTTTTTTCTCTACCACCATAATACAGACTTTGTGTCATGAAGAATATACGAGGATGTACAAAATAAGTAGGATGAAGCTTCATTGGTATATGGTATACCAACAGGCCTGTCCGATATGAAGCCCTGGACTGTATTTCATTAAGGGCTGCAACTCTGTGCAGGTGCATTCCTCATTGCATCGGAGGTATCCAATAGCAAAATTCTTCAAAGTCATGCACAAGATCTAGTAGGGAAGAAGACAACAGACCGGACACGAAAAGTCAAATCACGAGAAAGACGCCGAGGTTTGTATGGCCGCATACCAGATACGCCATAGCACAAATACACGATCTATGCACCCTTGACCGTACTTTCAGTCAATGCGAACTTGTCGGCACGAATCCCTTCAAGAGCCTTCTGTCCCTCCTCTGTGAGCTCAGGCTTGCCCAGCGGCGTCACAGCCCCAGTGAAGAACCGCGGGCTCCACTCAGTTCCCTTCTCGGTCCGCTCCGTCGCCCGCTGCCGTTGCCGTTCCTCAATATCCTGCTTGAGTTTCGTGGCCTGGCTAAACTGCTTGGCAACAATAGCATCGGTCACCTCGGACCAGAACTTCAATGACTCGTTCGAGAGCTGTTCCTCCGCAGGAGGCAGTTCCTTTGTGACGGGGAAGAGCGGCGTGATGTCGATGAGCAGAGTTGAGTCCTTGCTGCCGGCCGGGGTGAAGTATATCTTTCCGTGCCAGGAGCCAGTGATTCGAGCGACAATGTCTTTCTCGGGTACATCCTTCATCCTCGTGACTGTGTCTTTGTCCGCACTATAACGGAAGATCACACCTTCCATCTTATTCTGAGTCCGGCCAATCCACCCTTCCTCCATGTACTGCAAAATTGCCTTCAACCCTGTCTTCGGGCAGGTGACGTAGCAGGTGTCGGCGACTGTGATTGAAAGTGCACCCCGCAGTATTCCGCCTAGGTGAGCATCTGGATGTGTCAACTGATATTCTTCGTTGTCCCGCTTCTCAATATTGACAAAAATTCCGAGGTTGTGTTGGCCGGGGCTGACGCGGATGCTGGTGCCGGTGAATTTGGCGCTGATCTGATCGAATCCACGCGCCGATACGCCTCGCTCCGGGCAGTCGATATAGAAGGCCGAGACTGGAGGGTGGTGGGAGGTCTGTTCTGTAAGGTAGCACACCTTGACCTTGTCATCTCCGTCGGTCACGGTGGAGGAGCCATTGGAGGCGGGGTTGATTCCGGGGAGGTTCGCTTCTTCGGGGATGTTGTCATCGACTTCCCACGAGCACTGGATGTCGGTTAGCGATCGGCGCCAAACGAGAGAGATCCGACGTTCTTACCCGGAAGAATTCACCCAGAGTCGAGTTGTATGGTTTGCAGGGTTTCCCCTTGATATATTTCTGTCATGCGGTGTTAGTACCTGTGGAGTGCGACAGGGAAGAATCGGGGGACATACCAGATCTTTGGTGAACCAGAACCGCAAGACCTCCAACATCCGACCTAACTCATCATCCGACTTTCCAATGCTGTAGCTCTTGGGTCAGCACACGAGCATCCGCCAAATATGGGCACTTTTGCTGACCTCGCAAAGGTCTCCGGTCGATCTAAATAATGCCAGTATTCTTCCCGCCCGCATGTCAGCTTCGACCCCGCACAGCATATGAACGATGGCACCTACCCAGGTTGGGCCGTGGCTCCAGCAGTTGCGCGGGCAGCGAGAATCGCACCGAGGCGATATCAGCCACCCCGACGAATCTAGAGACGTGGATACGTTAGCGCCGGTTGGAGGGAGCGGGAAGGCCGCCATGCGGGGGAGGGAAATTCTCGTACTTTCGGAGAATGGAGAGGAAAGTCTTCAGCTTGGAAGAGTCATCTGGAGCCTTCTCAGGCACAGCAGTAGCAGACATGATGATATGTATTCAGGGAGATATGTGAGAAGAGTAACAGAGTGCTGAGGACGGAGTCCGGAGTGGCAAAGTGGCAAAGTGACCAAAGGGACTCCTATCTCGAGGGAAGCAAGGAAGTCAAGTAAGTCAGGCTTGACGAGTCACGAGGAATCCCGATAGATCCAAAAATGGCTCCAATGAAAAACAAAAAAGAAAAGGGAGGCGAAGGAGCGATAGCATTCGAGGCGGTGACGTTTGTTTTTTTGCCCGGTGGGGGGCAGGTTTTTATACAATTGCGACTACATCTGCTTTCTTCCTCTCTCTTCTCTTCTATTTATACATGTTTGATGCCTAGGGGAATATGCCTAGTTCTGGTCTAGACGCAATTCCTTGGTGACTCTGACTGGCTCCCTGCAGCCCTATGACTTCTTGGTGTACATTAGTATCCAATCCCAACGTCTCACCCTACGTCACCGATAAGTATTGGGTCGGATATATAAAGAATGCATTTTGTACGGTGACCAAATCCAAGACAGTACAAGTGTTGGATCTATTCTATTGTACTCCGTAGAAAGTCCAAACCTCCGAACAGAGAGCAGAAAGTAGAAAAAGGGGGGTATCATCGGCCAATCACTCGGCCACGAGGGCGGACAACTCCTGCAGCTCTTGTTTCCGCGCCAAGAGCCGTAGCCACCAGCGAATCGCCGGGCTGTAATCATATCGACGCCCGGCTGCATATTCATCATCCGACCGATGGGACTGCTGTTCTTCACGAATCCGTGATCGCAGTCCCCGCTGATTTTGGGATTGGGTCTGCTGATGTTGTAGTAACTGACTTTCGGAGCACGTGTGGTATTCCTGGAGGATCTCCGCGGGAATGACCACCGCATCAATAGCCTTGCGGGTCAGGGTCAGGGAATCGTCAGGCCCGAGCACGGTGTCATCCAAGGCAAGTGCTTCGGGTAATGACCCAAGGCTACTGGCACGTTCGTTGAGAACCTCGAGACTCTTCACGTTGACAGCAAGCTCGGTGACAAGATCAGGGAGAGGGTCATGTACAAGTCCCAAAATGGAGAACTCGATTTCATCTTCCTCATATGCAGCCATTCGGTCTAGAAGATTGGGCCTGACCAGTTGGAGCCAGTCCTCGTCGGAACATTGACCTGTAGACCCGTTAGTGCCATATTTCTTGAAGTATCATCGTAAAACTCACCAAGTGCCCGAGGTTGTCGCTCCAACCCATCGAATTTCCAAAGCTGGCCCATGGCGGGCATAAATGCAATAAAATGGAAGGCGGTATCTGATTCATCGTCTTCATGGCCTTTGGAGCCCCTCTTGCGGGTGGTGGCCTCCGTCTTTAGCTGGAGGTCTGAATTGAGGATGTCCATTTTCCTACATATAATTAGCCAGGGAGTCAACCACTGCCGGATGGAATCTTACCTCGCATATGAGTTGTGTATCCTCTTAACAAAGTCGAAGTTGTTGATTGCGTCCCCACGCAGGGCTGGAGTGAATGGCATAGTAAATTCCTTGAATGCCCGAAGATGTTCACCAAGGTCAACACCGGGGATATTATTCACAATATTGAGCAGTGCCACACTGGCACATGCATTGTTGGCTGTCTGTGGAGGGTCAGCAGCGTAACGATGGACTGAGAAATGGAGTTCTGACTTGGTTTGCGAACCAGAGTCCGTCTGGACAAGTCGCTTCTTGCTTTCCATCGGTGTCCTGACGCCAACGGAATAGGAAGATCAAGCCATATACCGGATTGCTGCCCGTGGTTAGCTATCGTACCGTTGACAGGATATAGACCACATACCTGAGGAAGGCCATCATCTCTTCGTCGAGGGAAACCACTTCCTGAACTTTGACGCCTTTGACGCCAAAATCTCGCAGCATGACATTGAACAAAGCCTGAGTGAATTCCAAGCGTTGATCAGTCCACACATTCTTCGAAGTGATGAGCAAATCATACCGGCTCCGATTCAATCTCGCAGAACCCATTCCAACTATCTTTCTCTGAGCTGGAAGCGGGCTGACAGATCTCGTCAGGTTGTAATTCATTATCGGTCAAACGACGTCTCTTGACTCTGGTCCCCATACTGATCGATTTTCACTGATATATGTCACGCAAAACGTCTTGGTAAGAAAAACGAGGATAATTCACGAAAGAGAAGTGAATGGGAAGCTCGGTGGATGAAAAAAACCTGGATAAAAAGAAAGACAGAGAGGAAGAATGAGATCTCAATAGAAAATCAAGCCATCGAGACAATAGAGAGCTGAGGCGGCTATAGTGTGTAGTGGCATGTCGTTGGACCGAGCTTCGACGCGCTTCCCGCGTCTCTCCAACTTTCAACTTTCAACTTTTTGAGCCTTTCACTATCTGCCACACACAACCACCTAGGTTCCTCCATTGTGCTCATAGGAAAGCATTATTCGGCTGCGTTTTAGAGTTCTCTTTTGCTGAGTTCTCTTTTCCTATAAAGTCGCCACGGCATAGCTCTGGCAGCCACAGCATGCCATGAACGGCACTCCCCTCCTCCCGTCTGCCTTTCCTGAGACGCCCAAGAACATCCCGGGCAGGAAAAGGCTCTTTGAAACTCCTTCGCGATCGCAACCACGAGAGAACCGTCCTCTGAGATCGTCCACCAGATCCCCAGTCAAATCCGCCTCCAAGGTCTCGAGACTACCACCGCCAAACCCCAATAACAATGCGCCACTGATCTCCACTGATGTGATCGACGCTCCCTCCCAGCGACTCTATGTCGTCGCGGTGTATATTGCATTGAACGCGTGGAGGTTCTATGAATCTCTGACTGCATCGGATGATCTGGATTCCACCTGGCTCCTCTTGAAATGGGCCACAATAGATGGAATTTTCTTGGTTGGACTGCAAGCGCTGCGCATCCCGTGGCTGGAATGGGCTTTCCCGACCACATTAACTCTGTTCCTGCTACATGCCGTGGGCAACATCTTCTTGATGTTCCGCATTCCGGTAAGTCTCTAGCTCCCACGGTCGATCCAAGCTAACAACGTAGATTCCTTGGGCTGCATGGATTTCTGGACTTGTCAAGGTTGCATATGACCGTGAAATTTCCATCTCCGAGCATAGGGTCAAACCGGGCGATATCATCCACAATGCTTCGTTGATTTTGGGAAGGCAAATTGTGCATATTTTGCCAGAGGGGTTAGTCTACCTTGCTTTGATCATTTCCGTGCAATAACTGACTTTGACAGATCTGCCGTCCTCAATCCGGACCGCGGCTCGCTTTGCCTTGACTCTCAAAGGACTACGATCGACCTACCCATCCGCGTCAACCAGACTGACCCTATATTGATCGAAGTTCTGCGTATGGACCTCAACACTGGCGAGAACGAGACCATCACCATCCCTTCAAAGCAATTGAAGGGCCTCAAGCGTCAGGCCGAAAAGAAACACACCCCTGGTCAACTGCACCGCGACTTGCTGTTCCCCGTCCGCAAGACTGGTATTTACCGCCTTCAACGGGTGGTGGACGAGTCGCAGCTCGATGTCCACACCCGGACATTTGATGCTTTGGTGGTTTCTTGCCCGAGAGCATTGATCAAGAACTCACAGATCGACAAGTGTAAGGGAGAATTGTCCAACTTCAAACTCGAGGTGGAAGGTACGCCTCCATTGAAGATCAAATACAGCCGCCAGGTCAACAATCTCGACCGTGGATTCTCAGTTCTTAACATTCAGCCGGACAATTTGCGCTCTCCCCTGCTAAATGGGCGAACTACCTCAGCTCTGTTCAGCGTCAACCAACCAGACGTCTCCTGGGCTCAAAGTCAGAAGATCGAAGTGCCGCTGAATGAATCGTTGAACGACGGCGGAGAATGGTTCTACACTATTGAAGAAGTTCATGACGCTATTGGTAATGTGGCCAATTATTCCACCATCTTTGATGACGGAGATCGGCCATCCACCAAGTCCCAATCTCAGTGGTACCAATTCTCCGTCCATGAACGTCCGCAGATGTCTTTACAATACTGCAACTCCCAAACGCCGTTGCAAGTCGCCAAGGGAGACAGCACCAGATTCCCCCTCAGTTTCCATCCCGATGGCAATGCGTACTCAAGCGATGGCCCATTCTTTGTCGGATATTCGTTCGAACAAAATGATCTTATCCAGGAGAAGATTGTAAGTCTGAAGAATCTTGAACAGCCCCTGGATATCAAGGAGCCTGGCTTGTACTCTTTGACCTCGGTCTCTACCAAATTCTGTCAAGGTGAGATCTTGGAGCCCTCATCCTGCTCCCTACAAAACCCGCCCGAGCCAGAGCTGGCTGTCCGCGCTGAAAGCGTATTTGACAAATGTGCCAACAACGCTATTGGCTTGGTTGTGGACTTGGATCTTACAGGAACGCCCCCATTCTCTCTCCGATACAGCATCGAGAGCTCCAAGGGCGTTGTGAACAAAGTGTTGCCCGTCAAGGGTATGCGCGCGCAACTCGACCTCACTCCTTCCGAGGCTGGCTTTTACCGTTATCAGTTCCTGGATGTGGAAGATGCTGTCTACTCGGCGCGTTCCCTCAAAGACAAGGTGCCTGTGCTTGAGCAAGACGTTAAACCGGCAGCTTCGGCTCAGTTCTTGTCGAGAGAAACGCGATCTGCTTGCTACGGAGAAGCGGTACCCGTGGAAGTGGCCTTCCTTGGAGAGGCCCCATGGATGCTGTCATATGAGATTGTGCACAATGGAAAGAAGACAAAGCAGGTGCTGAAGTCTGATTCTGATGTCGCAACCATCATGACCGACAAACTGGTTGACGGCGGCAGGTACACTGTGACCCTGACCAATGTCAAAGACAAATCTCAATGTAAACGCACATTGAAAGAGAGTACCAGTATTGAAGCCCGATCTCAGCCGCCGCATGTTGCCTTTGGTCAAATTGACAAGAAGAGAAGTGTGCTGGCCTTGCAGGGTTCCAAGATCGATCTTCCAATGAGGCTGAGTGGCGAACGGCCATGGACCGTGAAGTACAGAAATGTCGATACAGACTCGAAGCCTATTCAGAAGACCTTCTGGGATGCGAACAGTGTGTTGACTGTTGAGAAGCAAGGTCTGTATGAGATCAGTGAAGTCCATGATTCGGGATGTCCTGGAACTGTGGATGACTCTGCGAATGAGTTTGAGGTCTCGTGGATCCCTCGGCCTCAAATCACAGCACTGGATGGCAACCCTGTTGGCACCGCCAGACAGGTTGCCAAATCCGAGATCTGCCAGGGCGACGACGATAGCCTTGAGGTTCGTTTGTCGGGTAGCCCGCCGTATAGCCTTCAGTACGAGAAGCGACGCAAGGCGGATCGCGGAGGATTCTCCTCGGCGAAGCCACGTGCTCTGAAGTCGGCCCTCCACGTCACTTCCATGGAAATGGATACCTCGGAGCCTGGAGAGTACAGTTACAAGTTCACCCAGGTTGGCGACAATCTCTACGATCATGATCCCAAGATCAACCCCCTGGTTGTGACACAAAAAGTCAACCCGCTGCCGTCTGCCAAGTTCGACTCTCCTGGCCACGTCTATGGATTCTGCAAGGAGGACATCAGTGGCGAGGAAGTCATCCCCATTACATTGGAAGGCGTGCCGCCATTCTCGCTCGAGATCAACATCAAGCACCACTCGAACGCCAAGCCGGAAATTGTCACCATTCCCAAGATCACCTCTAACCGCCACAAATTGCTCATCCCCCGTCGTCACCTCGACCTGGGACAGCATGTCGTGAGCATCCACAAGGTCCGCGATTCTCGGGGCTGTCAAAAGACCACCGAAATCGATGCCTCCTCTGTCAGGGTCGCGATCTCCGACGTTCCTACTATCATTCCCCTTGAGTCCAAGACTGACTACTGTGTGGGTGAGCGACTTTCCTTCTCGCTGTCTGGCCATGCACCATTCGACGTCTTCTACAACTTCGAGGGATCTTCACGCAAGGCCAAGTCTCAGACTACCAACTTCCGCCGCATTGCCGAGCACCCCGGTGAATTCGTCATCACTGCGGTCAGCGATGGTGCCAGCGGCAAGTGCAAGGCACACAAGGATATTGCCAAGACCATCCACCCGATGCCCAGCGTGCGTATCAGCAAGGGCAAAGAAACGGTAGTGGACATTCACGAAGGTGGAGAAGCCGAGCTTCACTTTGAGTTCTGGGGCACGCCACCATTTGAATTCACGTAAGTCACCCCAACCCTCAAATCTGTGGTCAAGTCTAACATCCTGCAGATACATCCGAAGCGCCAATGCTCGCAAGGGTAAGAAGGCCGAGATCCTTGATATTAAGCACGACATTTCGCACGAGAAGGTCAAGACCATCAAGACCTCTGACGAGGGTACTTACGAGGTCATTGCGATCAAGGACAAGTATTGTTCCTTCTCGGCTCAATCGCCCAAGGGAGAGCGGTGAAGCGGAAGCAAACGATGTGATGAATTGGTGTATTTTCTGGGTGCTTGGATCTTGTTATTTATGTGATTTACCTCTTTTGCATTGCAGCGGCGCTGGCACTGTCCCATTGTCTTTCAATAGCTAATTCAACTCGCGCTGGAACCTGGGAAATTGGGCTGTTCTAGTGAAGATAGAACATAGAAAGTTACATTATATTTCAAGTTTTTGCCAAATCGCTGCCTTGTTCATTTTGGATCAATCTTTCTCAGGTTCTCATTTTGTCACTATACTTTAGGGCCGTGATGTTCTGACGTTGTTTGGTTCTGGGGGCGTGGCCAAAGTGGAGAGTGAAGTCACGTGTTGCACCTAAAGCTGACGACCCATGTGATTAGTGATTAGTAATTCAATTTGTTTCGAGGTCCCGAGGTTCCATACTCGAGTCAATGCAAGGCTGGAAGTTCTGATATATACTGAAAACCCTGAAAGTGACTACAATTAGGCAAAGAGTTGAGGTTTTTGAAATCCAGTACTGTGTCAATCAACGCCTCATCGTTCTTCAGGGGTATGTACACGTAAAGTGACATCAATGCATGTACTCCGTAGCAAAACCAAGCATCGAGTACGATATGAGAGCCCCTTGCATCGGAACACGCTAAAACTCCCATTGGGCAATCACATCGTCTTGTACTCCGTACTCCGTAATTAAATCATTGTTTCAAGGCCCAAACAAATCGCCCCGTACGGGGTACACTTGTACTTGGTAATCTCGGCACAAAGCAATCGACACCTAAGGTGTCCACAAAGTGATAAACCCGAGATCAAGAAACATCACCCTCTTCCTTCACCTCCAACCACCTCACAATGGCCTGCATAAAACGGGGCCAACGCGCCCTCCCAACAAAACTCCAGTACCTAAACCGAAACTACCAACTCTCTATCCTCCGCCATCTCTCCACAACCCCCAATCGGCCCAGCCAACAACCACCACCACCAACAACCGTGACAATCCCCTCAAAAAGCGACCTCAACGCCCCAATCAGCACCCTCCCAATCGACCTAATCACACCCGCACCAGCATCGCCCACCGCAACCCTCGCCGACAAACTCAAACGCTATGTCGAATTCGGCCGCACATACTTAACATTCTACAAAACGGGCCTGAAAAACGTCTACCGAAACTACCGCGCCTCACTCCCCCTGCGCTCCCAACTCGGCCTACCAGCCTACATCCCCGTCTCACCACCACGCAACAGCAAACCATCCGCGCAATCTCAATACGCCGAGCTCGGACTCGGACGAGGCCAATTCCAACTCGTCCGCCGATCCGCGCGCGACGTCCGCCGCATGATCCCCTTTACACTAATCCTGATTATCTGCGGGGAATTCACACCGTTAATCATTCCCATTTTCGGGTCTGCCATTACGCCTGCTACATGTCGAGTTCCGTCGCAGGTGGAGAAGGAGCGCGTAGCGTTGTCTGCGAGGAAGATTGCTGCGCTGCGTGCTGGGGGCGTCTCTAGTGCTGATGCATTGGGGGCTTTGACGCGGTATGCGGATGGGGGATGGGTTGCTGGTGCGGATGCGGCGGAGGTGCTTAGGGCCTGTGCTGTGTTTGGACTTGTTAAGAGTCATGAGAAGACTGGTGGGGCGCTTTTGTGTGGATTGATTTATCGGCCAAGATTGGCGCGGTATGTGCAGTATTTGGAGATTGATGATGGGATGATTCGTGCTGGCGGTGTTGCTGGGATGAATGCTACGGAGGTGCGGATTGCGGTTGAGG
The DNA here is from genome assembly GCA_005250745.2 of Penicillium sp. CF01. NCBI lineage: Eukaryota > Fungi > Ascomycota > Eurotiomycetes > Eurotiales > Aspergillaceae > Penicillium > Penicillium sp. CF01. The sequence goes on from RFFF02000036.1 coordinate 682,695, forward strand.
AGCGTGGGGGTGTGGATGTTTCTGCGGGGTTGGATCGGGGGAGAGCAGAGAAGGTTGAGAGGCAGTGGTTGGAGAAGTGGCTTGCTGCGAGAAAGAGTGTATAATAGAATAGACCATTGTAGATCTGAAGAGACACATGTATTATAATCCAAATTGGGGAGTTCGCTATGGAAGCATATATGAATCACGCTAAGGAACATGACAATTTGATCGGGTATGAGAAGCCCTGGAAATGAAAATGGAACGGGGAAAGAAAACGCTTTAAGCTTAAGCGATCGCCTGCGCCTGCGCCTGCGCTTGACCGCGGACTTGCTTGGCCCAGCGTAATCCGCAGCTGTTGCAGAGATCACGGTTTCCACTGGGTCCGCGGCGCCACTCGGGTGTACTTTTGGTCTTACACATGGCGCAGGCCTTCTCGACAGAGATGGCAGTCTGCTTGCGCTTGCGCTTCTTTCGACGCGCCAGCAAGCGCTGGAGTTCATCAGATAGCGTGCGATTTTGCTTCTCCAGCTCGCGTAGCTCGATTTGCCAGCTAGATCCACGGGTGGGATTGAGCTCTGTGAAGAAAGTGGCCGGATCTGCATTGGGGGAGATGCTGCGGTTGCCGGTAGGGAGACCGTTCAGGCCAATGAGAGAAGATAAGTCGGGGGTGCGCTGACCGAGAGCGCCGTACTGACGGGGTGGAAGGGGGTCGTCGACCGTGAGGGTCGCGTTGCGGGCAGAACCCGGAAGAGTGGCGAGGTTGTCGTCCGCGGCGGCTGAAATGGCGGTGGAGGAGGGTGGGAATGAACGAGCAAAGCGGATCTGGGCGACGAGGAAGGTAGGTTTGGAACCTTCGCGAGCGTCACCGGTGTATATGGTTGTGTGGGCTGAGAGGACATGACCCTTCTTATGTCGCATCTGATGTTTGAACGAAGGAGCTTCGTCTTTGGATGGGTTATCCGTTCTGACGGTGGCCAAGCCAGCTCCCTGGCCACGGGATGCTGCCTCCAGGGCTTTTGTGATTGTGGCAGGGCCGCCAGACTCCGGCTCCATGATTTCTTGCATGCCCTTTCCAATGAGATCATCGGGCGTGCGGCCAAGCACTGGCTTCACCTTGGTAGTGATGAACAAGATCACACCGGACAGGGAAACCTTGGCCCAGACGTCATTCTCTGCCAGCGCGGCAGACGACCCCAGACGGGCAATCTGGTCGAGTGCGTAGACGGGCCGTGGGCGGCCCGTCATGACCAGATGCTTTCGTCCCTGGTTGGGGTCAATGTGCCAGGCGCCGTGACTCTCGAACCACATGTAACCCTTGTACTTTTGCCTGATGCGATACACAACACTCACTGGAGCAGTGGTTGTACTAGCTCGCAGATCACGTATCACAGGACCAATATCACTGGGATGACAGATGGTGGACAGTGTCTTGCCCACGAGCTCGACCGGCTCATATTCCAGAACCCGGGAGCAGGAAGGCGAAAGGTACAAGAACTCACCGTTGAACGAGAGCACGTGGATCACATCGTCGGTGTTATCAACGAGGATGCGATCCAGATAGTGGCGGTTCACCTCATTGCCCGAGGCACTCGCGGCATTGAGAATGGCAGTTACTTCGTCATGGCCATAGCGTGCCATGAGGTCTGGCCGTGAGGAGTAGACATCCGGCGGGACCACATACTGAGGCAACTGATCCCGCTGGTAATTCACGCTGTAGGTGCCGTCTGTAGGACATCATTAGCAGGTCTTCTCCCCATGATCGGTAAATACTGGAGCATACCAGGATTCCTCCTGCTCACGGCGTCAGGCTTTTCAACCAAATCTACCTGGAAGCCGACATAGAACCGATACTCCCCCGCGTCCCACTGGATGGGGATCATGGTGATGAGATTCATAAAGGGTTGACCACCCTTGCGATAGTTAATGATGCTGGCTTGAATCTCGTTGCGATCATCGATAGTCGATCGCAGCCGGTGGACCGTCTGGCCGTCCACGAAAGTACGCTTTGCGCCGGCACTGATCTTGCCATCAGGTCCCTGCAAAAAGCGACAGTTGCGGCCAACGATCTCATCTTTGGTGTAACCTGTCAGCCGCTCAAAGGCCTCGGATACATAGATAATCGGTTGATCCTCGCGTTGAATATCACACATGACAAAGGCACAGGAAAGATCAACTGCGCCGATGTTGATTTTGGGATTCGGCCTCATCGCCACGCGACCCTACTTCCATGAGCATACTGTTTTTGCTTTGTCTTGTGTCCCCTTTGCAGGATGCAGAGAAGAAGGGCTCTTACCAGCGCACCTAGCACATCAAACCCACTGCTCGAGTAGATACCGGTGTGCTTTGTCTTACCAATTTCAGGCTTCTCCAGCCCGGGCGAGATATCCTCTTTGCCGCGTCAGTCGCGTCAGCGATAAAGGGAGGGGATCATTGGCGCGACAGACACGCACTCACCTTGCGCGGGAGCAGGCTTTTTGGGCTGGATGGCCACCGGGTGAGGGGGCTTGGGGCCGAGCTGGGGTCTCTCCAGCCGCCGCGGAGCCCGCCCGGGCACCTGCGACCGGTCGCTATTCCGGCCCGAGACATCGGAATCCTCAAAGTTGGCGGTAGAGTCGGTGCTGGTATCATGTTGCCCCCTCCGACCGGGAGGGGGCTGTGGATAACCGGGCATGGGCTGTTGGTAGGCCGGGTATGAGGGCTGGTACTGGGGCATCCCCATGGTGGTGGGCGGGTAGGCGGGCGCATCGTAGGCGAAGGCGTTGGCGGGATCCAAGGTCATGGGCATGGAGACCGCGGCCCCCTCGTAGGCGAGCATCACGTTTGACATGCGGCCTTCCAGGTTGGCGGGTTGGGAGCGGTCGAAATTCTGTAGTGGGAGGTCCGAGTCCTGGGGGAGCATGGCCCCGAAGGCATAATTGCCCACCTGGCCTGGGAACGGCAAGTAATTCGGGTCTGGCAGGTTCGGGTGTTCATCGTCATATTCGAGGTTGAAGGAGTTAGATGCCATCGTGAAGGCCTATATAAAGTCTCGGCCAGGCGTGGGGTCTTGGGGATGCAACGCCCGGACAGAGTACCAGAGCCCCGGTAACGTCCAAATTTGTGGGAAAACCGGTCCACTCCACCTTTTTTTTGGTCACAACTTTGGGTGACAGCTTGTACGGAGTCGAGGCGTCTCTGTACAAATTCAAGACTGTAGCCTCCCGAGTGCGAGGTATATGAAGAAAAAGATGTGAGAGAAGGGAAGAAAAGGATATTCACTCCTCTTTCTCAAAAGTACAGCCGGTGGAGACCCTCCGGAGGACCAATGAGCGAGTCTCTGTTTTTTGACGTCCGACTCAGATTTCTGTGCCGTTGTGGATGGGAGAGGGTGCAGGGTGCAGAGTGCAGAGTGTGAAAGTCCACTATGTCCTTTTCAGTGGCAATTTGGCAGTCTCCACGACATTGTCGAAGTCGAGTGGGAGAGTGTCGAGCGGCAAAAGAAGATGATGCATCACAAACACATTAGACTTTCGGGGCAACGACGTGTCTTCCGCGGGAAGTTCAACTGCTCGATCTGATGCTTTTACAATATATTGTACTACAGGCTCTACATGTTCTATTTGTTCTACTATGGGATAGATCTATTCAATTCATTGCTTTTTTTTCTCCACATTGCAATGGACTTCACCTACGGAGCTCACTCTAAACTCAGGGGCTGATCATCATTGGTCCTGACTGCTTATGTCTCCGAATTGAATCCAATCTCTCCCCTGGCATCTTCGCCATGGACAAGATCTCAATCACCATCTGTGGAGATGGCGGGTGCGGTACGTTGCAGCAACCTTCTCTGTTCTTCTGGAATCAATCCGCCCCGTTGATTCGGTGCCACGCCTCCGGGTTTCGCGATCGAGATCTGATCAGATCGGGACAGGCAAATCCTCCATCACCCTGCGGCTGGTCCGGAGTCAATGGGTTCACGAGTGAGCTCTCCCCTGACCCCCTGCATTCCTACCAATCTACCAATCTCTGACTCGCTGCAGATATGATCCAACCATTGGTATCGCTACTCCGTATTCCCCTACGTCAATTCTCCCCCTTCTAATCCACCGCAGAGGATTCCTACTCCGTGACCCGCACCGTCGATGGCCGCCCCTACTGCCTTGCCATCACCGATACCGCCGGCCAGGAAGAGTACCGGGGCCTCTGGACGAGTTCGACTCTCCAATCCGATGCTTTCCTGTTAGTCTACGATATCACGAACCCCTCTAGCCTCGAGACCCTCAATGGCTTTCTGGAGATGATCGGCATGGAGGCCGAGCAGCGTCTGGAAGACAATGAACGACTCCGACACACGGGCGATGGGCCCGGTCGACCGCCGCCGGTGATGATCGTGGCGGGCAACAAGTGCGATCTGAAAGAGGGTCGCGTGGTGACCTCGCGCGAGGGCCTCGAGTACGCGCGCCGACACGGCTGTGGATTCATGGAAACCAGCGCGCGGGAGATGGTCAACATTGAAGAGACGTTTGCCCGTATGTCTGATTCCTTTCTCCGTCTCCGAAGATCATCATGGGAGACCAACATATTGACCCGTTCCTCTAGATCTGGTCCGCCGCGTGGTCGAAGCCCGCCGACAGCAAAGCACTGGCGGCCATAATCAAACTCCCCATAACCCGACTGAGCCGAGTGATGGGAGTGCGAGTGCGAGTGCGAATGCCTCTCCGCCGGTTGTGCAGGGGAAGACTGTGGCTCGATGGAAGTGGTTTCAGCGACAGGGTCAGGCACCCGGACGCAAAGGAAACGGGTGTGCCTGTCTCTGCACTGGCAAATAAGAACGGAGTTAAACTCCACTGTATGACTATGTACATAATTGTGTATCAAACCCCGTGGACGGGAGTGACGGTAGCAGCAGATCGACGGATTCGGAAGAAGGCTCCGTGGCGACTACCCCGGACCATCCTGCTGGATCGAGAATCCGAGACGATCTAGCCCACAGCTCCAGGGCTTTTTTTTTTTTTTAATTTTTCCCTGTCATCTTCTCTGGCTAAGCTTTGGCCATGAAGTCATGCATTTCCAGAATCTTTCCGGTCTCGAGAGGTGAAACCGGATTGGTTTAGTGCTGTATACAAGTACATACGCTACATACGCTACTCCGAATCCCCATTAAACTATCTGATATACAAGTAGCCTATTGCTTGCGAGTTGAGTGCCAGGACGGAGTTAGCCAATCACCGCCCATGATATATCCGGATTGTTCAGAGCTCCGTAAGCAGTCGGAGGTCGAACAGGTTGGGCGAACCAGTAAGGTTCTCGCATCACGTCATGGACTTTGCATATTTAATACGAGTGTCATGAATCATGAGTAGTATACACTTGTAGTACTATCGAGGTGAAGGGGAAGATGTTACATACTATATCCAATAATACTACAATAGTCCAATAGTCCAATAATTCCATGAAGAACCTGTTCTCCCTGTTCTTGATCAAACCTGCTCCCTATGTACTACAAATCGTGTATAGCATAATTAATCGGCACTATCCAGCCGAGACGGAAGTGGCAGTCCGGATATACGTCAAAGCAAAGTCTCCGAAGGCCGGATGCTCCGTTCTCCGTCCAAATGCCGAGTCTTCCTTGTATCGTATCGTATTGACTATTCTAGTTTAGTTATAGTAAAAAAGAAAAGATTAATAGAGAAATTAATATTTTGTAGAATAATCATGAAATTCAAATAAAAAATAATAAAAACGAGATTTATAATTCACAAGGCCCCCTCCCTGGAGGTTCTAGTTATAATATCTACTTCCTGCTTTGGATTCAACTCTAACTCTCGACATCATTATATCATTATATCATTGACCTTCCCTCCCATTGACGTCGATCCACTCCTTTGGTCGCCGCTTTTGGAAGTATACCTCAAAAGAGGGTCATCCCCCAATTTCCGACCATCTATACTATAGACCATTTCAAGACGGCACCTCGATATTCATATCGATATCGATAACCAATACCATGGCAGCTCGACAGTCAACACCAGCCTCCGAGCATTCCCATTCTGATAGCAACGTTCGCAAGAGAGTCTGCAAGGCCTGCGATCGCTGTCGCCTAAAGAAATCCAAGGTATGTGCACCCGTCGCAACTCACTTCCCCCGGTCACTGACCCGGGACCAGTGTGATGGATCCAGTCCCTGTTCACGGTGTCGCGCCGACAATGCAATCTGCGTCTTTGGCGAGCGCAAGAAGGCCCACGACAAAGTGTACCCGAAGGGGTAAGCCCGAGCCCTAACCAGCGAACTATAGAATTCAAACATCGTATACTAACACCCTTACTCTAGATACGTTGAAATGCTCGAACAGCAACAATCATGGCTCGTCCACGGTCTCCAAGAATTATACCGCCGCAACATCGAAGGCGAAGGCTGGCCCGGGGATCATCTCAAGCTCGAACCCAACGGCAATCCCCTCACGCACGATCTCCTCATGCGCCTCGGCGCCCTGGATAGCAGCAAAGGCGAACGATTCGAAGAAAGCCCCGAAACCCTGCAAACAGACCTCTGGCACACGAACAGCGGGATGCAACGACAAGAGTCCTCCGACGGCGGATCCGAGAGCGCACAATCCCCCGCCCGCTCACGCTTCTCCGATGCCTTCTCCCACATGCCCCCAACACCACCCACCTACACCAGCAGCCCGACGCAGATCAAGAGCGAGCAGATGCCCAGTACGCCCCAGTTTGCGGCGCCGATGTCGATGCAGGGGGTGGTGAACCCGTTGGCGTTACAGGATCCGCCACAGTGGACGGGACAGTTCCATCCGTTCGATGAGATGGATTTGATGCCGGAGTATGCGCAGATGCCGTTTGACGATCAATTGTCGCCGATGTTTAATCGTCAGATGCCGGCGAATTGTCTGTCGCAAGGGTCTTACCTCGAGCCGAAGAGTGATTATGAGGACTTTAATCAGTTCTTGAATCCTAATCCTACGGAGATTACTTCGATCTAGAGGGGATCTTTCGAGGGATCTGGATCTGGATCTTTTTCTTTTCTAATGCCGTATGATGTGATGCATGTATACTATACATGGTCTGCCTTTCGTTTCTTTTTTCTCTTCTCTTCGGGGAAGGGCTACTTCACTTTTTCCCCATCTTTTTTTTTATTGTTCTTTCTTGTCTGGATTGGGAATCTAATCTGTACAGTGATGGGGGTTCGGACTTGGGAGTTGGAGTTGGAGTTTCAAAACGGAGTTTCCAGGCGGCGTCTTCATTTTTTGTCTGTTATTGATCACTTCTAATCCACACCATTCACCATTCACTATTCACCATTGAAGTCTTCATGATTATGCGATCGGAGAAAGATGCCGAGTTCCAGTTCCAGTTCCACTATGCAAACGGGTATAACTCGGGCAGGGTTTGACATGGCATGACTCAGCGGGTGTAATCATTGCTAATCGGTGATCCGTCAGCAATACGGTAATCTTACCGTACGGCCATTTGAGCGATTTTCCTTTTTTTTTCGATTTTCTTACGTGAGACACTCCGCCGAGACGGAGTTTTATATTCCTGTTTTCTTCTCTTTTCTCTTTTCTGGTCTTCTTTCTGGTTTGGGCCTCGTTTTCGTGTTTCGTGTTTCGTATATTCGTACCGCGAGACAGAATTTGATTGCCTAATGCTTTAACCTTGTCGAAACGGCCTAGCCCAAGGGGCATCTTGGCAGTCTTGGAACAACGAACCTTGCGAGTTCCCCTTTGAGTCCGGGGTAGAGCTGATCCTTTCGGACTGCCGGACCCCGTTTCGTCCGATTCGGATGACCTTAATGCCGTTATTTCCGTTTTGTGCTTATGCCCTTATGTGCACTACTCCCTCCTCCCTCCACCCTTATGTAGGTGAGATGGTCCAAAGCTACGGACCTCCCAAGGGGAGTAGTCCACGTATAAGATCCTTCGAGGCTATGCTCGTATAAAGGTTAACCTAGAACCTGCCCAGGTGAGCTCGGAGCTCTTCAATTCTAGCGGTCGCACCATATACCCTAAACAGACTTCCAAATCTATCAAGCATCTGGGCACTCCCACGCCATAGATACCATATTAGGATAAAAGCACAGCTCCCAGTGTTCAAAAGAGAGCTTCCCTCCTGTTTAGCCTAATACAGCTCCACCCTCAACATGAGCTGATCAACCGCCATTTATGCTAAAAGACGTCGGTGATGGATCCCGCAAACTGCGGGGTTCCGACGTCAACCCTTCAAAGAGGATCATCTCCCATCTTCTGTACAATAAATCCCACCTGGGCATAACCATAAACATCACCTCGAAACTCCAAACCCAAAATGGCCGAACAAGCCGCCTTCACATTCCTGCCTCTCGGCGCCATCATCCAAGAATTCCGCGTCGGCGATCGCAATATCGTCCTAGGCTTCCCCACGCAGGAGGACTACGTCAAGCATAACACCCCGCACTACGGCGCAACCATCGGGCGCGTTGCCAATCGCATTAAAGATGGAATCATCCAGAATCTGAATGGGGAGCCCGTGCGTCTGACGCAGAATAACGGGCCCAATGCCCTCCACGGGGGCGAGAAGGGTTGGGGGAAACGGGTGTTTGACGGCCCGCACACGGTGAAGCGGCAGGGTCGGGACGCCTTGCTGTTCAAGTATCTTCATCGGGATGGGGAGGAGGGGTATCCTGGCACCGTGGAGGTGCGCGTGTGGTACACCGCTAGCAAGGAGGGGGACGCTAAGACCGTGCTGACGGCCGAGTACGAGGTTGAGTTTGTTGGTGAGGAGTGTGATGAGACTGTGGTCAATCTCACCAACCACAGGTAAGAAGACAAATCGAAAAAAAAAAGACAGAAAGAAAAGAAAAAGAAGAAAAAAGCACAAGCTGTCGAGACCAAGAACCTGTCTCTAACATATGTGTACAGCTACTTCAACATCGGCGACGGCCCTGATATCTCAGGCACCACCGCCCAGCTCGCAACAGCCGACTACCTCCCACTAGACGACACCGGCATCCCTACCGGCGGAACCGCCAAGTTCCCACGAGATGTGACCACCCCCTTCACGCTCAGCGCAACAGGAGCCCACATCGACGACGTCTTCGTCCTCGAACCCGACGCCAGCAAAGTACCCCTCGACACCCGGGGACTCCCCCTGCGCCGTCTCGCGCAATTCCACAACGGAAAGACAAACCTGCACCTCGAAGTGCACAGCACCGAGCCGGCCTTCCAGTTCTACACGGGCAAGTACATCGACGTGCCGTCGATCAACGGCGCGCCGGCACACGGCGAGGGCGCCGGGTTCTGTGTGGAGCCGAGCCGATTCGTGAACGCGATCAACGAACCGGAGTGGCGGTCGATGGTGCTTTTGAAGAGGGGCCAGATCTTTGGATGTAAGAATGTTTACAAAGCCTGGAAGGAGTAAGGCTCTTGGCACATAGCTCTTGGCTTATGGAAGTTTTTGGGTTTCGGGGCCTCGGGGACTATGAGGCATTAAGGGATTTGGCAGAGTGGAGAGCATAATTTACAATGCGCCAAGTTCAAACGATTGTGGGAACGAAAGAGAGAAAAAAAACATGATTCAAACCAATTGGAAATAACACACATCGGTGTGCCGAATGCCCGATCTCCTCTTTTTGTTTTTATCTCCGTTGCCCGATCGGATATTCGGCCTGACCAATCCGGAATTACTTCGAATCTTGCCTAAACAAGGAACGCTCTTCGAGAACATTACCCCTTTGGGTCTGGAAGTTCCGAAATGCGGCACTTGGAGATCTTCGATATACTCACGCCCGTGTCACTGTAGATCTTCGTTTCGATAGCTGTCACTAGCAGGTGGGCTAGTCCTGGACTCCTGGGGCGTTAAGTTTCAACTCTGTACTCCGTACTCCGTACTCCGTACTGGTAATGCGTATGGAATAGAGTACTAGCACCCTGCACTAGTGAGCCAAGTAGCCAAGTCAGCCAAGTACTTGCGTAGGCAAAGTGTAGGCAAACCAATTTCAAGTCCAAATTAGTCCAAAAGAGAGGGGGGTTCAGCAATACGAATACGGATACACGTGACCACCCCGGGCCAACCCGACTGCACCCCGCGCGGGGAACAGCAAAGTACTTCCCGATCAACTTAAACAGTGTACTCCGTACTCCGTACTTACTCACACACCATGGCTTCAGCACACGGAGATCTACGGCATCTACTGCCCGGCAACTACAAACGCCACATAACCGCCTGGCTCGAAGAAGACTGTCCCAGTCTCGACTATGGCGGTTTCGTAGTCGGCGAGTCAGAAGGCGAAGCCCGACTCCTCGGCAAGAGCAAGGTAAACCAAACATACACACCTACACACGTATGCCAACCAAAAAGCCAAGCTAAACGTAATTCGTCACAGGGTATTCTCGCAGGCGTTCCATTCTTCGATGAGGTTTTTACACAGCTAGGCTGCACGTATGCCAACACCCCCCTTCCCTACCTTCCTACTGCACTTGCATGCAGAGGCAGAGGCAGTGCACGGCCAGGCTAACGCAGACAGAATCGAATGGCATATCCAAGAAGGTGAAGCGATAACGCCGATCCAGCACTGCGCCACTGTGCGCGGACCAATTCGCAAGATCCTTCTCGGCGAGCGGGTAGCATTGAACATTCTAGCGCGATGCTCGGGGATCGCTAGTAAGAGTGCATCGATGCTATCCGCGCTACGTGCGCAAGGGTGGCAGGGAATCTTAGCAGGTACACGCAAGACGACGCCTGGGTTCCGACTTGTTGAGAAGTACGGGATGTTAGCGGGCGGAGCGGATCCGCACCGACATGATCTGAGTTCTATGACGATGTTGAAGGATAATCATGTCTGGGCTTGTGCGAATAATCGGGCTGCTGGGGATGGGGGAGAGGCAGGAACGAAGATTGAGAGTGTTGCGGGGGCGATACCGCGGGCGGTGCATGCGGCCAAGGCGACGGGGGGATTTTCGACGAAGGTGGAGGTTGAGTGTCGGAGCGTTGAGGAGGCCAATGCGGCGATTGGGGCGGGGGCGGATGTGATTATGTTGGATAACTTTACGGCGGACGGGGTGCGGGCTGCTGCCAAGGAGTTGAAGACGGAGTGGGCGAGTAAGAAGGCTTTCTTGATTGAAGTGAGTGGAGGGTTGACAGAGGAGAATGCTCCGTCGTATGTCTGTGAGGATGTGGATATTCTCTCGACGAGCTCGATTCACCAGGGGACGGGGATTGTGGACTTCTCGCTCAAGGTCTCATTGCGATAGGCTGTATCATATTGACAGAAAGAAAAAAAAGATATGGACTTGTATAAAGTACAGAAAAGGGAAATCAATCAGAATCAAAATAGGGACCGAAAACATAACGCCTGTCATCTCATAACCCATCGTGAAGAACCATAAAACATAAAAACCCTGAGATAAAGCGCCCCCTCCGGGATATAATGTACAAGATAACTCGCGACAGAATCACACTTCGACCTCCACGGTGATACCTTCACCTTCACTGGAACTAGGGGCCTCGTCCGAGATGGGCGGACGACTGCGACTGCCATCGGTGATGGTACCGGAAGGTCCACGACGGGTGCGCTCTCGGAGAAGCTGGTCGCGAAGTCTTTGATTCTCTGCATCGCGCTCCTCGAGTCGCTTGCGGGCACCGCTACGATCCAGGAGACGGCCTTCACGCTCCGACTTCAATCGCTTCTCCAACTCGTGCAGCCGGTGGTGCCATTTCTCATCTTGGCCGTCGAACCCGCTGTGAGAGCTGCGGGTGCGCGGGATCATCGCCCCGGCGTTGTTGGTCAACGTACTTGTCGAGGAATGCGACGGGACCGGGAGACCTGTGGCACTGCGAGCGTGTCCCTTTTCGGGGCGAGGCCGTTCCGAACCAGTGGTAGAAACAGGGCGCGATCGTTCTGACTCCGCTGAGGTCAGGGAGGGAGAACGGGGCGCGGAGGTCATGACTGCCGCGGCCGCTGCAGATGCGGATCCATGTCCACGCGAGTTGGATTGGAGCAGGTTCAGCTCTGCCTTCAGAAGCCGGTTCTCGCCGCGCAGTTTAGACATCTCTGGTGACGAAGTCGACTGTCCGCGGACAGGTCGCATGTTCCTGACAGCCTCTTCGAGGCGCTCGAGCTTCTTGATGCGCCCATTGTACGAAATTTCAAGTGTGTGGTATCGCTTGGTCAATTCGTGATCAACGCTCTTGATGCGGTTCTTGAATCCTGCCATGACAGTCTCAACCGTCTTCATGGCAAGGATCAGATTGCGGCTGAAGCCTGGCCAGAACAGCATATTGCCAATGACTTCCTGACTGGGGAGATTGCCGTTGATCAGGCTGTTGGAGTGTGCCCAGTCCGGTCCGCAAAGGCTCGACAATCTGGACCAAATGGATAGGAACAAGGTGTTTCGCTCACTCAGCTGGTCCTTGAATTGCTGCTCCAGGGAAGCATACCGCTTGCGGTCCTCGGTGCGCGCCTTCTCCAGATCAGTGATGCGCGAGTTACTCTGGGTGATGGTCCGCGATGCCTGCTGGTGGGATTTGAGGGATGACTCGAATGACTGCTTGTCCGCACGGCGCGCGTGTCGCTCCCGATCGAGCAGTTCGGAGAGCTTGCGGGACTCTAGCCCGTGGCTTTCGAGTAGAGCGTCACGGTTGCGAAGAAGCGTCTCTTTCTCGTCTAGCTGCGAGCGAATGCTCTCCAGCTCGAGCGCGGTCGACTCGAGCTCCTTTTGCAACTTCATAATATTGGTGATCAAACTGGACCGGCTGCCGCTGAGATCACCGAGAGTCTCCCGAAGGTTGTTCTCCAGGTCCATCAATCGCTCTCGCCAGGTGGAAGTCTCGACTTCCTGGGCCGAGAGACTCTTCTTCAGACGTCGGACTTCCTCCTTGGAAGCCGAGGCCTCACGGTTCAACTCATTCATAATGCGCTGGACATCTTGCTTCTCCTTGCTTCCAACCACCTCGCGTTGGTGTCGCTCATCCGCCAATCGTTGCTCCAGCTCCCTGGCCTTTTCTTTCTCACTCACGAGACTGGTATGGTAGTTCTTCAAATCAGACTCCAAATCTCCGATGCGGATCTTGTCGCCGTCCTGCTCTTCACGGAGGAAGGCAATCTCGTTCTGACTCGACTCGATTTGAACAGTCAATCGTTGCACCTTCGTGTTGGCTTCGAACAGGCTCTTCTCTACGGACTCCATCTCCTGGTTGGTCTCCATGAGCTCTTGCTGCACAGACTTGTACGCAGACAGATTGTTCTGAGCGTCCTCTTCCAGACGGATGATGCCCTCGCTGGCAGACCTCATCTCGCCTTGGAGAATCTTGAGATTTTCGTCTTGATTCTTCAATTCCTCGTTCAAGCGCTGACACTCCATGACCTTCTGGTCGAGCTCGTCACCAAGCGTATCCAGCTCTTCCTGTGCCTCGGCCCGCAAGTCTTGGAAAGCAGCATCGCGCTCATCAGCCATATGCAAGGCCTGGTCTCGTTCTTGCTGCGCACCGAGGATCTCCTCCTCTGCTTGATCAACATCGGCTTGATAAGCCTTATCGAGCGCTTCGAGTTCGGCCATGTATTCCTCGAGCTGGGCTCGAATGGCCTGGTTGTCAAGCTTGAGAGTCGCCACCATATCCCGTAGCTGTCCATTTCTCGCCTCTAACTCATCACGATCCATGTCGCTTCGCGAGATCGCCCCATCACTTGCCTGAGAGGACGGTCTGATATGAGCGCGTGAGACGGAGCGGTCAAAGATGCTATCTCCCGTTATTGACCGGGGGTGACGACGCTCCCCAAGCTTCAGCTCTTCGATCTCCTGGTACAGACGCTCCTTCTCACGGTTCCGAGATGTAAGCATAGAAGTCTGAGCGCTGACTTCTTTCCTCAGTTCTGCGTTCTCTTGCTTGAGGAGGCCTAGCTCTACAACAAGAGTGCTGGCAGCGCCGCGGTCAGCGTTGTGGTCTGACCTGTACATCTCGCTGCGTAGACGAATAGATTCGTCTCGAAGCCGCCGATTCTCCTCCTCGGCTTGTTCGCGCGCTGATGTCTCTGCGTCGAGTATGTCTTTCCACATGTCCTGATATGGTTAGATACGAATCTGTTTGCGTAGGGTGACCTGCAACTTACTCGCTCCTCTCGAGCACCCGCTTCAGACTCCCCGGCACGGTTGTCGGTCAGCGATTTGACCATCTCGGCCAACCGACGCTTTTCGCTCTCCCGTGCGATGGACTCGGATCTCATACGCTCAATCTCAAGCTCGTATGTATCAACTCGTTCGCGCAGGAAGATAATTTCTTCATCTTGCGCCGATTCACGGTCGCCATCTTCCGACGCTTCGGGGTCATGATTGACCATGGAGTCCTTGTCGGATTGGTGGTCCTTGACTTGCTTTTCCAGGTCACGAATCTTGCGTTTCAGGCTCTGGTTGTCTTTGGACAGCTTTACCTTGTCCGATTTGAGCTCGACATTCTCCGAGATCATCTCCTTGATGCCTTCTTCGGACCGCTTGTTTAATGCCTCGTTGAGGAAATGAATTCGCATTTTCAAGTCGAAGTTCTCCTTTGCGAGGCGATCTATCGTGCTGCTCTGCTCCTTGAGGGTCAAGTTCCGGCCGCTCTTGGCGAATGACGCTGAAGCACCTGCACGCTTTTCGGCAGGCTGTTGGTTGTCTTCTCGGAATCGTTGCGCAAATGTGGTAGGCACTTGGATGCCCTTCACACGCTCGGCGATCACCGTGTCCGTGGGAACAGCACTATCTTGCGGCTTCGCCTTTGGTGTCGCTGGTGCCGACAGGTCATCCTCCGGGGCTGGGCCTGCGCGAGACTTTGGAGAGCTTTCCTCCTCGAGCGTATGCAGATTGCTCTCCGCCCCGGGCGCATTTCTTTTATCCACCGAGTTCTCCTCACTGTAACCAGAAACCCCCGATGCCATGCTTCCCAGACTGGTTGTCCTTGCCATGTGGGCGCGACTTCCAGAGTGGAGACTGCCATAGTTGTCTGAGGTCGCGCCGCCAGTTTGAAGCGCATAGTCCGCGCCCAATGTAGCATCGCTGTTGGTATTTTCCGTATTGTTGCTGGTCACCGAGGAATGAGAGAGGCGATGCGAGGACTGGCGGCTGGTCAGGTACTTGGGGCGGCTGGGTCTTCGGCTGCTCGTCGCACTGCCGCTCTGGTCGCTGAACAACCTCGATGCGCCCGGTGACAAGCTGCGGGAGTTTGTTTGTAGTTTGGAAGGTGTGAGTTGTGATTCGTTGCCAGCCATGGAGTAGTCAGATCTGAACGGGCGCTCATCGGAGAGCTGGCTGTTGTCGCGCGCATTCTCAGACAGCGTTGACTGGTTCCGGCGCAGCACTGCCGCTGCTGTGGGGGAGGAGGAGAGGGAGTCTAGCATGGAGTCGTTCGGGTCTATAGGGTCATTATCTTCAGCGGGGCCTGCTATCTCTGGGTCGATGTGAGATCTGGGGTCTTCGCTCTGGTCGGTGCGGTCGGTGTGGTCGATTTCCGGCTCTGCAAAGGACAGCTGTGAGGAGTCTTGTGTTGTATTGGCACCATCATCTTTGGGGATCCCGACGAGATATGTGTCGTCTGCGCCGACCAGCGGGCCCTTCGCGGCGACGTCAATTGTGGAGGGTTCGGGCAGGAAACTCGACTCAATGTCCATCAACTTCCGGCGCATTTCGTGCTCTTCGATTAAAGTTTGATTATTGACGCGTTCATCGCCATTTTCGCTGGGTTGGAACAGGCTTTCGTCGGTGATTGAGGGAATAAAGCTGTGGTCGTCCAGGTCTAGTTGCGCGGAGTTCATGGTAAAATCAGGGTCCTCATCGGGTTTGGAGGATTGGGCGTGTGACTGTGTGACCGAGATCGGGGGGATTCCCCCCGGTGCTTCCTCTGCCATGAAGTAAACGGAGCTGGAATCGACATCCAACTGGTCGAAGAATGTCGAGGGAGTTGGCTGGGATGTTTGGGTCTCCACGCTACCCGCTGGGATCGGCGAATGAGCGTCCATCTTGGGATTTAGTCTTGCACGCGAAGTATACAAACAGTATACAAGAGTAGAATAGTGAAATAGTAAAGACTAGACGGTCAGAAAGTGTAGAGTCTACAGTCATTGGAAGAGGCAATGAAAGGTAAATGATTCACTTTTGGAAGGAGCGACAACCTCTCTCCTATTGTACAATAGAAGTATACCTGGACAACATCCTCCTCTTCTCTCTTTTCTCTCTCTTATGCTCTATGTTAACAGACTGGTACTTTCTATTCCCCTCTCACACACTACACCACCATCCTGGGTGGCCTTAATTATCGGATTTCACGTCTGAACGATCAGCAACTGACTTCCCCCTCAAAGCACCAACAGACTCACCATTGCTCTCATATGCCTGGATAGCTTGGTCAAAAGCACCATCAATCGACTTGGTAATCCCAGGAGCAACAGACTTCTCCAACCCAGATAGCTTGTCCGTCACCGCGGCGGCAAAAGCATCCGTGTCCTTCTTCAGCTGGCGGAGGGACTGCAGAACGATGATACCCAACTCGCCAAAGGTATCTTTCTGCTTGGCGATGTTGTCCAGAGTTGACTTGATCTTGGGCTCCAACGCGACGAGCGCCAGCCCAACCTGAAGGGAGCCCTTGCCTCCGAAAGGATCCGAGTCCTTGGCATCTTCAGTGCCAGCGCGGATCTCCTTGCCCAGCTCCACGGCATCGGTTTCCACCTTTAGAGCGATGGGTACTCCAGCCATGCCGGGCTTCATGGTCTGGGCATCGTCGCTCAGCGTGGTCAGCAGGGTTGTGATGTTCCCAATGTCACCTTTGACTGTGTTCCAATCGGCCAATGCCAGCACAGGCAGGAAACACCCAAGGGCAAGTTGAGAGAGACGCATATCTTTGGAGTTGATGAAATCGGTGTTGTGTTGCAGATTGCAGGAAACAGCCAACTCCTTTTCTATATTTCTTTATCGACGCCGTGAAAGCACGATAAACATCAAAAATGGGAGAAAGAATGTCCCGCATACCACAGCCCCAAAATTAAGACATCGCTGGAAGGTGACTTGTATGCCTTATCCTGAAAATTGGAAATTTGAGGTCAACAAAGATCTACAGGGCTGTATAGATCTGATGTTTGGGCTTCGTATCCAATACGGCAATAGGTAAATAATGGCCTGTTCGCCACAGAGTACAGAGTACTCATACTTTATCGTCTGTCTGAATCTCAATTATCGCCATGATCTCTACATTCTTCAAGTTCGTGCCTGCGTTGATCCTGCTGTCTCAGCAAGGCTTGGCTCAATCTGCCGGTATGTCAGATCTATATGCAACGATCGCGATCTAACAAAGTGCAGTCTCCAAAGAGGTATTTGACAACATCAGCCGCTACACGGCTTTCTCAGCAGCTGCATATGGCGACACTTGTGACTCCCCTCCCTTGGGAAGCAAAGTGATCAAGTACTTTTCCAACGAGGCCACCGATACCCAGGGAGTTCTGTTTGAAGATGCCTCCAACCAGGAGCTCATCATGGCATTCAGAGGCACTTCCTCACCCAAGGATCTAGACACCGATCTTGTTTTTACTTTGGTTCCCCTCACCGCGCCTGGAACCAAGTGCTCGGACTGCAAAGTATCATCTTCTTCCCTCAACATTGAACCCCCATTAACGGCTGATAGGTGCACAAAGGATTCCAAGAAGCATATGCCGCCGTAGAAGCAGACGTTGTCGCAACCATCAAGAACCACCAGTCCGGCTCAAAACTGACTGTGACCGGGCATTCCTTGGGAGCGGGCATTGCAGCAATTGCCTCAAGTGCATTCGCCGAACAATTCGGCAATATCACGACGTACACTTTTGGTGAGCCTCGCAACGGAGACTCTGCCTATGCGAAATATGTCTCCGGCTTGGTTTCGGATGACAACTACTTCCGTGTCACTCACCACAATGACGGAGTTCCGCAGATTCCGCCAACCCAACTGGGCTTTCAGCACCATGGCCCTGAGTACTGGGAAAAGGATGCAGACAAGAACAATGCTTCTACGACTTTATCTTGCGGTAATGATTCTGATGTAAGTGTACTTTGTTTTTCTCGAGTCCAATCAGCTGATCACTCTTGAACCATATAGAAATGTAACGCCGCTCAGAGCTTTGGCGGAGATCCAATCAACCGCTCACACCTTACATACACAAACATGGCTATTGGCAACTCACTTTTTATCGAGGCATGTGGAGCAAGGTAAATAATCGTGGTCAAATGGTTATGGGTCTGGCTTGCTGGTGACTGTTTACCTCCAAATTTATGTAACATTGGAACACTTTCACGAACGATATCATCCGCACTATGCTTCTGCTGTAAATTAAAATTATGTTGGAGTATTCCTATAGCCTAGATAGATTAACCCAAATCTTGGGACAGCAGAGGAATAGCTAGCTTTTGCATCCCGAGATTGAGAGCCAATCATTGGAAATGAAGAGAGCTTCACCTCGACACCATGCACCATACACCTAGCATACTCCGACCAAAGATTCGCTGATGCCTAGGAACACGATCTCAATAAGTGAAGGTTTATCCAAGAATCAGCTAGAATAGTAGGTTTCACATTCTCCTAGTTCAATGCAGGGCTGAAGTAAATCCCTCACCGAGGTGATCATGGATACGGATCCTGTACGAGATGCCCTGGTAGTCCAGCTACTCCCACAGAACCCTCAAAGATTATGACCCAAGGCATCTATATCTTGAATTTGGAGTCCCCGGACCATAAACAAGACACGCGGGGAGCCAGGGGGTCCCCGGGAGCGCAGCCCTAATTTCCAGTCGTGTCGATCATCAAACCCTCCAGAGTCCAATTTGTGGTTATCAAACGCGACATTATTCTTTCTTCTTAAGTATTGTCTGTGTCTACTCAATTGACATAGACCACACACAGAATACTCCCTTTCCACAATGCTTGTCAAATCCCTCATCCTCTCAGCGTTGTCATTGACTACTTTTGCACTTCCCCAAGTCCGACGCTCCGATGTCTCCTCCGTGCTAGAGTCGATCAACAGCATAAGCGAGGAAAGTGAAAATATTCAAGACATTCTCTCTAGCTTTACGCCATCCACGAATGTAACTGCGACTGCACTACAACTCCAAGCCAAATCCAACACCCTGCTCAAAGACATCAAGACTGGCACCGAGACTGTCAACGGGGCATCGACGCTGAGTGAGTCAGACTCCACCAAAGTGGGAAACGCCGTGGTCAAGCTCTCGAGTACTGTGTTTACGCTCCTGGATCACTTTGTCGAGAAGAAGCCTGTGTTTGACAAGGCTATCTTGAACGTGGGCTCGGCGAGCTCTCTCGTGGAAGGGGATTTGAAAAAGTTGAAAAGTGCCACGGATGACTATAGTGATGCTGTGACTTCGAAGCTGTCGGGAGATATTACAAAGATTGCTCCTTTGCTGGTTGGGGATATCGATTTCCATTTCACCGAGGCAATTGATGCATTTGGTTCAAAGTGAGGGTATGGGCGGAGGGAATGGTGGAATTTTGATGGACAGAAGTGGATTTTTACGTCAAAGATATCGATATAATGTAAATAAGTGAGGAAACAAGACCTCCAAAATGCTACTATACAGGGGACTACAATCAGAGTCGAATCCGAGGGCTCTGGACATTACGCCCCAGAAATGACATCTCGTCCTCGCTCGACCAACTGGGCAAGAAGATAAGCTTTGCTCTTCAGGTGAATAATGCCAATGTCTGAATTTGGACTAATCCGATAATAAAATACACTGCGTTGATAGAACAGCTCTCCTATAATAAGCCTTTGGTATAGCGACTCTGAACACGGCCTCGTAAAAATGTATAATTAGAAACATCTCCTCTCAACACTACAACTCAACCTGCACAGCAATCATGCTCTCCGACATGAACCCGGTCACAAACAACCAAGCCAGCTTCTTTCCATTACGAGGCTCAACAGGGACCAAGACAGCCGCACTGGCAGTCCGGATCCTCAGTCCATCATCCTCAAACAACAACTTCTTCTCCCACTCACCGGTAGCCGGCAGGAACCGAGTATACCACACCTGCGAAGCATCAGTGGCATTCTCATCCTTAGCATTGGCAGGCAGGTAGATAGCCTGCGAGATACCAGCAACAACAAAGCCACTGGCATCGTCCTCATCCGCGCGGTACGGGTCCGCATAGTAGCTTGGATTATCGGTGACAGTGTCAAAGGGAATGGTGGCGTGGATATCGATAGAGTGGTTTGACTGCGTAGAAGAGACGTAGAGCTCGCCGCCGACAGCGCTGGAAATAATCATTTCCTTGTCTGTGCGTCCATGACCGAGACCGTTGTTGTTCCAGAGTCCCGTCAAAGCAACTGAGGCATCGACACTGGCCTCCTTGCTAGGGTTCTCGAGCTGAACGTGGATAATGCTTGACCATTTCGCGGAAGGCCAGACATCCTCCACGAGACGCATGAGACCATCACGATAGAAGTGGTCGTTGGTAACGTAGAAAGAAACGGGACTCTCTGCGTAGATATCATTGGGAGTCTCTATGAGCGAGTGATGAATCGAGCGCACATGCTGGACAGTCTGCGACTCTAGGACGTGGTGGAAGAGCTCGATCTGAGACCTGGCCTTGTGGACGCCTTCGGGCTCACCGGCCTCAAAGTAGGCCGGATTGGGCAAGTGGTTGACAGCGAAGATATAGACAGCGTCAGGCTGGTCTGGGTCTTCAATAACGTCAATTCCATGGGTAACAAAGGGACCATCAAAGTCAGTGAAAGCCAGACGGCTTGATTTCATGGTCTGTACAAGTAGTTCTGGTTAGCAGAGCTCCACACGCCAAGGCTAAGAACGGACCTTGGGATCCACAATGTGAATGGAGCCGCGGGTCCTCGGCTGCAACAAGTTTCCGAGAGGCGGGAACCAGCTGAAGCGCGTGCTCTTGTGGTCTTCGCATGCGGTGAACAGTAGGTTCGCCGGACGGTAGTGGTGCACATCTTCGCAGTGGATGGTATCGGCGATGTAGATAGGACCTTGGCCTTCACCGAACACTGTCGGAGTTGGCGTGAGGAAGACACCTCCAACGCGAATGACGTGACTGACTGGGCCAGCCAGGAAGGCAATTAGGGCGGCGACCAGGCCGAAGGTGAGGGTTGTTCCTAATCCCATGATGAGAATTGCGGAGAGAAAGAGAAGTGCAACAGAAGAAAACCCAGAGTAGTCCCCATGCCATTATTAATTGTACAGCTTTGTGGAACCTCGCGAAGTTAGCTTCGAGTAAAGATCGCCCCAAGACGCGGGGTGGAGCGCGGGATGTTATCATACCTCGGCCTCTACGAGTATGTCAACTCAATACCGAAGGGAATCTCTGGAGAAAAAAAAAAAGAACAAGCAATTGCAATTGAAGAAACTAAATCGAGATCTTTTTGCGATTTTTCTGTTTCCGCTCAAGTTCCAACAAAGAAAGGTCAATCTCATTAAGTCTGAGCCAAAGGACTAGACCTGGCATTCCGAAAAATTAAGTGCAAATTCCCATTCCCTTTCCCATTCCCATAGCATGCATCTCATGAACTTGTGCGTCTTTAGTGCGCGGATTGTCTGGCATCCAGGAACTCTTGATCGCTAGCATCGAGAACGTCGTACTCTTCGTCGGTGAGGAAGCCGGCGTCAGTGTCGTCGTCAAGGCTGAGGCTTTCGACCCCATCGAGGACATCACACTCTGAGGAGTTGGACAGAGTGGGTGCCTGTGGAGCAGGGGCTTCGAACTGCAGGGTGCTCGATGCCGGAGACTCCTTCTCAAGTTTGGGGAAGATCATAACACTGCCTTTAGCTTCGGGTTCCGCGGGAGAATCAACCTCCGAAACTGCCTCAACCTCTGACACTGCCTGCACCTCCACATCGCACCACAGACGGTGACCGATAGCCAGGCCGTTGGGGAGCTTCAGGCGCCAGTAGGAGATGGCGGTACCCTCGCGACTGGGAGTGCGCAGATTGACAGTGAACTCGGCATTGCCACCTGCCTCAACTGGGGCCGGCAGCTTGTTGCTTTCCATCGCCGAGCGAATAGACTCAACGCTGGAGGGGTGGTTAAGTTCCACGTTGAACATGGTATCTCCTCCAACAAAGCGCACATCACAGCCA
Source organism: Penicillium sp. CF01 (assembly GCA_005250745.2). Lineage (NCBI taxonomy): Eukaryota > Fungi > Ascomycota > Eurotiomycetes > Eurotiales > Aspergillaceae > Penicillium > Penicillium sp. CF01. Next base: position 704,752 of record RFFF02000036.1, read on the forward strand.
GCGGGCCATGCTGTGGGTCCAGGGTTGTGAAGAGTCCAGGTCTGGCGGAACATGGTGTCAGGCGCCATCTTAGTGCCGTCGGTGATGGTGTCACAGATGAAATAGGCCTTGTACTCAACCTCCTCAGTTTCCTCGGTCTTGATGGTCTCGGCCACGGGTGACTCGACGTTCACAGGTGTGGGAGACTCAACCTCGAAGGGCTCCTTCTCCTCTTCGGTGGCCATCTCTGAAACGGTGGATTCTTCTTCAACAGTCTCCTTCTCATCAGTGGCCGTTTGAGAGGGGCTGAAATGAGGGGGTTGATCACCCAGAGCGACTGCTCGGTTCGAGCCGTCATCACCCATGGTGTTCACGGTCACGCTACGAACGGGGGTCTTGAACTTGACCAGTGGGTGAGTGCGGTTGTGGTGATCGGTGGGAAGGGCCTCGCAGCTTGCACAGAAGTCGGTATCATCGCACACAGCGCACTTGTAACGAACGCCGTTGATGTAGCTCTGTGCAGGCTTGTTCTTGCAGAGAGGGCCATCACAGAAAATACCATAGTGGACTTCATGCTCACGTGCAGCCTCGCCGATAGTATCGTAGATTGGAACGAAGCGATGGTTGGGGTGGCTCTCAGAGGAGTTCACAATACACTCCGGGCAGAGATCCCAATCAGGGCACGCCAGGCACTTGTGACGGACGCCAACGATGCGCTTGTCGCATCCATCGCAGACAGCCGCATGGCGGAACTGGCGGCCAGGCAGGCAGCGAGATGTGATGAGATTCTTCAGGCAGAAGTTACGGTCAGATCCGAGGTGGAAAGTGTGACCAGGGTGGTGGCCATGCTTGTCTCGGAGGAGGCAGCGAAGGCAAAGGTCGTAGTCTTCGCAATCATTGCAGCGTACAAGATTGCTCTCGTCTGCTTCTGCTCATTGTCAGTACCGGGAAACGATAGATGAACTTGGAACCAAGAAGATGTAAAAGAACTTACCACGACAGCATCCATTACAGATTGGCTTGTCTTCGCCCTGAACGGCAGCATCCAAACAAGGCGAAGGGGTAGCTGGCTCTGGAATGAATTCTTGGACTGACTCAGGGACGTGGACCACCGGCTTGGTGATCACCTCGCGCTTAACCTGGATGGGGAGGTGGATGGGAAGCTGGACGGGGGCTTCGATCGAGGGTCCACGGGGAGGAATAATCTCAGTGGTACTGTTGGTGACGGCACCGTCTTTGACAATTCTCTTGATCAGCCAGTGGCCATCGCCGCCGCAAGTTGCACCTGCAGTGACACACTGTGGGCACAAGTCGTAGTCTCCGTTCTCGCAAATGCTGCAGTGGTAGTGACCGTTGGCAATGGAGCGACCACATTTGTTGCAGTCGATGCAGAACATGCCGTTGGGGGAGTTGTGAGAGATGACTGGGAACTGATGCTTGTCTGCCTCCATCTCGAAACTGCGGAAGCGAGGTTGACCATAGGTGTGCTGCTTCTCATGGTGAAGAGTTGGGGCGGTTTCCACGGGTGGCATATTAGGGGGAGTGGAAGTGGCAGCGGGGCTCAAGACAGTCTCAAGGTAATTGTGACGAGGCTGGTTGAACTCCATCGTGGGCTCTGAAGGAATGGGCGTTGATGATGTGTCGAGTGTGGAAACCTTGATACGAAGCTTGGATTTGGCCTTGGCAGCTCGGTAAAGCTGCTTGTAGACTCCTACGTTGTCACAGTCCAGGCGAACGTAAGAGCCGGCGCTGTCGGAATAACGTTCGAGGATGACGTTGACATCCGCAGGAACGCCGAGAAGGGTTCGAAGCTAAACTCAATCTTAGTCAATGTGATGCAACTGAATCACGATGAACGAGGAAGTGACTGGAGTGTGAGAAGATATCAAAAGTCCAGAGAGTAAGACTTGATGATGATCATGATAAGGAAATCGGCTAGATGGCCGGTCGGGGGAAGCTTGTGTGGAGACTTACCATCCGGGGGAGGATTTGGGCTTTGAGGTCCTTCAAAGGCAGCTTGAAGCGTCGATTGCTGTCATTGTACAGGACCTTGACAGTAACCAGGTGCTCTGGGCCCGGGTGAGTTGGAGCTGGTGTTGCCATGATGTATGATGAAATGCAAGATGGAGTGGATACCAACTGCCTAGGCAGCAGTACCGTTTAAGGGCTTAAGAAAAGAGGATAGTATTTGAGGATTACAGAGAAGTGGAAGAGGATGAAGGGATACAAGGAAGGGAAGAACTATGAAGATGGAAATAGATGAAGCAGAGGATCGGGGAGAGGGAAGTTGTACAGAGTCGAACTGAAGGGAAAAAGGTGGAGAGGACGGGGTCAGCTGCCGACGGATAAAGTCGGGTAGGCGGTGAGGATGTGCAGAATATGGCGTCAGAAGTCGATTGCCAAGCGGTCTGCACGTCCTTTGTTCTTCGTGACTGGACGCCCGACAGAGGAGGGGTGCAGAAGATCATCGAATAGGAAACAGGACACTAATTATGAGGTCATGCATAGTTATATTGGATTTCATTGCCCGATTGGATGCTAGAAATTGAGAAAAGGGCTAGAACCGTGTGCTACGTGATTCCAGTGATGTGGAGTAAAATAGGAATAAAAATAAAAAAAAGGTGGACATGACGGGAGAAACGCTCAAATGCAGTGATCTAACGACGGCCAATATAAGTCATAAAAACAGAAGATTAGGATAGGAGATCAGGCATGGCTAGTGAATGTGAGATGGCAATAATGAAGGTGCGAGGGAGGTCATGTGAAGGAAAGAAGATGTTGAGAAGGAAGAGATGGAAAAGATGGCAGAAATGTCATATGAGAGTGAGGGCAGTCTCACTATCCATAGTATTGGCCAGGCTGGGGGTAGTAGATGGTACCCGGGGGAGTCATCATCCCACCCATGCCAACCACACCCCCAGGACCAGCCCCAGGACCTGGGGCTGTTCCCCCATAGGGGTGATTGGCATCATAGAAGTAGACAGTGCCACCAGATTCGTGGGCGACGGTACCAGGCTGCGATGGTTGTTCACCAGCTGTGTAGGGCATGTGTTGCTGCCCGGGGAAGTTGGGAACGGAGGCCCCGGGCCCCACGGGTCCATTGTAACCCGCGTATTCGGGACCCGAACTCGGGTAGTACATGCCAGCAGGTGGATAATTCGGAGGATAATACCCAGGTTGCTGGTATGAATACGGTTGGAAAGGAGCGGCATGGATGGCCCGCTCCGGGATTTGGGAGAGTGGAGTGGCCGAAGGCTGACTAGGCGGCCCATGGGAATTCATCTCATGCCCATGGGGGCCGTTAACCGGAAGGGGGACCTGATGATGGAAAGGTTGTTCTTGCTGGGGCTGGGGTGGATTGAAATGGAAGGGGAAGGTCACCGGGCTTTCAATATCAGCCACGGAGACGGTCTTTTGAGGACGAGGCTGATGCATAGGAATTGGGGCGGGTCGACTTTCCCGGTAGGCCGGGTGTGGCATGGGCATAGCCATCGTGGGGCCAAATGGCGGGATCCCAACGGGGGGACGGGGTGGAGGAGGAAGACGGACAACGGGCTTCGGTTCAGTGGGGATTGTGGGTCTGGAGTAAACAGACCCCGCAGGTGATGGCCACCCGTCCTGGGAGGGCGGCATGCCAAAGGAAGAGCGGCGGCTGACAACGCTCGGTGTGTACGAAGAGTTAGGGTAGTAGCTAGGACGACGTCCACTGTACCAGCCACCACCCCGACCCCCTCGTCCACGAGATACTTGATTCGGCCGCAGCGCACGAGGGATGAAAATGAAGGAGCGTTCGACTGATGGGAATATATATCGGGGAGGCTGGCTAGGGAGAGAGATTCGAACTGGCTTATCGCGTCGCAAGGGAGGCCGATGTTGAGGGAGACGGGTGTGGAGTCTCTTTGGCACAGCAGCGAAATGGACTGGGCTGGTCATTCCGGGCAAGGACACAACGACAGGCACACTGCCGACCAACGTCGTGCTCGAGAATGATCGATTGGGCGGATCAGACCTTGGTGCGGTGGGAACTGGTGCAATAGGATTAGGCATTGCGGGGTTTTGCTTTTGTGAAGATTTCTCATCGCCGGCCACCGTATCATGAAGGTCGTGTGCCCATTGTCCTCCACTGGCATCGGCTTTGGACGATCTTCCCAGTCATGTTAGCAGGAAACATAATCTAGATCACAGACAGCAGACCTACCTTCGCGAATTTCCGTCCACAATAAGACCATATGGGCGAGACTTGCTCTTGCTAGACCGATTGCCGTTTTCTGTCGACCGTTTGTCGTGAAGGAAGAAGCTGCCGCGGGTAGGGACGAAAGCTGGGTTCTGCTCTCGCTCCTTGACATATTTCTCGTTCTCACGACGTTTTCTAGATGCCAAGCTATTCTGTCTCGGTTCAGTGGGAGGGGCAGATGGTGTTCTGCCGGTGTGAGGCTCCCGCTGTTCTCGGGGCTGGTCCAGGTGAACCTCCGCCGTGCTGCCGTTGTCTGAGACCTTCAACCCGTTGAACATTGCCTCTGTATCCGAAACCGTTGTCTTGGGTCCTCGCTTGCCGGGTGAAGCGGAGCTGTTTCGTGTAGAGTTCGTGTTGTGACCGTTGACCTGCTTGCTCTTTGCCGACGGTGTGACCTCATCCTCACTTTCTTCACTTACTTCCCCATCCGCGTCCTCGTCCTCTTGGTTGCTGTCCACGGTTCCCTCACTCAAAGAGTCATCGCCTATGTCTCCAGCCATTGAGCCCTCATCCTCGCCATCGTCCCCATGCCTCTTTCTGCGGCTGGCTCCGATATGACGTCGAGGAGGAGCCATGGTGGAGACACGAGGGAGCACTTGAGACGGCTGGAATGAATCCTACCGGTGATGTTCACTGCGTAGCACCAGCAGATATGAGCGAGGGGCCCAAGGAAAAGGAGCGAGATTCGTTGGGAGAGACCGATGTTGGAGCAAGGACGAAGAACCGGAAAGTAACCAAACCACCGAAACAGAGCTATTGAATCCAATATAGAATATAAAAGGGACGCCTTCACAAAGGCGGAGAAGAGAAATGAAAAAAGCAAGGGGGGGCAATAAGAAAGAAGATGCAGCCCAATAAAAATGAGAAGCACAGAGAGAAGAAGAAGAGAGAGAGACTCACTCCAGAACGGCATCCATCGCCAGAGACGTCAGGCGGGTCTAGCCCGGGCGGTATGTTTCTGCCAATTCGGGCCCAGAATTCCTCTACTTTATTTTTGTTAGTGTCCGACTAAATCTTGACGACCTCCCTTCTGCTGTTCTTTGCTGAGAGCAGATATTGTTCCATCTCGTGGACCCCGGACGCTAGGGTGGAATTGGTTGTGCCCTGTTAGGTCTATGCAGGATGTTGTGGTATGCTGGGTCGGAAGTATACATGACCTTTGCCACAAGCTGTACTACAGAGAGGACTCGATAGCCTGTAATATTGACTCGTAAATAAATTTTGGGTACCGAGGAACTGAACATAATACACTGATCTACAGGGTATAGGAAAGCAACGACTCAAATCCATGCATCGAAAAAACGAAAATGTCGGATCGCCTCTAGTCGAAGGTGACCTTTTTGCCCTGAGCCTCGACAATACCACCACTGAGCTTCTGCACAGTTTCCTTGGAGTAGCGAGACTCGTCGATGGGCTCTGATCTTTTCTTGTAACGGGGCTTTTCTTGTGGTGCACCCTCTTCGGTGATCGCGGGTCCATCCTTCTTTTCGGCATCCTTGCCGAAGCGCTTCTTGTATCGTGTAGACGCATCTTCGGCGAACTCCATTCGCATACGGCGACCGAACAGTTGGTTTACCCAGATGCGATTCATCTTGGGCTTGAGCTTTTTCGACTTCTTCTTCTCAGTGGCCGAGTCGGATTCACTGTCAGAGGGATCGTCCTCTTGGCCGTCGTCCTCCTTGACCAGAACGAATCCTCTCACCGCTGCTTCCGCCGCAGCAAGCTCTTCGAATTCCACCCAGGCATATCCCTTGCATTTTCCTGTATCTTGGAAAGTCGCCATATGCACATTGTTGACCTTTCCGCACTTGCTGAAGTTCTCCTCGAGGGATTCCTTGGTGACATCGAAGCTCAGGTTACCGACGAAGAGTCGCTTGGATGGAGGGTGACCAGGCTTGGCGGCAGCGCCGGCGGCATTTTCTTGTCTCTCGGACTTCTCAGGACGACCCTCGTAGCTCTTGGCATCCTTGATGAGTACGCGGCGGCCAGTCATGAGCTGCTCGCTCAGGCCAATTGCCTCTTTCAGCGCCTTCTTGTTGGTGAAGTCGACGTAAGCGAAACCCCGATTCTGGGGCCGTCCAAACCTCTCGGGTCCCTTGGGGAGGTGGATTCGAGTGATTGCGGACTCGGAGATATCGGAGTTGGCGGTGAAGAACATGCGCAGTTCTTCCCTGGTCACTGTGAAAGACAAGTTTCCGATCCAAACACCATATTCAGATCGTTTGCTTGGAGTGGCCTCCTCCTCGAGATCCTTGGTATCATCGATATCGTTGTGTTTGCTGGACTTGCTGGACTTGCTGGACTTGGGTTTCTCCGCATCCTCGGTGTCGATACCCTTGTCTTTGTTCTTCTTCGCTTTGCGCAGCGCCTTTTTGGAGACCGGTTCCGGTGCATCGACGTCGATTTCTAGCTCGGGGCCATCTTGGAGCTTGCGCTTCTTGCTGCTGATGTCTTCTGTATCGGACATTATGAAAAATGTATAGAATTAAAAATGACAGTAAAAGTCACGAATGTATTGAGACTCGAAGAAATTCGATCGGCGATAATTAATTTTTTTACGGCGGACCGGACCCGCCTCCGACGCAGCCCGTGACACCGGGTCTAGCTCTTGGCGCGATCGCGTAGGAACCTCATCCCCTTCAACCTCTCCATCCCACGTACATCCCGGTCCACCATGGCGGAACCTCACGACAACACATCTGTGCCCGAGCACCAGCCCGAGGCTCATAATCTGGCACCACCTCCTGCGAAACAATCAGTCCGATCTTTCAAGTCCGTATCCTCCCATCTCAACTGGGATAACAATGCTGACTGACCTCGTCTTCAGGAAGAAATATGCCAAGCTCAAAGTCAAGTTTGAGTTAGGCACACGCGAGAGCGAGAAGCTGATTCGGGAGGAATTGCGCATTGATGACCTATCAAAACGCATCCAGGAACAGAACGAGTATGTCTCTTTGTCATCCCTTCTGTGAAGCTGCTAACGCTGTTAGTCAATTACTCGAGGTCCTTCTCGAATTCAACGAGAGCCTACATGTTCCTCCTGAAATGCGGTTCGGACTGAGCATGCCGAATGACCCTCCCTTGCACCCCGCCACAGAACAAGAGATCTTACCTTTGATCAACGATGCAACCCTCGCAAAGCAGGCGTGGGCTGAGGCTAAGGCTGGACTTGCTGCCGGCAGTATCGACACAAGCGCATACCGCATGATTGAAGAAAACATCAAGCGCAACAAAGCGTTTGCGCCGTCCCAACACTACGGCTCTCTATCACAAACTGACCACGCCAGCCTGGAGGCTGCCGCTCAAGGCAGGAAATCCGACAGCGACAGTGAGCGCCAGCTTGGATACCTCACGCCCGAGCATGAAACGGAGTTTTATCTCGCTTTGGATGCCAAGCTTGGTGACAAAGCCGCAGCGGCAGAGCTTGCCCGCATCCCAGATAGAGCAACTTTTGCAGAGCGCGAGCGCGATCGGTCTATCAGAAACCCGGCTTCAGTGTATAACTGGCTGCGTCGCAACCAACCGCAAACCCTGCAAGACAATGAGGGTGCTTCTGAGAAGTCATCATCGAGACCTTCCAACCAGCGATCTTCCAAGCGAGCACCGGCTCAGCGCAAGGACGAGGACATGTATGATGAAGATGGAACTGAGACACAACCCACACCCAAGAACAAGCGCAAGCGCGAAGAGGATACAGGGTACCGACCCAAGGGAGGCAGCAGCCGGTCCAAAAAGAAGAAAGAGGAGCCCAATCCTAGTGCAAACAAAGCCGCCAAGAAACCTTAGGCTTGCGTTGCACAGTATAACCGGATCTTGACTATGTGTATTACTACGGGCGTTGGGTTTGAACTTGGGGAAGCTGATCATCACAGCAATTATCTCTGGGTATTTTTGTTACCATAGAGCATTGAAATTCGCAAAATTAGCCACAATAATAGTGTACCAAAATCTCATGGGCTACTTTGAAGCAAGTTAAACATCGAACTCTGGAACTAGCAACTTCGTTAGTTATATAGTGGATCGACCCGCACGTGATCTGGATTTTCCTCAGATCTTGCCCCGGCTGGGAGCTACCTCGATTCCCATGTCAACGCCGTTTTCAAAGCCATCCACCTTTTTTTCATAGGCAGAATAGCGCAAAATGGGTATCACAATTCTACCCCCAGTAGTAGAGGACCTCGGTCCCTACCAATCCGACTCCGAAGATTCCATGTCCATGGACTCCGATCAAGATGTTGAAATGACCGGTGTCTCTCGTCCTCACAAGCGCCCTCGTTTACAATCAAAGTCCAACATTGGCACCGGAATTGTTACCCCCGGTGAAGTTGTCACAGATGATCCACAATGGATGAGGTGGGTGGTCTCAAGAGGCTGCGCAAAATGCGCGGGGCTCTACCTTTTTTTTTAAATTTGTCCAAACTAACAACATGCAGAGGTCACGGTACCTATATGAACCCCCTCTCAACGTCCATCATTGCCACCGTTGCCGGAACCGTTCAGAAGACAAATAAGCTACTCTCCGTGCACCCATTGCGCGCGCGCTACACACCCGAAATTGGAGATTTAGTGGTCGGCCGCATTGTTGAAGTGCAATCTAGACGCTGGAAGGTGGATATCTCTGCGCCATTGCTCGCACAACTCCCACTCTCCGCAATCAACTTGCCTGGCGGTATTTTGCGCCGACGAACGAGTGCCGACGAGCTCCAAATCCGAACATTCTTCAGCGAGGGTGACCTGGTCATCGCCGAAGTGCAGAACGTGCACCAGGATGGCTCAGCATCACTACACACACGCTCCTTGAAGTACGGCAAGCTGCGGAACGGTATCTTCCTCGCTGTGACGGGAACCGGAGGCAGTGGATCAGCCGGCGCTTCTGTCAAGGGCGGCATCGGGGCTTCTGCCGCTGTGGGTAGTGCTCTGGCAGCGCCGGGAGGGTCTGGCACCGGTGGTGTGGTGCGGTCTCGTCGACAAGTCTGGACTTATGAAACTGCCAACGGCGGTGGTCTGGTAGATATCATCCTCGGAGTCAACGGCTACATCTACATTTACAAGCACACTGACGGGGCAGATGCTGCCTCTTCGACTACGGAGAATGTTTCAATTACCCGACTCGAAGAGGTGGCATCGAGTACGATCTACTCGAGCCAGAACGACGACATTTCGCCACAGACTCGGAGGGAGATTGCACGGTTGTCCCAGTGCATCCAAGTCTTGGTCCAGTATGGAGTGCGTGTGGATGAGGATACAGTCGTTGGTTCTTATGAGGCTAGTCTCCAGGTAGACCTTGAGGTTGGCGATGATGAAGATGAAGAAGATGAGTGGCGACAGGAAGGCCGTGAATATCTTGAGGGTGCTAAGAGCCGACGCATCATCGAGTTGCTCGGTCAGAAGAAGGTTTAACTCGACATTATATCCCCTATATGTATGATAATGATACCAAAATCTTTCCACCAGTTTCAGTGTTGTAGACTTGGCATGGAGAAAACTCCAGTACAATATAATCTTATATGATCCAGGCGGGTCGGCCGCTCCAGTACTTCGTAGTTTGATGGGAGATGTAAACGATACATATGAATGTAAGTAGAAGAGGGTGGGAAGCAACTGGGCAAGCTAATAATTGTAGACAGCGAGATCACATGACATGACTATAGTGAAACCGTCCGGGTCATTATCCAACATGGACCGTAAGCGACTTCGGTCAATCTCGAAAAGTAAAACTTGACCGTTTTGAAATCCAATGGCCACCTGGTCGCCTTGCACAATACAACATTGTGAGACCAAATCCGATGGAAGCCGAAGGAAGGGTATCTCTTCATAACATATCCCCTGATTCCTGACGTGAATTTCTCCCAAGGGCTCCGTAGTAGAATCCGTGGCAATGCTTCTTCCACCCCTCGGGAGATCCTCGAGACTGATTCGACCTATGTTTGTTGCGAGGCATCGGTCATCTGACGAGAATTTGGTGGTATATATGTTCTCCGATGTCTTGATTTCTTTGATTTCTTGACATGAACGGGACGTCAAGAGGCTCCTGAAAGTACGCCCAAAATGTTTGGAGCCTTGCGGAGATTTAGTGACATCCCAAAGCCTGATAGCGCTGGATGAGCTAGAGGCGAGCTTATCACCCTCTGAAGAGAAGGCCATAGCCGTGACTGGGTGATAGTGTCCTTCTAGAGTCCCCTGAAGGGTCCCAGTTGTGGAGTCCCAGAGCTTGATAGTGTTGTCACGAGCGCCAGATGCGATTTGGTTCCCATCTGGGGAAAATTTGACAGTATTGACCCAGTCAGAGTGGCCTACCAAGGTTTGATGGCTCCCTGTCCTGATATCCCACAGCTTGATGTCGTTTTCAAACGCGCTAGAAACCACCTGGGTACCATCTGGGGAAAAGGCCACATCTGTGACCGATTTAGAGTGGCCGATCAAGGTCTTCTGGAGATCTCCTGTTATTGCGTCCCAAAGCTTGAGTGTAGAGTCTTCTCCAGATATGATGTTTTTGCCATCTAGAGAGAAGGCCATGGCTGTGACTGCGCCAGAGTGGTGTGCTAAAGGCTTCTGAAGATTAACCATTGTGGTATTCCATAACTTGATAGTTTCGTCGGAAGATCCTGAGATGATCTGCTTACTATCTGGAGTAAAGGCCACAGAATTGACCCAGTCAGAGTGGCCCCCCAGAGTCTGTTGCATCTCGGTCGTTGCGGTATCCCATAGCTTAGTCGTTTTGTCAAAAGAGCCAGAGGCAAGCAGTTTGCCATCGAGGGAAATGGCCAAAGCTGTGACGGGGCCAGAGTGGCCTACCAAAGTCTTTTGAACATTGGCTGTTGCAGTATCCCAAATCTTGATTGTGTGATCATGAGCACCAGAGACAATCTGTTTATTGTCCAAGGAGAACACCACTGTCATTACTGGACCGGAGTGGCCTAGTAGGGATCTCTGAATCTTTCCTGTTGTTGTATCCCACAGCTTAACAGAATGATCATGAGCACCAGAGACAATCTGTTTACCATCCGAAGAGAATGATATAGCTGTAATTTGACTGGAATGGCCCGATAGGCATTTCTCGAGATCTCCCGTCCTAGGATTCCACAGCTTGATAGTGGTATCATCAGAGCCAGAGGCGATCTGTTGGCCATCTGCAGAAAAGGCCACAGCTGTAACTGGGCCAATATGGCCTATGAGAGTTTTCTGTATTTTTCCAGTTGTAGAGTCCCATAGTTTAAGAGTGTAATCCCAAGAGCCAGAGAGGATTTGTTTGCTGTCCGGAGAGAAGCTCACAGCACTTACACGGCTAGAGTGGCTTTCAAGAGATCTGTATACATCTCCCGTCGTAGAGTCCCATAGCTTCACGGTATCATCATCAGAGCCAGAAGCAATGTATTTGCCATTTAGAGAGAAAGCCACGGTATTGACTGAGGCACGGTCGTTTTTCAGAGTCTGGACCAGCGATGACCAATTTTCCTCCATTTTAGGTGGTTTTCGCAACCAAATGGGAATTTTGTTCATGCTTTTCGTCTTCACAATGCTTGATTCGGGACTGAAGATGATAGCAGAGCTGTAGATCTGCAGCGGCCAATTCGCTATAGTGTGATAGTGTCGTGACAAAAACCGTGTAGCATCTTGCACAAGTGAGGATAGGCAAGAGTGATCCTATATCAAGCTGGTCAGCAAAGATGCTAGGTAATTAAAAACTTGATACTAACTTTTGCCAGGTTTGCTAGTGTTTTCAATGCTTCCATGGTCTGTGGAAGCTTTCCTAGTAGACTCACACATTCCAGCCATTCCAAGAACTTTGTTTAGAGGAATATGATGACTGTGTCGATCAGAGCGAGGTTGGTTTGTGGAACCAGGGGTTTCTTGGTATCCTCGAGATGTTGCACCCAGAAAGTAGCTGCATAGTCCACTCTAGCTAGTAGAACGTTGTCTCTCTCATCCTTCAGTTCTTTCAAAGATTTTGGTGTTGAATCAGGTCGTGTTAGTTCAACAAGATTTGCCGTCAATCTTTCAGACAGATATGACAAGCATCCGAGTGCGATTTCGTCGGGGCCAAAATGTTCGCTGGAAAAGAAGACGGATTGTGCATATTTCCTGGCCAGAAAGTCACGAGCAGATTTATGAACAAACTCGATCTTATTCTCATGGAGCTTGATGAATGAAGCACATTGATCCACAAGTAGTTCGATGGCATCTTCTTGATCGGTAAGACCAGTCACACTGCGAATTTCCTCCAGCTTCAAGGGTCGGTATACCAGCATCATCACTGTAAACAGTCTGGTATATTTCTGGACATCGGCACTCTTGCCCCTGCTTAGCTGATTGATTATTTGAGTGTAAAAAGCTTCAAGGCCAGACGGTAAGTTTTGAATGGTGGTCAGAGCATTATTTCGACAGACACTCTCAAGTTCCTTACATACCAAGCTAACCCATAGGAATGTTCTCCCAGCCTTGTTGATAAGCTCTGTCTGTATCTCTCTCTCGCTTTAACTGTTCTCCGTAAAGACACCGACGATCGAGTTCAGTCATTTTTGAAGAATTGTAAATATTGACAGCTTCAGAAACAGATGACCACTATTCTAGCTTCTAAAGCTTAAATAGAACTAATAAAACTTAGCTAAAGTATCTTTCACGTAATATAGTCAAGCCAAGTGTTGTAAGTTGCCATAAATTTGGTGGATTCCTTCCAGTCTATATGAACGTAATAGCCTAATAAGGTTATCAATTAAAGCTCTAATTCATGTAACTAATAGTAGATAGAAGAGAGGAAGGATGTCTTCTATATTCCTAGTATCCGTTTTCTCACAAATATCATAGTAAAGATAGATAGAATCTACAGACATATTTTCAAGATATGCGAAGGAACTCAGATAGCTAGTTTTAGACTCCTCGCAAAGTATCAACTAGAGCATCATACCCCTAAGATGAGTCTTTCAGTTGTAGTTTTTGTCAAGGTAGAGACGCTTCACATTATAAAGTTGTGATATGAAAAGAGTGGTGAAGGCATCCATCAATCCGACGCATAGCTTTCGGATCTATTCTTCAGCATAAGGAATATTGAACCTTGCAACAAACTGATCCTCGCGACAGATACTGTGTGGTCGATGCTATCGAAGCCAGCCAGACATTGAGTACTATCCTCAATGAATCATTTGCGAACGCTATCCCTTCAAGCGATGAAAGTCCCGTTCCGATTTCTCGATGGCAAGTCATTCCCATGGAAGCCGATTCTGAAGTTTTTTACATCGCCGACCCACAGAGTGGAATAACGGCTCCAGGATGCAGGATCGAGTATTGAGTTTGCCGCGATCTCAACCGATGGTTCCACTAGTGACCCCCAAAATGACTCTATTCGTCTGTGGCAGCTTGTTGCTTTCGCTGCTGCGGACAATCTCACATCGGTGGAAAATACTATCCATTTTGCGAGGCCAGCAATGGAGCACCTTCTCTCGCAGTGGGGAGACAAGAGGATTGTGTATACTCCTAAGAAGGCAGTGGCCAGAGTTGCGTCCATCGACAAGAATGACTTGAAGACTTTGAAGGCACAAGGCAACAAAATGAAGGCGAGCGATGAGGTGGCTCTCCTGAATGGTGGGGTTCGAATTGACCGTCAAGGCTTCTTCCAGAAAGGGGGAGTCAAGAACTCACCCTATTTCGCCAACTTGCAAGGTCAGGTTGCTAAATGGTCAGTTTGGCAAGTGAATGTGCAGACTGGTCAGGATTTTGCTGTAGCTGCTATCAGGATGAGTATGGCAGAGAGTATGAATTCTAAAAAGGAGATTTGGCTGGAAAAATGAGTTACAAGGAACAAACTCTGGGGGCACTCATTTCTGTCGCAACTTGGGCAGTAGAGCCTTTTGGACTTTCATAACAGTATATTTGTGAACACTATCGGATAACAGAGGCGTGGCACGGACAAGTATCTACTGCAAATTCGAATGAGGCAAGTATGAGGCCAACCATTAACCAAACAGCGAATGTTGTGTAGGTATGAGCCGCGGAGGCCGGTGCAGATCTGGAAACTTCCACCTAACCCCATGGAGGTATTTCCTTGAGCCTGAATGCCATTAATTGAGAGTGGGTCCCCATAGTTAAAAAAGTAGGGCTTATGCTGAATGCCATTTGTGTTTAAACGCCGAGTGCGGCCAGCCAGGCATTTAAGAGTACTCAATTAACAAGATTCTTGAGCGGAGCTAATTCCGATGGTGCGGCTTGGTTCCTGGTCTGCACCAGCCTCATATCACAACAAATTTGATCATTCTGATAATACTATGTAAAAACAAAAGACGTAAATCAACTATCATCGTATTGAGCACCAATAAATTTCCTAGTATCCACTCCGCTGGTCAGCATATCCAGGTTGCGCACTCTGTGGAGTTACTCTGGCATCAACCTTGCTCAGAGGATCAGCGTCTGGACGGTCAGCCTGTTGTCCGACACCTTGGGCGTTGCTGCTACCGCTCGCAGCACTGCCGCCAAATCTCGGCTCGTTTGGCATTTTCGGGTCGCATTGAGTGACGTGGCTAGTAGCTGAGTGAGATTTGTGCTCTTGAGTAGAGGTCTCGTGGGATTCCTCGCTAGTGGATTGGCCAGTTTGGTCGAAGTTGTCCGAGGGTCGGGACTGGTGTTTCTTCTCCTGGGTAGATTTCTGATAATCATCTTGGCTACTGGTGTGGTTATCAAGACCTTGGGTGGGAGAATTTCCCTGGGGATTCATGCTGGTAGGGGCATTGCCAGACATTTCGGGCTTCGTAGCTCCGAGACGCTGACCGCGATCGTCTGCGCATGGCCTCAGATATGATCTTGATTTCTGTGGCGTTTGTCTCGACTTACCGATTTTACTACCCACGGGAGCATTCATGGCTTTTGGTGGGGTCGAATCATAAGATCCGGCATTCACGTTACCTGAGCCAGCGCTTGTGGCTCTGGTGGAAGTATCTCCACCCGATGCCATTGATCCATAATTGTCGGGGTCTGATGAACTGCGCGTATCTTTTCAACTTATTAGTATATCAAGATCGTACGACAGAGATGAGCTTTGCCTGGGACCAACCATTCAACTTGGAATCCTGATAGGTACCAGGGTCATCATCAGAGCGGTGACGAGAGCCGTAGGGATTATTAGGGTCCAGGCCAGAAGGAGCGCTCATTCCCGGGGGGTTTGGTTGATTAGGATTCGATTCAGCCGCGCGGATGTTCGATGTTCCATGGTAATCCTGGGGAGCTCGGTAGCCAGGGGCTTGGTTTGTATCCTTCCTATCATCCGTCATTGCGTCCTTGACCTTGTGCACGAACTTTGACATGATGTGACTAGAGTGTTCAAAATTTTATTAAGTTTGTTTTCAAAATCTTTGTGAGATGGTGAAATGTTACTGATGAAACTCGTGAAACCTATGTAGCAACGAGGCTTTATGTATTTCAGTCATCCTTTGCCACGATGAAACCTGTAATAGAGTGGAAGTTGGAAACTGGTCATGACGCTATGAAGAAGCGAAATGACTGCAAAATCCAGCAACTATGACTGATGACTTGTTCGCTAACTTGCTTTTCATTCTCATGACGTCCTGGATGATTCCACCAATGGGATAGTTAAAGACGGTATAGATCTGGAGATCACCTGCGTACTTCGTGTCGATTCCACTGATTGGATGGGTAAAGACGGTATAGATCTGGATATCACCTGCCTACTTCGTATCATCTACGTCAGTTCCAAAGCTTTTCAATGGGTTATGCGTAGAGAAAAATAAGAGAAACGGGGAACACGAGCTTTGATTGTAGTTCCGTGGTTAGGGCCAGGCCCGGATGCCTGAATTTTGCCTGAATTCTGCCTTGAGGCCTGACTGAGCCACCCCGTAAAGTCCTAATGCATATCAACCAAGCCATTAAATTGAATGGAATGAACTTTGGGTCTATTTGGAAATATATATATTCTTCGACCCTGATTTTCACATGCACCGCATCTCGGCAATGCCCTCGTTGTTGGTAATGGCTAGGAATTTAACTAATGGTTCGAAAAGACTCACGAGTTGGAGGCCCTCTATCATTGGTTTCATCTCTCGCGAATACAAGCTAATTATCATTGCAACTAATAGTCATATGAAAATTGTTGTTTTCGAGGATGTCTTGGCCTTTTTTGAAGTCGCCTAATGGGGTAATTGAGTCGTCAGTGGATTTATCTGCGGCTATGGCTATAGACTGTCATACCCATGACGTGTTCCGTCACTTTGATAGTATCCCTTATAGTCCTTTCCCCGACACCCTTCTTTACTATGGACTCGCCAAAAAGAGAGCCCCAGAAAAGCCAGTTTCGGGATCAAAGATCACCCTAGAAGTCCCTAAATCAATGTAGTTCAGAGCTCTTCCAATCCCGATATTGGCGAGCGTTTCTGAATCACGGTGGGGACTGGCAGTTGTTAGACAGGGACAAGCATCCCCAGCCTAAGATCGGATGTTTCAAGAAATTTTGATGCTGGGGTTTACGGACAGGAAAAGTGAACTTCTTAGCTCAGTTCCAGGACTGTGGTCACTAATGCGGCTCGCATATCCGATCGGAGAAGGCTTGAAGATGGTCCAACGGCAATGCAGCAATATGAGCCTCCGGTGACAGTTCGATTGGAAGATGCAAGACCTGGGCGAATGATATTAGCACGGGAAACTCTTGTGAGACTACTGGGCCGATCATCAGCCTCATCAAACGGGATCAAACGGGGATCCCAGCCGACTGTACGTTGTGAGATAATGAGTCTTTATACTAGCTCGAATTCAAGCCCTCGATAACATTGATCCTTGTCCAGGCAACAAGTGGCACTTGGTCGTGAAGAATGATAGCTGCGCTACTATTGTTAGCGAATTCGGCATTACCAAAAAAGAGTTCTACCAAATGAACCCTGCCACAGGATCACAGTACTTGAATCAATGGTTATCCAATCCTGTCTTGTCGGCGTATCGGGTTGGTGCATTTTCTTGATCTAATAGTTTTGAAACCATTTATATATTTAAAATGATAAAATTAAAGGTTCTCCTCCGTGATGACTGGCTCGGTGCCCAAAATATCCGCGTTTTCGGAATGAAGCTCTAAGCAAGTTCCCCGTGACACTAAGGAATATCATGACACAATCTCAGAAACCGGTTAATGACTTTCAAGTCAATCTGAAGGTGGATGTCCACGGGTTGAACAACGACATACCCAGCATTTGTTTGGTACTTTCATAAACAAAACACACTAGCTCCTTTTGGATTAGAGGGTATGCAATCTCTATTTCCCGTTTGAAAATGTGTGATATAGGTAATCAATGATCATCAACTTGGACGTCGTCATCCTCTTCTTCCTCTATTTCACCTGCATAGGAAATAAACAAACGTTGAGGGATAGGCAGAGTGCCATCCCCGTCCTCCCTTGCCCCGCTTTCCTTCTCCTTTTCAGTAAGTGCCGCTAAAGTCGCACCCCGAGACTCTAGCAAATCGACCATCTCCTGATCACCCTGCATTTGAGCAGCATAAAGTCCAGAATGCCCGTACTGGGCAATATTGAACCCTCCATCAAGAAGAAGTCTCACCATAGACTCATCCTTCTGTAGCACAGCTAGCTTCAACGCTGTTGCTTGCGGCCCTACCCCATATTCGAGCAATGTCGGGATAATGCCCCGTTTATCATCTTTCACGGCACGATATAATGGTGATGGATGATATCGCTCGGGATCAGCACCTCGCTGGAGCAGTAATTCTACTAGCTCCAGATTTCCAGCCTGCACTGCAGTGAAGAGCGGTGGGTAATCAACCTCTTCATCATGCCACCGGTTATAAGTATAGGGAGTGCGTCCCTTACAATAGAAGTTGGCCTGTGCACCAAAGTCCAGCAAGATATCCACGATTTTGGCATGTCCAGCCCGAATTGCCACCACGAGAGCATGCTGGACATGCACAATGGTCGGGGTGCTATATCCCTTTTGGAAAAGAGGATGGGTCAAAACATCCGTTTGGTCCCATTTTTCTTGTCTTCTCGGTCCTACTACATCGTATTCGTCTTCATCTTCATCTTCGTCCTCGTCTTCGTCCTCGTATCTTTTTGGAGCCTTGGCTTCCGTTGCTTGTATCACTGCCAGGGATGGTTGAGGCTGGTTGCGAGCAATATCTAGCCCGTGCAGCAGATTTTGAACTTGAAAAACGAGGTTCCGCCTGGCGAGAAAAGACAGCTTGGCTCCATGCTTGTACTGGGCGTGGAAGTTATACAGAAACTGGATGAGCGTTTTGTGGAGATGACGATTGGTCTGGATAAAGGCAACAATGTCTCTGTGGTGGCAGAAGCAAGATGCGATAATCCACAGGATCTCAATGGGTAGTTGAATGAGCGTCATTATGGGAAAATGAAATTTCATGCATATGTGTAGAGGGGAAGTTGACGATACCGAGCAGAAGCGTATATGGACTTCCAGAGGCTCCAAGCTATGGTGTGCAAACGCCCTGCGTGATACGGTACTAGTCTATACCCTTGGCACAAATTTTCATTAACTACAGTGGTGGTGAATCCATCCATGGTGCTGAAACGAAAACGTGGGAATCCTACACTAAGGCGATCGAGTGCTCAATCTATTGAAACTAGAAGATTGAAGCCAATCGAGATTCAAAGTTCAACTTACTCTCATACAATTTGCTTTCTATACAAAACGAAGATTAGCAATAAATGGAGATAGAAAAAAACAACAACATTCGAGAATTGCAACAGGAAGTGCTATCAGTAGCATCAACAAAGCCCCGTGCCAAGCCTATTTCTGCCATATTTTGCAGGTGTCATACATCTTATGACCTAACTAACTAGTTAACTAGTATGCCCTTATGGAGTATTCCAGTGAACGATCTTCACTCAATAATATCTCCCGCAGTACGGGGTACGTGCACATTATTCAGAAATCGACATAAAAGCGGCATTGGACACAATGCGTACAAGGTAGAAAGATCACGAAAGACCACAATGGAACCTTGGAAGTCTTTCAATAGAAGGTTCTATTGAGTTGAATGGCCATTGCCATACAAAAGTCAATAGAGAACAGTAGAAGACAGTCGAAGAAATGACTGGTGGAAAGTCGAAAGTTCAGAGAAAACGCGAATAGAAACACCGGGGCACATGACGTAGCTTACATACTCAAAAGGAGCCTCCGTCGCCCTTTTTTTTTGACTTCGATCAGTCTCTTCTCTCTCACGAACTTGAGATATATCATGCCCAGTTATTTGTTACCTTCACACTCAAATCTTACATACTGCCCAGTTCCTATAGGTTAGGTTGTGTTGCCTATCGATTTAGCAAACATCGGATCCTGTTCCATCTCCAACCCAACCCAACCATGCCTGATCTACGCCGCCAGATCTTTGAAAGCGGCAAGACCGTCTCGCGCAAGGCAGCATCTCGCGAAGCATCTCGTACCACTTCTCGTACCGGTTCCAAGCAGTCCTCGCGCCAGGGCTCTCGCAATGCCAGCAGAGCTGCTTCCGACGAAGAAGACTCGGGGTTCCTCTCTGATGAGACATCTATGAGGTAAGCTCTAAAGTATCATGTTCCTTGTTATTCCCAATATATCATCCCTTGATTTGTCTTGTATATGCTCTTTTTCTCCCTTTTTCTTTTTTTTTTTTCTCGGGCGCATTGATTTTCATGTGTTCACCCCACATCGCGGGATGACATCACTACCAATGATGTCGGGAAGTTTTGCAATCAGCACGCTAACCAAATCGGTACAGCATCGGCTCCCTCGACGACGAAAACCCCGAAGCCGAGAATCCCGATTGGGAACAAGAACTCGGCGAACGGATTCAAGAAATCCTTGACCGCAAGCGCAGCAGTGTGCAGGGTCGTGAAGAGGCCCTGCAAGCTTTCTGCCGCCTGACCAAGTACCACTACGCCGTGGAAGAGCTCAACGGCACCGTCGATGAGCTGCTGGCTGCATTTGCGAGAAGTGTGCGCACTGAAGTCAGTACTCGTGAAGCTACCCTCGGACTCCGGGCTATTGAATTACTCGCGCTCTCAGCTTTCGACAACACTATTTATGAAAATGCCGAGCCCTTGCTCACCCGGACTATTCGTGACTCGACCTCCACCGTCCTCAAGGCGGCTGCTATCCAATGCCTCGGAGCATGCGCCATCTTCGGAGGCGCTGGCACTGATGGTTTCCTAGAGCAGATGGCTTTCTTGCTGGACATCATCGCTTCTGACGGGCAGTCCGTTGAGGCCAAAGATGACGCTACCGTGGTGACAGCCGCAATTCAGCAGTGGGGATTCCTTGCAACCGAAGTTGACGACCTCGAAGAAGAAAGCGAGGAAGCAGTTCAAATCTTTATGGACCAGCTCGACAGCACCGACGCCAACGTGCAAATCTCCGCGGGTGAGAACATCGCTCTCCTCTACGAGAAGAGCTACACACCCGAAGAAGACGACGAAGACGAAGAGAGTGGCGAGGAGGATGAAGATGATGAGCACGACAACCACCAGACCACCGGCCCGAAGCTTGTGAAACGCTACAACGCCTACCACAACACCCCGGACCTGGAAAGCCAACTTCAGAACCTCGCGCACATCCACACCAAGCAAATCAGCAAGCGTGACAAGAAGTCACTACATAGTAACTTCGCCTCCATCCTCACAACCGTTGAGAACCCGCGCCGTGGCCCGCGCTACAACACCGCCATCGACCAGAACACCAACCGTCATTACGGTAGCACCCTGACTGTCAAGATTGGGCGCCACGGGGTGATGTCGATTGACCGCTGGTGGAAGTGGACTCGTCTCACTGCTCTGCGCCGTGTGCTGCAGGGTGGCTTTGCCGAGCACTACTTCCAGGGCAATCGTTCCGTCCTCAACAGTCTTCCTGTCATGATGCGTATGGCTGACCAGAGCTCTAGCTTTGGTCCCGATCGCCAGAGTGCCCGCAAGGCTGCGAAGATGCGCAACTCTCGCCGTTGGACTTCTCATCAATCGGACGATGATGAGGAGTAGACTTATACGTTTTTAGTGTTAGCATTGTCTTCGTCGTTTCAGTTTGCGATTGACTTTTATTTGTTTTTCTCCAAAAAATTGTTGTTGTTTTTTCTGCCTGATGTTCTCGCAAGGATTTGACAGGGTCCAGCTCGTCTGTTTTCCTCATTTTGCGCTTTTCGTTCTGTTCTATTCCGTCCTTCAATGATGGACTTGATTGACTTTCGCATTTACATACTGAAATGATACTCAACCACACGCCATAACTACACATCCCTCTTTCGTAGTATCATCGTAATGACTTCAATAAAAACACCAACCTGAGGATACTCTGAAAGAACCCCGAGAAATGCATTGATCTATATATAGAGTGAAGAAGGTCCTGCCCCAACCACGCCCACAGAGCGTTCGCTTTCATCGCAAAAGTCCAAGTCCAAGTCGAAACCGGAGTCCGATCTAGTTCCCAAATACAGGAACAACATTAGACCAGCTCCCTCTCGCTCTCTCTTCCCAATACCCATCCTTCCCACCCTTCAACCGCCAAGCACTCTCATCACCCTCACCACCAACCCGCGTGAACCAGCGCGGCGTCCAACTCTCCCCTGCATCCTCCATCTCCCGTCTCCGCGAGCGCTGTCCTTCTTCGAGCTGCACCTTAACCTCCTCCGCACGGTCGAGATCACCCTCTTCCAGTGCACGCTGGTCAGGTCTCAGTCTCGAGTCTGTGACAGGTAGATGCTTATCTTCAATCGAAGTGATCTCGTTGAGAGTAGCCGCGAAAGCCGTTAGACCATAGTGCTTAGGTGCGGAGGGAACGAGCGAGCCAGCATTCCAGACTGTGTTACCAGTAGGGTTTCCATCGCGGGTAAGAGTCAAGGAAGAAGGCCAGGTTCCAGTCAGACCCAATGGGAGGGGGGCACTGTTCGAGTCGATAGCGCGGGTAGTGACTTCTTCGCTACGGCCGGAGAACATGCCACCTGCTTTGAAAGTGGAGATTGAGCGGTGGCCAGTTGATTCGTTTGTGATTGAGAGTTCACCGACTGGTTCAACGTATTTTTCACCTGCGATGATATTGCGCAGGAAGGATGTTGCGGGGGTCCAGCTGAAGCGATCGCCGGTTGAATGGAGGGTTACGCGGACGCGACCTTCGGTTGTGATCTCGGCGGACTTGCCCCAGAACTTTTGGCTGGGGAGTGGGGATTGAGAGAGAGACCATTCTTTGCTGTCGGCTTGGTAGGCGAGCTGGACGGGGCGGTGGGAGACTTTCTCGGCGATGAAGCGGAAGCCGCGGTCTTCGCGGACTAGTTCGTAGGTTTCGCCGAGCATGGGGTTGAATGGTTTGCGGATGGAACGTTCGCGGACCCGGTTGGATGAGAGGGAGGAGACTGCGAATGCAGTCACGAGCATCAGGCGCTCGACGGGGTCTGAGGATTGGCTGGCCTTGTCGAGAAGATCCGAGTATTCCAGGATTTCCGCTGCACGCTGCAGCAGGGACATTGGCTCGTTGGCGGAAACGGGCATTGAGATTGTGGATAGATCCTTGCCGACGTTCTTGCGCAGGAAGCCAATCAAGCTTGGAGGCAAGACGGTTGGAGCGAGAATGGTTGCACGACGTTTGATAGGGTCCAAAGGCAGCGGGATCAATGACTTGGGCTTGATGGGGAATAGTCCCGAGGCACTGCCGCTTTCTTGACGAGTTGCCGTCGCATCAGAGACACTGTCACTGTCTGACGGGGCGTCGTCCTCAACTTCCTCGACCGCAAAGCCAGGTCGGTCCTCTTCAGGGCCCTCATCGTCGCTATCTTGAATGGTCAGCAGGGGAGACCTGTCCCCGCCACCGTCCGTTGCGTCAAAGAACTCCTGCGACATGTCAGACTCCATGCTCCGCCGGGGAACCATAGAGGGCCGAGGTGGGTGTCGTCGCTCCCTGCTCTCAGCAATCAGCGTGGAGAACTCGGAGACAGCATGGTCCAGATCGCGCAGCACCGCCATCAAATGATCATGAATTTCATCCATGTTGTCGGTATGACTGGTGATACTGGCAGGCTTTCCCTTGCTCTCCTTCGAAGGCACCACGAGTTGCGACGAGCTTGATGTCGAGGACACAGCTGGCGGACGCTTGCTGCTCGTCTGCGACTGATTACTGGTCTTGCGCTTCCAAAATGGCCGCTTGATCTCCTCGGTCGGAGTCGCCTCCTGCGTAGCGGAGGGAGGACTGGGCTGAGGACTCGGCGACCGACCACGCGACCGAGGCCGGTCGACATTGACATTGGGAGTCGGAGAGGTGAGATACTTCGGGTCTGTATCCTTAGCAAGACGACGGATGGCATCTCGCGAGCCAGAGACCTGGCTGACAAGGCTCTGCACACGCGTCCATTCATGCTCTTCAGCCGGCGAAGCCTGTGTAGGGGCATAGAGCCGCAATTCGGGTGGAACGCTCAGTGCAGAACTGGGCTCTTTCGGAGCATCCTTGGAAGAAGCTCTTTCCAAGGCTTGCTTCCACGCACCAAAGTCATGCTCATTACCGGCACGCAGGTGCCAGATCTCGGTCCCAGAGTCAATTGAAATCTCCCGAGACTTCTCGTTGGTCGCGACGGCCGCGAGGGACAGCGGGATGGCACCCCGCAGTGCGGCGGAGTTGCGGTCATGATAGTAGGACAGGGTGGATGAGGTGAAATCTAGCGAGAAGTATCGACGCGCCCAGCCTTGGTGGCGTTTCCGGCGTCGCTTTTGCAGCAGCCCCGTGTGGACATTCTGATTCGACGTGTCAATCTGAGAGTTCAGAGTAGCCCGGCTGTTACCCCTCCCCCGAGTCTTGGGCTGCGGCAATGAATCGGTCGATGCACCTGCCTGAGCGCGTCCGGCGGAAGTCGAAGAGGAGGTATGAGGTGGGAGTCCGGTCGGGTAGGTCAAGAGGACCAGCGTTAGGGTCTTGGAGATTTGTTTGGAGAAGGTGTTGTCGAACACAAGCGCGTAGTTTCCTCCTTCATGGGGCGGTACATCGTAGGTACCTTGCGTGATCTTGTCGGCCTCGCACTTTCCAGTCCACTTGATGGTCTTCAGACCAATCCCAGTCAATTTCTCGATGATAGCGGATTGTTGTTGGCGCGCGCCGGCGGTTGATGCGGTTGCGGGGAGGTTCTCGGTGGAATCGGTGCTTTGTGAATCGGAAGCAGGGATCTGGGAGCTCAGAGCGGAAGACTGTCCCGGGTGCTTGAAGATGCCAAAGTTGACGGACTTCTTGTGTGGCTGGATGCTCCAGGAGATGGTATGGCTGGCGTTGACATTGATCCAACGAACAAAGTAAGACTGCCAACAGATTAGTTTGGAGCACAGGGATCTGAAGGCAAAACTCGCACCTTGCTGTGAATCTCCAGCTCCTCCATGGCCGCCATGGTTGCGCAGTGAGGGGTTGTACGATGTAAGAGCCTCTCAATATACAGCCGACACGGACCGGTGCGGCTGAACGTGGCGATGCGGAGAGATGCGCCACAGCCCTGATGCCGATTTAATTATAGAATGGCAAAGACTCCCCTTTGGAATGGATTTGAACATGAACATAAATACGGAATATCCCTGACGCAATATGAAGTCTCGGCCAAGAATTCACAAACAGGTTGAAACCGAGGCCAAGCCAGCTCACATGTGTCGTATTCGTGTCCTTATTTACAGCCTTATGGACTATTAGGGAACTACCGAGGTCGATCATTGACAATTATTATTCTTTAGAAAACAATTCCATGCTAAATGCCTTGGGGCCCTTTTGGTTGACTTCATGGGAGAAAAAAAAAAGAGAAGATAGTACACTATACAGACGAAATGAAAAAAAAGGCGCTCATCTCCGCTGGCTCATATTGCTGAACATCAGCTTGAAACCGTTGCACAGGGCGTTCATATCGGGGTAAGGGTTCTTTTGGAGTTCGAAGCCCTGTGGGATGACCTTGACGGGCCAGTTTTGGAGTCGCGCATGCTCGCCTGCCTTGAAGCAAAGGAAGAAGTAGCCGGGGTATTTGGGGTTGATGCAGAAGGAATAAGCCGAGCGACGAGGATTGGCCTTGGTGTAGGTCTCAAGCCATTGATCTGGGAGTGAAGAAGTTAGATAAAGCAAACCATGACAGAAGGAAGAATCAAACATACCTGTCTCGGTCTTGCTGCTGCCCTTGCGGAATTTCTCGTGCAAAACCATCTCGTCCACCTTTTTGGCCATGGCCTTGACGTGGTTGACGATCAGGTCGTCCAGATCGCTGTAAGTGTACTTACCACCAACCTTGAGGACACGGCCGACAGAGAATTCATTTTCTTTGTCCAGCTCGAGTACATCGATGTGTTGATACACACCCTGAGCCACCTTCCAAGTGACTGCCAGGTGGTCGTGGCCTCGAGAAGATGGGCGGATGACAACGTCACCGGTGCCCTGGGAGCCCAGGAACTCCTCGGCTTGGGTGGAGTTGAATGGGCGGAAGAGGGGGTGTTTGATAACACGCATGGCCTGGCCACCACGCTGAGTCTTCTCTTGCAGCGATTCCTTGTCGGCTCGCTCTTGGACATCATCCCAGTCGCCAAAGCCATGGTCTTGGTTTCGGCGAGCTGGATGGCTGACTTGGTCCTCACGCAGAGACACGTTACAACTGAAAGCCTTGCGGTTAAGGAACAGAATCTTGGCTGGAACGGTCGAATGAGGCTGGTATGCGCTGCGCACGGGGATCTCGGCGGGAACACCCAGTTCGGTCTCAGCCACGAGCACATCAACTCCACAGTCCAATTTGGCTTCGATGTGATCCTCGAACACGCGCTTGATGGCGATAGGTACCACCATACCGATTGAGAGTGATTCAAGTGTCTCACCAGTGAGCATGGTGAAGATGTCATCGGTACCAAGGAAGACGAATTGCTTGCGCAGTTCTTCATATGGTGATTGTAATTCAGCTCGGATTGTTTCAAGAGTGGCGCGCTTGCGCTGGTTAAGGTTGCTCTCCAGCTGCTCGGCGTACTCCTCCAGAATCAGATCGTTAACGCGGTCCTGAGCCTCTTCGCGGAAGAGCTTTCGCATGATAGCGCCATTGCCGTTCTCGTCGTTCTCGGCCTTGATATCTTCTTCGTCCAATTCCAAAGCATCGGCGGCCATTTTACGCGCAATATCGTAGTCTTCAGGGTGAACACGAGTGTTGTCCAATGGATCGGCGTCCGGATCGGCATTCTCAAAGTCAATGTAGACGAAACTGGCACAGTTGTTCCAGACCTTGACACCCATCGCTGGGTATTGCGCATTGACACCAAGCAATTCCACTCGGTTGTTCACAACACCACCGTTCATGTTGACAATCTTGAGGAGGTGAGCGGCCTTTCGGGGTCCAAGACCACAGACATAGGGCAAGAGGTTGGCAGATGCGGTGTCAGCCACTGCCTCGTTGAGATCGACACCAACCAGGTTGACCATATCGACCAGGGCGGTTTCCAGCTGCTTGAGAAGCAGATCCTGAGACACAAGGTTCTGGCCTGGCTTGAATTGAATGGAGACAATGTCACGACCCAAAGAGGCGTATTCCTTGAGAGGGCTCTGCAAGTAACGACCCAGACCAACACAGTAGTGGGTCAAAGGCCCGAAGCCAGGGTTGTCACTCCGGGCACGAGGGCTGTTGTGATACAATCGGGCAACCTCATCGTTGACAATGACCACCTCGAGAGGGTCACTAACTTCCTCGTCACGGTCATCTGTGTAGGAAGCACCGCGCATGTCCTTTTGCTCAACGAGCTCGGAGAGAGTCTTGTAAAGTCGCCTAGTCTCTGGCGTCATACCTGAAACACCAATGACATCCGGCCGGCGGCGATCAATCAGCTCCACGAAGGCGGCGACGTTGGCGCCATCTGCAATGCCCCGACTCTCGTCTCCTAGGGAGAGGTCAATGAACTTGCCGTTCTCCAAAACACGACCGTCTTCTTCGGTGTAAGCCCAGTGAATGGGATCCCGGCCCACTTGCCCGGACCCTGTGGATAGAGTGAGAACACGGGGCACCGTGCCCAGAACCATGCCCTTGGGCTTGTAAGGGGCCTGATCCAAACGCTGCGAGAAAGCCTCACGACACTCCTTGGCCACATGATTCTCACATTCCTGGCGAATGTTCTCCTTGACACTGCGGTTGACCAGCTTCTCAAGTTTGCCGAGGGCAAGATCCAACGCCTCGCGACGGACGCGGTTCCAAGCATCAGCAAGTTCACTGTAGTTGTCGGACTCGATGTCAGTGTACAGGCGGGAGCGGAATTGGTCGAAGTTCTCAAAGCGGACGCGAACATCCATCAGACCTTCTTCCTCAGCCTTGAGCATGCGCAGGAACATCTCTGGTCGACGGGCGATATCACTGAGTTGTTGGTTACGCAAATATTTGAACTCTGCGTAGGGGTGCTGATCGTCGATTCGACGAAGACCTTTCTCTGTGCGGAAACAATCGACAACTCCGTTCATGTAATAGGCTTGTCGAATGACCTTGCGCATCTTGGGGCTGAGAACAAGTTCTTCAGCAAACATGCTCTTCGCGGCAATGAGAACGTGCGAGCTGTTAGAGAAGTCGTTATCAACAAACTGATCCGCCATCTGGTCTGGATGCTCAGCAGGATCTTCTGTGTACTGTCGGCGACCCTCCTTGGAAGCATTTTGAGCAAAGGCATCCGCAGTAATTCCAAAGCTGCGCACCAGGCCGTAGGCCTTTCCGTTTCGCACACGTTCAAAGAATGAACGACCGGTTGCCTTTCGGCGTTGCGCCTCTCCATTGGCTTCGCCATTGAGCTGGCTCAAATCCCGTAATTGTGAAGAGTATTGGAAATGGATGTAGTCTTGCACGTCCTGGAGCTCTTCCATGCTGATAGCGGCAGCCAGTAGATCCTCCACGTTGGAGTCATTGACATTAAACAGCTCGCGCAGGCTATCATATGACTTTTGAATGGTACCGCGCTTATCAATCAGAGCGCGGAATTTGAGGTCATGGTCGAAAATGTCCCAGAGATCAGTCATATTGAGAAGCTTCTGGGCGCGGATGCTGTATTGTGCGGAGTCGTCGTCGGGATTACCGCTATTGTCCGTTTCCTTGACTGCGTGAATCATGTAGTCCTTGCGATGTTGGAAAATGAACGGCACTTCCCAATCGTCCGTGATCAAGAACTCCAACATCTTGGCAACAGAGCGCTGGAAAGGTTCCCGTAATTCTGGCTCCATGCGCTTCTTCAGCAGCATTAGGTTTGAAATCCAGACAGCTTCCTCTCGGAACTGATCTTCAGTCAATGTGACATGCTTGTATGGCTTGCGGGCGACCTGGTGTCGTTCGGGTTCATCGAGGAGACGAATTTCGTTATCATCTTCAGTCAACATGCGCTCGGCGAGCTCGGAGGGTTCGAAGACATCCTTCAAATCGAGATGGCGTTCTTCGGTCTGTTTGTCTGCATCCTCTTGTTCTTCCATCTGGAGTGCGAAATCGTATTCCGTACCATCACCGAATGCAGCGCGCATGTCCTCAAGCGCATTTTCGTCCAACCCTGATGTGTCAGTGGGGATCAATCCGGTCTTGTTAACCCTGGAAGCAGGCGCAACTTCCATGTCATCCCGTTCGCGCTGGGCCTCATCGTCGGAGAAGGTATCCTCCTCAATGAAGTCGTCCATTTCATCGCGCATGACGCGGCGCTGGCCGGGACGGGCATATTGCTGCGCTTCCTCTTCTTCGTCGGAATTGAAGATATCATCGACACCGTGGGATGGCTGGTGGCTCTCGCGGTCTTTGCCTCGCTTCAAACGCTTGAATTTTGACTGTGGCCGTTAGCGGGATAATGGAACTGCGGCCGCGAATTTCATACCTCTTTAGCTGGCCCCCGCTGTTGACTGGGAGTGTGACCAATAAGCTCGAGATCATCTTCGTCTAGATGCTCTTCTTCGCGGGCCGCGCGTGGGCGTTTCTTGTGTCTGCGATGGGCGCGTTCGTCTTCCTCGTCTTCATCGACAATGAAACCCTCACGAACCTAGCAATCAAAGTTAGTCTTAGAGCTCCTCACTCAATTCCATGGCCACAACTCACGGCGCGAGCGGCTTCTTCATCGTCCTCCTCTTCATCCTCTTCCTCACTGGAATCATTGTAATGGTTGGTGGTGCCTGCACCCTCGCGGACTTCGCCTTCGCCTTCGCCCTCGCCATCATAGTCATCGGGGACTTCCTCGTCATTGTCGTCGTCGTCCATCCTCGCCTCCCCGTCAACCAGGTCACGAAGACTCATCTTGCCCGGAGGTGAAGATCCCTATTCCCAGGAATCGAGGAGCGAATGGGCAGGCAACTTCGGGTAGGATATTAAGAATAAGGTGGCGCAATGAGGAAACTAGATGATTCCCTGCGTATTGAGGTAGTGGAAAAGCGAGGGAAGTGAGAGATTGAAGCAACAAGTTGTCAGAGGAAGAATCGCGACCATCGGCGAGGGAGAGACGCGGGTGGCGGTGATTGGTCGATGCTACTGTGGCACATCATCAGCCACATTTGTGGCTAGTGAGGTCGAGCTACCACGTGACCGACGCTGTACGCCCGACGGTCCAAAGTCTCCTGCCCGGTCTAATCCTCAATAACTCTGCATATAGTTGATGGTATTATTGCAGGAGTCCATTAGGTTGCCTCAAATGTGATTCTAGATTCATTCAGAGTGGTGTCTAGCACGTATAACTGCTGAAACAAGGGAACATCAGGTTCTCAACCCAATTCAGCCCGAGTGGAACCCAAACTAGTTATTGTTTCATTAATAGTAGCGTTTGTTTGAAGATCTCTGGAAATTTCCTCTCCTCTCACTGTCATCAATCATCAATTTTGGCGCCGAGGATATTTTAAGAGCCCGTTGGTCGAATCGACGCGCCCGCAAAGGTCCAATCAGCGTCGCCAAGCACATCGCAAGGTGATATCGGCTTCCCCGCTGTTAGCTCGGCTTGTCCTGACTTTAATATCCCATCGGCTTTGGGAACCGCGCTCTACTTCTCCTGTGTCTTGCTCTTCTCCTGCATTCTTGCATTCTTGCATTCCCCCTTCTCTTCCTCATAAGCGCCATGGCGGACCCATTCAAGGCCCGGACGCTGAAACGCAAGAACGTCAAAGGACTGGCCCTCAATGCGGCCCCTCCGCCCGCCGCCAACGGTTCCGATGGCGATGCACAGGTCCCTGGGGCGATTGGAAACAGTGAAAGCAACCGCACAGATACCCTGGAAATCGGCTTGGAATTCCGCCTTGATCTTCGCAGCGAGGACCTGGTCACATTAAAGGAACTGGGCGCAGGAAATGGAGGCACAGTGTCCAAGGTGATGCACGCATCCACCAAGGTGGTGATGGCTCGAAAGGTGAGACTCTATCTCGTTGGAAACCAATCGTCAAACATGGCTAATCTGGTAATTTTCCTAGATCATTCGTGTCGAAGCCAAAGAGAATGTGCGGAAGCAGATTCTACGGGAACTCCGAGTGGGACACGACTGCAACTGCCCCAATATTGTTACTTTCTACGGCGCGTTCCAAAACGAGGCGAGAGACATTGTGCTGTGCATGGAATATATGGATCTCGGGTATGTTCACCTGCGTGGACGACCAGTATGGACATAAGCTGACAATACCGCCAGTTCTCTTGACCGTGTTTCCAAGGACTTTGGTCCCGTGCGAGTCGATGTGCTAGGAAAGATCACAGAGTCCGTGCTGGCTGGTCTGGTCTATCTCTACGAAGCTCACCGCATTATGCACCGTGATATCAAGCCCTCTAATATATTGGTCAACTCCCGTGGTAACATCAAGCTTTGTGACTTTGGTGTTGCTACTGAGACTGTCAACTCCATTGCCGATACATTCGTTGGCACTTCCACATACATGGCTCCCGAGCGAATCCAGGGAGGCGCATATACGGTTCGTTCCGATGTATGGAGTGTGGGATTGACAGTCATGGAGCTGGCTGTCGGAAAGTTCCCCTTCGACCATTCCGATTCGGCTGCTGGAAACCGTGCCAGCGCAGGACCGATGGGTATCCTCGATTTGCTCCAGCAAATTGTCCACGAGACTGCACCTAAGCTGCCCAAAAGTGATGCTTTCCCGCCCATCCTGCATGACTTTGTTGGAAAGTGTCTTCTGAAGAAGTCCGAGGAGCGCCCGACACCACGTGAATTATATGTACGTCACTCTATGTGTACTCAAAACTGGGAGGATATATTGGAACAGAACTAACATCTTCCAGGACAAGGATGCTTTCTTGCAAGCCGCCAAGCGCACTCCGGTCAACCTGGAGGAGTGGGCCGTGAGCATGATGGAACAAAATAACCGCAAATCCTACCTCGGACCGCCAGCACCAAAATCACTGCGGGATGCCCAGACACCAACCTCAAACTCAAGCTCATCTCCCGTTGCAGGCCCCTCTTCAACGACTAGCAGTATTGGCAAACCCCCTCCCATTAGCAAATCCAGCCGGACTCCGCAGCAGTCCCCATATCCCTCCAACTCAGCATCAGCGGACATTCCCCTCAAGATGGCAAACGACCCTTCATCTAACTCCCGCTACGTCAACTCCCAAGCTCAACCCCAGTCACAGTCTTCCCACTACTACTCATCGTCTCGATCCACGCGATCTCCGCCCCCTCCTTCCCTTGAGCACCTCTCATTGGAATCCAAAGACGACGACGACATCCGCGCTGGCCGCCGCCAGATGCGCCAGCAGCTGGGCGACCGCGATACCGCCTCTGCCCTTGACGGGCAATCCCGCCCATTCATGAGCCCCCGCTCCGCAAGCTCCAACAATATGAGCCCCCGCACAAACCTGGGCCCGGCATCGTTGCCTCTACGTGCTGCTCCCCCGAGTGGTCCCCCTCCACCTCCACCTGTTTCAGCGGGTGGAAACTGGCGTAGCCAGCCTGGTTCAACGCCTCGATAAATGCATGGACCGATGTGCCTCCCATATGATTCAATTTTATTTTAGCGGTCTCGCTATTCTTCTCATGCCATGTCTATGTTCAGATGTACTTGCATATCTGTATGAAAACCGGACTCACAACACAGCCTGGATCATGTATTGTCAACTTATGTCTATGCCAGTCTATGTTTTTTGTTCGACCGGTGTAGATTTCTCGTTCGTGGCTGAAGCAGCCATGACGCCAAGACAGCATGCCTCGATACCACTACTTCCTCACCCTTTTCTATTTTTCCTTGGTTCGTCTCCTTTTGGCGATTCTGCTTTCATTGGAATATCTGGTAACAGGCTTTTTTTTTTGTTCATTCTTGACTTCATCTTTTGCCTGCTGGGATGTCCTCCTGCATTACATGGCGTACATAAACAAGTCCAATCTCATTATTCTCATTGATACCTAATTTCTTCATCCCGAATGTGATCTTGATCTCACTTCTCTGGTCCTCCTGCCTGAGTGCGTAAATTCCAGGTATACCTGGACAAGGTAGGGTGTGACTTCATCATGGACGGACTGGTTTACTTTTTAACATTTGTGCAAATTATGTCATTTCGATGGTTCCAAAGTTACTAACTAACCCTGGCAAAGAACATCTTTCGAAACTAGCTCTCCATCCACAGATTTATGCTGGACATGCCCCAGAAGTTCCTTTGCAAATGCAGCAGCCATAGCAGCCGCAAATGGCTGCCATCGGTCATTCTTGTGCGAGTCGGCATAATACGAAATGCCACGAATAACAACACAAGGAAAGTGATTCATCAAGCCAGCTGCTTCCATATCAAGACAGATTGCAGAATGTTTCTCTTGAATCTGATGACGCATCGAAGCATCTGTGACCATGGTGTTTCCAGACGCAATAGTCCCATAGTGAACCATTGGCCCATTATCATGGCGCTCAAGCCTGTATATCTCTTGAGATGCATCACACTCAGAGCATGACGCTGCTTCCTTGGAATGTGTATAGCTCGGCTGGAAGAGGCGGTCGTGCGACCTTCCAGGGTAAGTATAACCCGTTTTCCGCATGCGAGGGAACTTGGTCAGCATCTCTTCGAGATAGGAAAGCATCTTGCTTTCCTGCATGTCGTGCTCGGCTTTGATGCTTGCCAAGGCGGATGTCAACGAGGGAGGAGATTGATTGAGCATCGAGATGCTCTGGAAAGACCCATCAGCAAGCTTCTTTCCAAAGTCGTAAACCACAACGCCCCCATGGGCGGAATCACTTCCAATCACAACATCTCCAAGACGAATATCTCGTTCGTTGGTTGTGTCTGGGATACCCGCACCGATGCCAACAAGAAGCCCAATTCGGATCTTTGGGAATGTGAATAGCATCTCTTTGGCCGATGCCGTGGCTGAGCAGACTCCAATATGGTGCAGTGGCAGACTAGTCACGACAACTTTGAACTTCCCAATAGTTCCCAGCACATACGTATTGTGGTCCGCGTCAGCGGGCGCGGTCTGTGGCCTTCCGTGGATCGTGTCCATCATGCCTTTGGCAGCTGCCAGCTCTGTTGGGAGTGCGCATATCCATCCCACGGTATATTCTTCGTTGGCAAATGGTGATTGCTGCGAGGTTGCCATCGTGTATCGGCTCTCAACATTGAGAAATTTCCGGGTCGCTCCGTTTGTCTCCAAAGAGGCTGGTCAGGATATGCAATTCTCCTGAGGACGAGTGGGATGGAAGATGTACGATGATGGATGGAGTATTACGGAGGAGCCAGGTCGATATCCAAAGTCGCATCCTCGCAAGAGCCCTGGAGTACACTATCCTTTTATGTGAATTACTAGCCCTTTTTTCTTGGGCGAATTGGATCCATCATCTCTAATGATTTTGCTCCAATCTCTCCACTCAATGCCTATTTCCAATCTCTCCACTCAATGCCTATTTCCTACCCCTCAATTCATGTCACGTCCGGGCGGCTGCGAAGTACAGTAGTGGACGAATATAGCGCGATACTATAAATATAGTCGTCCAGGCATCATAGAGCGTCGCGTTCGGTCAATTGGGATCCTTTTGCCTAGCCTACCTGCTCTAACAATTCACCCTCTCTCCCTAGAGTTCAACATCCACCCCATTTCACCTAGGTTTTGCAAAGTGGGGGTTGATTTGGCTACCCGATCTGCTGCTATTGTCTTCGAAGGCTTCGACCCTGACGATCTGACCATCGTAGCAGATGATACGGCAGCTGATGATCGGCGTTCCAGGCGCCTAAAGAAACAAGCTAACGTTTGACAAGCAGCTGTATTTGCTAAAGTAAAATTGAACTGTTCGAGAAAGGAAAAGCTGTACATTATTCTTGCTGAAGAATTTATAAATTAGAGTATTTTAGTTTAGAAAATATGATCCAGCATCATTTAAAATATATCGGAACATTCCGCATAGAGTACTCCCTTCGTGCACTGAGCTCATTAGATAGTCAGTGCCTCTCCATCAATACAATCCAACCCATTCGATCGACACTCGGATGGGGGCGTTTCAGTGATCATTCAACGCACCAAAATATCGAGTCATGATCCTTTTTGGGACAAGTGAGTCCAGGAAGTACGCTCTCCAGCAGTCGATACAACTTCTAACTGTGATGCTAGCATCGAAGAATTCGTAAGCGCCCTCCAAAAGTGAGGCTAACGCTGACCCCGCCTACAGTATGCGTTGTCAGCTGACCTTTATGTACTAGCAACCTTTGGATGTTCAATTTTTGTCTCGTTCTGCTTTTACCTATGCTGCATCCAAAGAATTTCCAGATTCCTTTGATCCGCAACCTTGAAAGAACCGCGCATATATATCACAATGTCTAGTGCGGAGCTCTGTCTTGTCCTCCAGAGCACCCTTGATCTCTGCCTGAAGTATGTATGATAAGACTCATGACAACTCAGCACTCGCTAATAGTTATCCCTTTCAGATACGGGAGAATTATTTTTAAAAAGTACAGGGCCTTCAACGACGCAGAGAATGACATTCAAGAACAAACACTTGTTATTCGAACACTTGTTATTGACGCCACGTGGACAGAGATATCGGAGCAGCTCACTTTTCTTCAACGCATCTCGACAAGCTTAAGCGAACACAAGCCAGAATACCTATCCCTTCAAAAAGAGATTGTCCTTCTTCTTCAAAGGAGACTCGAGGCTGCTACTTTGCACCTTTCCGAAGATGAGAAGAAGGCTTCCGGTAATGGGGGCGAACCCAGCTCCTCGAGCAGACGAAAGGCAGCAAAACACGATTTGGTGGTGAAGCCCCTACTCGAAGCAGCCATTCTGGATCTTCAAACATGGCAAAAGCTGTTTGATCCACCGTGGTACCTGCTTCTACGGATAGCCGATAGTGTCATTGACGCTGAGCTGACTCAAAACTGGAGAAGTGAGCAGCTCTCTGTTGCTAGAGATATTCGAGAATCCCTGATGAAACCCAAAAAGCGCAGCCCTGTTCTTCTCCAAGAAAAATCACTCACTTCAGCAAAGTTTTTTGATATCCCGCACTCGACCTTGCAAACGATCGAAATCCCAAACATGGGTCTTTATATATTAGATTCCGCAGATTGCTCGGTCATGCAAGATACCTCGACCTCAGCCGAATATGCTCGACATTTAGCTTCACGCCTAAAGCAAGTCGAAGAAAACACATTCCATCTCCTCAGATGTAGGGGTCTTGTCCGAAGAAAAGACCCAAGCACAAGGCAATATATCTCATTCGATTTTCTATTCTACATCCCCAGTGGATGCTCTCGCCCCCAGAGTCTTCGGAGCATTCTACTTTCCCAAACGGACTTCTCCCTAGGTGACAGAATAAGCCTTGCTGAGCAGCTAGCTACTTCGATAAGTTTCATTCATATCCTTGATATCGTCCATAAGAACGTTCGACCTGAAACAATCTTGGTCTTCCAAGACGACGAACGGCCAACTCACCTCGGCCCATTATTTCTCCTTGGATCCAGAGCACTTCAGACGACTTGCGATAAAGCACAGCGATTCGACAGCTCAGCCCGGGAAAATGATATCTACCAGCACCCAGATCGGCAGGGAAGCCACCCCGAAGAAGATTACAGCAACATGCAGCATGACATATACAGCCTTGGAGTCTGCCTCCTTGAAATCGGGCTTTGGGAATCTTTCGTCGATACCGACCAATACAAGGACTATTTCGTTGAATCTGGTTCACTCAAGGACCAGTATACCGCATTGGCGAAGAAGCAGTTGCCCAGCAAAATGGGTGAAAAGTACATGAACGTTGTTATTAATTGTCTATCTTGCATGGACAGATCCAATGAAGATTTCGGAAACGAAAGCGAGTTTCAGGATAGTGATGGAATCTTGATTGGGGTCAAGTACATTGAAAAGGTATGCAGTATCTACGAGCAGCACTGTTGAGATCTTCAAAAGGAAAATGAAGCTAATTGCTACTACCCCAGATATCTCTTTTGCTCAGTGAAATCCTCCAGGAAAGCAGAACATCCTATTCTGATACCTCAGTGGAAGATTATCATTCTGGTGAGAGGCTTCATGGTGTCAATCTCTTCAAAGAAAAAAAGGTCAAAATTTCCCCAACACGAAGCAATTTCGTTGATTTGACTGACCATACAACACCTAGGCCAGTGCCCCAACTTCTCCAAAAGACGCTCAAGATGAGATAGCTACATATGTCTCAAGCCATGAGCAGTTTAGTAGTGACAGTACGGAGGAACCTCTCAGACGCATTGGCGATCATTTGGGAGGTGTAGGCGTAAGCACACCGTCTCAGATTAATGTGGAACCAACTAACGATAGTTCGTTAATTTCCCAGTCTCGAAAGCGAGCCAAGCTCTCTGAAAGTTCCACTACGGCATATCAACTTGAATCCGCTGTCATAACCGACTACGATTCAGATAATTCCACCATAAGGGAATCATTTAGGGAGGCTTATGTCAACGAGCTTGTCGCCGAGCTTCTCATGGCCACCTCATCTGCCCGAATGGACTCCTTTTCCATGAGCCATGTTAAACATGCTATGCCTGATTGCCTGGAAACATTTTCATTAAGGCTTTTAGCGACTGAGTCGTCCCAACCAGTCCACCACGATGTCGCTGCATTTATTCGTAAATACAGACAGTAAGTCAACAGCATAGTCATTTGAAGACATGCTACCTGCTGTAGTGCTGACGACAAACCAAAAGCGATATTGTCGACGCGTTCATGAACGAGTCGACTGATGATTCGTCTACGAAGCATGAGTCTAAAGCCGGTGACAACATGGCATTGCGAGATAAGATGCAACTGTGGATGATGCATGATTCAAATTCTGACAGTACTTACGCACGGAGAGAGACAATCGAAGTGTCCGATGGATTCCTCGAAGCTGAGGGGGACAGTTACCTTGAGCATCCACAGATCGAGACAGATAAAGCTCTGAGTGCTGCAATACCGGGACTAGAGGGATTCCGCGAGAGCATTGTCAAAAGCTATGCCTATGAATGGCTTCTCAATGATCTTCAGAGACACTGTTTCCGCACATCTCCAGACCCGAATGTGATGGTCGAACTCGGTGATGCAATTATTCATAGTCTACCACCGCCGTCTCAGCTCGGCAAGAGAAAGTCAGCTCTACCTTTCAAAATGACATATACCATGGAATGGGAATTGGTTCGATTCTTGGAGGACCAGGAATACATCGAGACAAATTCGCAAGCCCTCCCAATGGTAATCACACTGACAGGCTATGAGAGCGCAGTGCAGGCACTCACATGCTCCCAATATTTGCATCGAACGTGGCCATCGTCAGGGGGAAACGTTCTCAGGCTGCTTCAATCACTATTGGGACTGGAAACAAATGGCAGAGCGAAAGGTAAGATACCTCAAGAAGCCAGTCTCAGGTATATTTCAGTCTATTGAACATGTTGTCGAGCTTTAGGCGCCTTATCAGATGGCACGAGACTGCTTGCTTGGTTTCAGCCGTCTGAGCATTCGAAACCCCCCAAGACCATGTTTGAGGTCATAGGTCCTGCCTATTCAGTCGCCGAGGTTGGTGAGCAACTCTGTTGGCTTTGTTCTGCTCTTCAATCATCACCGATACCCGATCAGATTATGTACTGCCGGCCTTATCTTGAAGAATTACAGATGATCCATCTCACACAGAACGCAAAGTCGCTATATACCGCAGAGGTCAGCGTAGAACTCTTCTTTCAAGTCTTGCCGATAGACCCCTTTGGCAGAGACAATGGATATTGTTGGCACGATCTCTTCCGTGGCGGTGTCATTGTAGTAGGCTATCCAATACCCAGACGACCTGAAGCCGATGCCACAAGTGGCCTTGAGATCTCCCTTCCAATGATGGCCAGTCTGGTGCAAGCGAGTTATGTCAACACATTCTTAGACCGGCCAATCATCAAAGGCTTCTCCACTATGCTTGTTCCAACCGAAGTCCACACTGGGGTGGTTATGTGGCATTTGGTATACAACAAAAATGGCGATCGCATATCATACCTTGATAGCACGGTAGTCCCTGTGGAGGGGCTTATGGCGGGCCAATTGTCACAGGCACGTCACATCCTGGGATGGTGTTCAGATGCAAAATATCTCCCCGGTATGTATCCATGCGCTAAGATCTACTTCATGAACTGACACTCGGGATTCGCGCTCACAGGAACGCGAGATGCAGTTTACGAAGTATCGGGTTCCCGGCTTCCCAACTCACCTGAAGGGGGGATCTTTCACAAAGCATTCATCTCCAACGGACATATGATCACAGGTAGCGAGCCGTTCCTGGTCGGGTATAAAGACACCCCACCTCATGTATCCCGGGGTGGATACATGAGCAAATTGAAATGGATCGCCCAAAAGTCTGCGGTTCTCTGGGACGAAGAGACCAAGCGTGGATGGTTGTTAAATGGAGCCAGCGCACTCTTGCATCTTGTGCGTGCCTCCATAGTGTATGATTGCACAGGGCCCTTGAGCTCAGAGAGTCAGTTTTGCTGGGAGACCCTGGACGAGGGAGCGACCAATTCCATTCACAATGCTCAATCCGCCATTGCAGTGCTTTTGAGTCGGAAAAACCGGACTCTGCTGATCTATGAAAGTGATGATGAGCACGTTACATTCGAATACCGAGTCAATCACTTCCTCAACATCCTTGAGCAGATGTTTGATCACCAGATACATTCTGTCGGGCCAGATGGTAGCGGATATGTCTCCAAGTCAATTCCTCGAGCGCACTTCGAAGGCTGGGACTTCCGTGAGCTCGTCACTGAGTCAGATCCATTACAGTCCCGAGTAGCCACCATTGGTTCAAAAGGCAAGTCATGGATTGACTTTACACGGTCAATACATGCAATCAATCTTCTGGGCTTCGGATTTGGAGAAATACTGGAACCTTCTGGTATTTCCTGTCCCTACTGGGCATCACTTCCTAAAGATCAATACTATCTCGCTGCTGGAATGACAGATTTGCAGATGGCTCTTGGATACACTGGAAAATTCAACTCGAATCCGACACGCCTGAGTGATAAGCTTGTCTGGCACAAACCAGAGATGAGTTTCGAGGTCTGCGGCTGCACTGAGCTCACTGCAGAGCATCTCGACCTGGTACAGGTCATCTTGCCTGAAAAGCTGTCAGAAATCACAGAGCGAGCTGATCCTATCCAGTTGGGCCGAACTGGAGCAGTGATCTTTGGATACAGTCAAAGGTTTCAGTGGCGATGGGGAGATACTGGGGATCCTGAAAGGGACGATATCAAGGCCGACGAAGAGCAATTTCCCCCATACCATGAAGACGGTCTCGTCGACGAAGCTACATCCTCCAATGATTCCGAGAATAATTCCAGCCATCAATGGAGCACTCAGCCCTCATCAGCGGAGATTGCTGTTGCCACTTCATCCACTGATACCAGATCTACACCATCACCAAGTTCCCGAGCCAGATCGTACACGAAGTGGAATCTCGAATTGCTCAGTGCCAATGATTATTTTGTCGGCATCGTGTGTGCATTGCCTTTAGAGCTTCTAGCTGTCCGTGCTTTATTCGATCAAACGCACCCTCAACTCCCTCGGTCTGCTGGAGATTCGAATCACTATGCGCTCGGAAGTATAGGGAGCCACAGGGTAGTTGCTGCTTGTCTCCCTTACGGTGAGTATGGCACCAACTCTGCAGCTGATGTTGCATCGAACTTGAAAAGAAGCTTTCACTCAGTGAAGTTTTGTTTGCTGGTTGGCATTGGTGGTGGTGTTCCATCTTCCGAGAATGATATTCGCCTCGGTGACGTCGTCGTGAGCAAGCCCACAGGCACAA
This sequence comes from Penicillium sp. CF01, assembly GCA_005250745.2. Lineage (NCBI taxonomy): Eukaryota > Fungi > Ascomycota > Eurotiomycetes > Eurotiales > Aspergillaceae > Penicillium > Penicillium sp. CF01. The sequence goes on from RFFF02000036.1 coordinate 745,114, forward strand.
ATCCCGGTGTCATTCAGTACGACATGGGCAAGGCTCTTGAAAATGGCATTTTCGAACAGAATGGGGTTCTCCAACCCCCTCCACGGGTAGTCATGACCGCAATCAGCAATTTGCGATCTGACCCGGATGCCCCCGAGGCCCCCCTTCAAAGATCCATCGAGGAAATCGCAGCTTGTAAAAGGGAGTATCGGCACCCAGGGTCGGAAAAAGACCGCTTATATTCTAGCGCATACCCACATCCTCCCAACAACGCTACCTGCGACCCTTGCAGTGTAAGCCATGTTACTTCGCGCAAAAGCCGACCAGACAACCACCCACGAATACACTACGGACTCATTGCATCGGGCAACAGCGTCATGAAAGACGCAAGGCTGCGTGATAGATGGAGCAAGGAGAAGAACGTTCTTTGCTTCGAGATGGAAGCAGCTGGTATCATGAACACTTTGCCTTGTTTGGTCATCAGAGGGATATGTGACTATTCAGACAGTCATAAGAATAAGCGGTTTCAGGAGTATGCGGCTGCGACAGCTGCGTCGTATGCTAAGTTTCTGCTTTCTTACATGAATCATGACAACGATATGGATGGAAAGGTATCACGGTCGACCGATGGTGACCAAAGCCCGCTTGGGGCTATTTGGAGGGCTCTTTCTTATTTCAGTTCATAGCACGGAGTTCAACTGAGGTTCCAATGTTTTATGTCCAGTGTGTCTATGAGCACTTCAAGAGCGAGTATATCATAGGTAATCATTCAGAGATACAGCTAAGATAAATCAACAAGGTATACATACACCAGGGCAGAGCTCGTGTAGGTATCTTAAAAAAACCAGCCCCTGGACCGAGAACAAAAAAGATGAGGGCAATCCAAGCCCATGAGCAAGATAATAAATAGTAACGAATAATTCAACAGGACTCCCAGTCCCGACCATGAAGATAACACCCGCCATGATAAAATCAATCAAATACTCTATTTCGTCATCAGCTCCGGCCGAGCCAGAGGACTCGGACCAGGCGGTGCAGATACCATGCTCGGGGTCGAGGGCGAGGGAACATGGTCCGGCGTAGATATCGGAGTAGACGCCGTAGGTGTAGATGTAACTGCAGAGGCTTTTCCACCGCGGGCACTGTTGCTGGCACCACGACCGGTACCCGAAGCACCGCCACGACCACCGCGGCCTTCATTTGCGGTGGAGGCGGTTGTGCCATTGCGCTCGGTGGTGTGTTTTTCGCCGTCAGTTTTCTTGGCACCACGTGCACGACGTGATGTGCCGCCTCGAGAACCGGGTCCTCGTAATGGTAGCCCGGTATCTTGAGAGATGGGCACAGCTGCAGCGATTGGAACATGGGGATGTGAGGCCAGTGAGCGTCCACGACCTGTTCCTCTCCCTCGACCTCGGCCACGTTTGATTGTACCGTCGGCGCTATTAGATGTCAGTATTCATAAAGGTGAACAAAGGAGGTGTGGGTGCCATACCGTTCAACTGAGATTTTCTCTCCCTCTGGTACCAACGGTCCACTGTAAACAAAGAATCCATCTTTACTCGCAGCAGCCTGCTCTTGCCACACCATTTCACTGTCGTCGACGAAGGGGTCATCACGATCGTATTCCTCGACCTTCTTGCGACGCTTTTTCTTTCCGTCGCTGGCATCGGAAGGCGCCCCATTGGTTCCTACACCGGTACCACCCATTGTAATATCGCCCTCTACATCACTATCACCGCCCGCATCCATGCTCAGATCCTCGTCAGCGCTTTCGCCGGCAGACGACCCTTTCGCGGTTTTGTCGTTCTTCTCCAATGCAGCCCCAGCAGCTGCTACCCGAGCCAAGCGCGCTTTGTGGGCAGCAAGACGGGGGTGCAGAGCCGCAAAGCCATATTGCTCCTCCGCGAGTCGAGCGAAGTTGACAATCTGGTTAGGCTTGTTCAATGGAACGTGAACGATAATGTTGGGTGTTGATCGGGAGTCTGGTGACTTGGCTGCTTCATCCGCTCCACCAAACAGCGCGGTTGTGATCAAGCCGGAGCCTTGAGGAAGATGGGGAGTCTCCTTTTCCTTGGCAGGCCGAGCGGGCTTGGGAGACGAGGCCTTTGAGGCTGGCGTGGCGGCACCCTTCTCTTTCTTCGCACTTGGTATCGGTTGCTCCTTTTCCTGTTTAGGATCAACCTCCATAGCTTCCGGCTGCGGCTGCGGCTGCGGCTGCTGCTTTTGTGGTGTTGGCTGTGCAGTAGGTTCTGGCTGCGTGGGAGGTTCTGGCTGCGTGGGAGGTTCTGGCTGTGTGGGAGGTTGGGGCTGGCGCATCGCCGGCGGAGATAGCTCGAGGTTTGGTGGCTGCGAGGGGGTGGATCGCTGTTCGGGAGGGGGGTATGGCGTAGTGTAGTGATTGGCATGGGCCGACGCCTGCGGATTGGAGATAGCTCCATGAGAGGGAGACGAGGCGGGGAGAGGCGATGGAGCTAATGATGGGTGTGAAGGGGTCGGAGCCATCGCAGGTGCTGCCGGCGAGGCGACTCGAGAGGCATGCCCGGAAGAAGATCGTTGAAGCGGGGTGTAGGCATGTTGATTTTGGGTGGGCGGGTCGATGATGCTCGAAATAGCCGGCGATGCGCTAGCGCGATAGGTATTGTGTGGTGATAATGCGCGAGCGGTCGGGCTGTATGCTGGCGCTGGCGATGGGTTGTCGAATGCGGAGCGAATCGGGTCGAAGTTCTGTCCACTCGTTCGCTGAGGCTGCGCGGGTTGAGAGACCGGGGTTTGGGTCTGGGCACGCGATTGATAAATGTAAAGCGCAGCTGGATTTGATTGCTGAGGTTGGGAATATGCGGAGGGAGAAGCTTGGGCCGGTTGCACTGGTTGGGGAGACTGGGCAGAGTGCATGGGCGGAGCTTGAGATTGGGGCGCTGACGGGGCGTTTACCGGAGCGGCAGGAGTTGGCGTCTCCAGCTTCGGTTTCTTCCGCGAATTTGGCGTGCCCGTTGACTTCTCTCGAGGGCGACGAGGAGCACGGGCCGGTTTCTCTTTGGGTTCCTTGGGTTCTTTGGGTTCCTTGTCTTTCTTGGCTGACTTTGTCTCCGGGTCATCATCCTTCTTACGACGCGACCGCCTGGCGGTACCGGAGGCACGTCGGGCGCTTGTATCTTTGGCGTTACTCGTAGGCTGCTCCTGAGTGAGGTCCACTGTCGGCGGATCCGTAGACATAATTTCTGTCACAATTCACGCAAACCAACAAATTGATGACTTTGACTCAAATGACGATGTGGTGGTGATGGACTGGTGGTTGGGGATGAAACGGTCGCGGAGACGGGTTGGGAAAACAAATTTAAAAAAAGACACAGAAGGGAAGGGGAGAGAATTCCGAGACGAACAGAAGCTCAAACGAGGAAAAAGCGGGAAGGGAAGGGGGATCAAACAGAAGGATGGAGAAGGTCAAAAAGGGTGGGCAAAAGGTAAGAAATCGGAAGGGAAAAAAAGAGGGAAAAAAGGGAAGAAAAGGGAGGAAAGGGGAGCGCAGGAAAGAGTATTGAAACGGGTTGTAGTTGAGTGTCAATTCGATATGTCCAAGCGCTGATACTGGAACATCAACCCCATTGGACTCGGTAGTCTTGCGATACAGCTTACTGGAGTGAATGAACCAAGTCAACCTCAATTTTTCTGCTTCTAAAAATTCACTAGACATTCTGAATCCCTCCGCGTCTTCGCGACTGAGTGTCGTACACCAGGTACCTTGGATACCTTGGATACCGGGTACCAATGTCTCTATACAGTCAACGGGAGATGGTTATATTCGCATCGGGCAATGTATCTGCAAGCTGACTAGTACTTTGAATTGGACGTCTCATCTTTTGAAGAGACCATGTTCGAGCCAACGTCGTATCCATTTGGTTTGTGTATCCCTATTGAAGCTTAAGGCAGGTACAGGTCATAGTTAGCCCTTGACAAATCGATAGATACTGGATGATATATGAATTGATGGACTATATGTACAGAGCAGTGTATGTATAGAGCTCTATCAACTCTCTATAGCCCCTATTCAATCGTTCAAGCAGGACTTTTCACCCACACCCGGCCGAGTGGAGGATCGACTTTTGTATAGATGCACCGCACAGATGTGAGGAACCCAAAGGGGACTAGCACATCCGTTGTCGTCCACTAACCCAATGCGGTTAGACCGTTCTGCAGCCCCATTTTTTAGCTTTGGGAGCCGCATCCCCGCCGCGCTGACATAAGAGTTTTCTCTTCTTCACATCACTCATCATGGCTTTTCGTGGAGAGCGCTTCGTCCTCAATCTGGATGATGACTCCGGAGCACCTGAAATCCCCTCTCAGGCTCCGTTCTCTCTGATCGGGGAGATTCAAGAACGGCCTGCCTCCACCGCTATTCCCCCCGCACCCAAATTGCCAACAACCACCTCCACCGGGTTTCCAGCACCCCGCCAGCGCAAACCCTCCTCTTTCAAGCAGCGACGGGCAAAGCAGCCTGAACCAACCCCCTTGTTCACTCCACCCACAGCTCAAGATGACAAGAAGTCAATCGACGAGGAAAACCGTCGACACCTGGCAGCAATGTCGGACGCGCAGATCCAACAGGAACGCGAAGAGTTGATGGAACAAATGGACCCAAGTCTCCTAGAACGCTTCCTCCGAAGAGCCAACATCGACGAGGATAAACAAGCCGAGGAGCCCACACCACCAGCTCCGGTCGCGCACGAAAAGTCCCCCAAGCCGAAGAAATCGGTCTCGTTCGATGTCCCCGAGCCTGTGTCGGCACCTCCCAAGTCTCCAATCCAAAGTGCACAATCCCACTCTCTACCCAAATCATTACCGCCGCATCCTGGCAATGAAGACCGACCCTCGTCCACACTCCCCGCAGACCTCCACCCCGCTTCTCAACGCCCCTCCCTCGACCCAGCAACTCTAGAGACATTCCACTTCCCCCAGCCAACCAAGCCCAGACCAGTGCTGGACCCATCTTCCCCTTCTTTCCTGTCAGATCTGCAGTCGCATTACTTTCCCGAAATATCCCAAGACCCATCCACCTTGTCTTGGCTCCAGCCCCTCTCCGCAGATGAAGAAGACCCAGACTCAACCTCAGCCTACCACCCAGCGAGTAGCGCCATCTCTCTGGCACCATCAGCCATCCGCTTTTCGCTGACAGGCACCATCCTGGCACCTGAAACTTCCCTTTCTCTCCCAACAACGATGGGTCTGCATCATCACGGTGACGACCCCCACGCTGCAGGATATACAATTCCAGAGCTAGCTATTCTCGCCCGCTCCACATTCCCCGCGCAGCGATGCATTGCATGGCAGGTGATTGGCCGTATTTTGTTCCGTCTCGGTCGGGCAGAGTTCGGAGAACGAGGTGGGCAGTTGTCGGAAGGACTGTGGTTTGTCATCGAGAAGGAAGGTGTTGTTGCCGGTATGCTTGCTGAAGCCGATGGAAACGCTGGTCAAAGTGAAGGTCGTAACAAGGGCAACTTATCAAAGGACCAAAAGGGCTCTGAGGGTACTGAAAGCTCTATGCCTGTTGCTTCGGGAGTCGGTCGTCATGCTAGCGCCGCTGCTTGGGCCGTTGAGGGCGTCTGGCTGTGGCAGAAGGGCGGCGGCGGAGATCGTGGTCTAATGAAGGAGGGACAGCACAGATCAACATGATCAGATATGTGTTTATGTTTTGGTTTTATTGTTTTAAACGAAAAGTCCCATTTACATGGAGAACAAATTCAATGATGATACGAGTGTAGTCCGGGTGTTTGATCATCTGCAGCTACTTCATTTGCATAAAACTAAATAGAATGTCCCATCTGGCTCATATTTGCTTACACCAAACTCTGTTCACATCGAACCTCTGCCCACTGCAGCTATCAATGTGAGATAGGTCGAGAGACAGATTGATATCTGCAGCAGTGCAGGGTGAATTGTGGAACCTCAGAGTTCGATGCAAGCATTGCAGAATTCAATTGCAAGGAGCTAGTGCCGTGGCACTTTTGTGATGGTTTTTGATATATCGCATCCGATACAGAGCTTATTCACCCCCGAAGGAGGAATTTCAAGGCATGATTCTCGCCTTGCGCTCCACCTTACAGCGCGAAGAAGTTCTACTAGACGAAGAAAGAGTGAGCAGAGAGCGAAAGTGAAAAAGGGAAAAAGGGAAAAGAAGAGAGTAAGTATCCCAAGATGGGAATATGGGTATTAGTTTCCGATAATCATCTATGGCTGGTTGAATGGCCGTTGCTGTGTTAGACAAAGGTGCGAGTCCGCTTCACGGGGCTGCCCATGCGCAAAGAAGCACTTCCGGCTCCGTTGGCCATGCCATTGAGGAGACGACCCATTCCCTCCACATCAAGCTCGCCACGTCGGAGCATCAGCTGATCGGTTTCATCGGTATTTTCAACTTTCACAGCCGACTCGTTTTCTTCGTGATCAGACTCCTTCAATCTCGGCGCCAGGATTGACAGCTGAGACTCTGCTGCCACGAGTACATCGAAGGATTGCCTCTCAGCTGCACGAGAACGACGTACTGGGGCTGGTAGGTGGCCGATCGCTTGGAAATTCTGACCCATCAGATTCACATCTTGGAATGGGGACAGTCGGCAGCGGTTAGACGAATCAAAGGTACCCGTGGCCTTGACGGCATTTCGCCACAAGGATAGTAAGCTTGTAATAACGGCGCTCTGGCGGCCGTGACGAAGGAGAATTGACTCATCGGGTAGCACGTCCGACGAAGGATTAGTCTGCAACACCGAGATCTGGCCTCGGTGAGACGGGCTGGCTGTGCCCGAAGAACCCCTCAACAATCCGTCTTCCCGAACACGTCTTGTTGAAGGGGTCATGGGTGCGAACCGCGGTCGGTGCTCTGCCTCGGAGTTACTGTTGGAGGGTGGTGTCATGATGCGGCCACAAACTGCGTAAGCAGTCAAGGAACCTCCAGTGACACCTTGGATGCTCGTTTGGCGGTGGAGCGGGCCCTTTGCAGCTCCGGGGCCAGCACCTTCGATGTCCCATATGCCCCATTCACCATCTTCCAGAAGTACCATCACTGCCCGACCGCCGAGAACCCATGCGGCGTCAACAATTGTCTTCCGCCGAGGAAGCCCTGTGGGACCTTGCTCGAATCCGGGATATAGAGAGATCAACCACCGACCCTCTGTGTCAACAACGTCGTAATCTTCCTGTGGTAGCGAGGCCCTACGCGCAGATTTGGGTGCCTTCTTAACAGAGAAGCAGGAGTATATCTTGACACATCCGCTGTGGAACGCAACAAGCAGGTTGGCATGGCGGACAGACGGCCACGTTGAAGGGTTGAAAGCGATTGTTTGGGCGGGCGCTGGCAGTAGTCGTCGTTGTGAGGTGATTTCCTCATCCAAGAGATAGAACGATCCAGAGGATTCGCGAATTGGGATGCGGTGCAGCAATAACGCACCACAGCCTTCTGCGGAATGCGTGGCGACAAGCAGATCCCATTTCCCATGGGATCCAAACCGACCCCGCGACTTCCGCTGGTCTTTCTCATCTTCGAACTCATGACAAGTGAATGTAAGAGAGATACCACGAGGAATGTCTTGGTGGGTCGTGGCTCCATTGACGGTGAATGTTTGAATGTGCCAGCTTTTAGAGTCAGACTGTGCAGGGTGTGGAGGAGCAATCGGTAGAGTCACGACCTTGGTTGAAAGGTCAGAGCAGACGACAGATATAACGATGGTAGACCTCAGAATTGGCGGGAAGGGCTCGAGAGGAGAGCGCGATTCTTCAGGAAGAACGCGAGGCACTGCCAAATCCAACACTCGGCTTCCAAGGGGGATGTCGATTTGTCGCAGAATCTCCTCGTATGGAGCGTTGGGGTCAACTTCAGTCTCCTCGAGGTCAAATTCAATATTGAGCTCCTCCTTTACTGGCTCGGGCTCCTCTTCTTCGTCGGAGTCAATGATCATAACCGAGTCGTCCGCATGATTTTCTGCGCCTTTCGACCGTCCTTCGGGTGCTTTTGTCTTGAGTTCTGTGAAACGTCGTCCTCCCCTCCAGACCACTTTTAGGCCAGTGTCGTAGCCATAGACAAGGATCGATGAGCCATTCGGAGCTCGAAGCGGGTAGCCCTGGGCAGCGTGGATGCGATGAGGGAGCGGGTAGCTAAAGATTTTTGCACAGTTAGAGCAGCGCAATTCAAGCAAACCCAGAGAGCGCATTTGTTCTCACCTGATCTGAAGACCATCCTCCCTGGTCCGAACCAAGGGAGTCGTAGGAAATGAAGGCATTATGTTGGTTGCGATGGCTTTGGAGAGCTATCGGGAGCTTGAAGTGCAGGCGCCGGCAGGGCACCAAGCGAGAGACAAGCAGTCAGTTAATTATTGACCGACAGTAATTATTCGGTATCTGGTTGCTCCTCGACAAGGAAGAAGCAAAGAGTGAAGTCGATTTTGGGTGGTGAGGGGAAAGGTAGCGTAGATGGAGAAAGGAAGTTGTTTTGGTCGGAAAGCAAAGAAAGTCGACCGAAGCCCGCGTTCCAGCGCGTCCTCCAACTTCAACAACCACTCGGCATGTCTCTTGGGCGACACACCGTTACATGAGCTCACAGCTACGATGGAAATGACCAATTCAACAGTTTCGATCGCAAACCTGTTTGTACAAGCGCAGTACCATCGCTGCTACTAAACAGCCCACCATGGCGTCCGTCCGCTCTCTAGGCATTCACGAACCCTCGGCCGTCTCCTACCTAGTTTCAGAGGGCATCCTACCCCCCGAGCCCTCGGAAGATCTCTACACATGGACAATATGTACGGACGAAAGCGGATTGACCGGCTCTGTGGACGACGAGCTGGTATGGACCAAGCATTGTGTTGTTTGGTCTCGTGCAGGGATGGTCAAGCGAGTCTTTCGAATGGACCCAGAGAAAGAAGAGATTCGACATGCTCTGTTCACCCAGTTTGCCGCTGGGCATAACAAAAACTCGGGAAATACGCCTCTCAGCCGCCCAGATGGAGCTTCGGGAGCACCAGGTGCGCGAAAGCCCTCTCAACGCACCGGGAAAGCGTCAGCTCCGGAGGCATTTTCAACTCTGGATCTTCGTGGAGATGCGCGAGTAGCGGTCGTGGCTCCGCAACAGTCCAGTGAGGCACTCTCCCGAGCTCTCGTCGTGGTCCTCAAATCGCAAGCCCATATCTTCTTTGTCGCGGGAAACAGCCATACAATACCTCTCCCATTTGAAGTTGACTCTGTCTTCGCAACACCGCGTGGTCTCATTTTCCAGAGAAAGGTTCTGGAGGACGATGCCGGAAGTCAACACCCAACCGCGCCACCTAATTCATTTATGACCAGTTCGTTATTTGATCCAGGCGCGTCCCAATCGTTTGGCATACCAAGTATCAAAAAGAGCAAACGTCCCTCAACAAAATCCTCCTCTAATCCGGTACCTTCCTGGTTGCCCAAACCAAGCTCAAGCGCAGACCTCCCTCGGGTCTTCTCTCTGATTAATCCCCAGTCGGAAATGGGCCTGGTTGTGACAGCTCAGACATCCAAATGGCTTCAAAGCAGCGTCAATAGCACCAGAAGAAGACCATCCGGTCTTGAAGTGTTGGATCCGGTGGATGAGATTGTGTACATCTCTCCCAAAGACGAACTTCTGGGCACCAGCAGGGGTCCACTGAATGGAGCTCCTTTGATCCTTGTGGTTACTATCAATACAACCACCGGGATATACACAATTTGGACTGCGCGCTACAAAGATGACGAATCCGGAGGTTCAATCAAAGAAAAGGCTAGACGAGAGACTGGAGGCACTCGGTCCGTGCGACGAAGCTCACACTTCGGTATGGCAACCGGTGCAACAACTCCCGCCGCTCGGTCTGGGGCAACCAGAGAGAGCTTTGGGCCGTGGACGGAAGACTGGCCTTCTAGCCAACCATCACTGGGACGAAATGACCCCGAAAACGACCTGGCTGCGAGGGTAGCCCAGGACTTTGGGGATGTCGGTGTTCCTCTCAAGGCATCCAGGCGAGTCAGCTCATTGCTTGCTCGAACCGACCTTGCTACAAGTCAGGACCGCATCACCTTCTCGGAGATGGCCACTGGCAGTCAGTCCAGCACTATGCCCCACGGAGCTGGGTTGAGACAGTCTATAGGCGGAGCGAGCACACGAGGGAGCTTTGGCTTCAATCCTCGAGGGTCTTTACCTCCGGGTACAGGATCCGTTTACAGCAATGCAGGCAGCTTTCTGGATGCCCCCGTTGATAAGCTACTTGAAGAGCTGAACAGCGAGAGTCTTTCCAATGGGTTCGAGAACATCGGGCTGCGTGAGTCCGCATCTGGGCTTCCTGAAGAGCTCTTGTTGAACAAAGTCGAAAGCTTCTCTTCGCAATTCTCCGGCATTTTCCAAAAATCTGCTCAAGCGCCAGCGTCCCACCGAATGAAAGTTTCAACATTGGCATCTACCGACTATGGAGGCAACCAAAAGGGCCACACTGCCTCTCTAGCAGTGTGCATCTTAGATAAAACGTCACGAAACATGACCATTGTGAACCTAAGAGCAGATCGCGAATCACTCTCCAAGAGCCAGAAGAAAAAGGCCAAGTCCACTGGACAAAGCTCGGTTCTTGTCCGCGCAGTTAGAATTCAAAATGTATCGAACGTTCTGGATGCCTGCAGGATCACAGACGGCGAAATTTCGCGCATCCTTTCGCTGAGCGAGACGGATTCCAAACATCGCGAGCTCTCATTGCAGACTCTTTGGGGTAGTCCTGTCAAGGTCGAGGTTCCAGTGCCGCTACAGCTGTACGAACCCGATGGGATCTCTGCCTACAAGCTTGAAAAGCGCCCAAGGGAAAGTGGTGTCCACCGGGTTATGGCTGATCCAGACCTGATATTTAATCGATTTGATCACGGCTGCTCTCGAGGGAAGATTGACCTCGTTGACACTCACCAGCAGCGACATCGACTGCAGATTCAAATGGAGCCCCGCAATGACCTGGTGAAGAAGATCCTCAAAGTCTGCAAATTTGCTTTGCGTGACTCCGAGAAAGCCGGCGATGGCATTATGGTCGCTTGGTGGGAAGTGATCAAATGGCTCCGGAGCAGAGAGGACATTGAAAATGACCTCGAGTGGACTGCTATGACTGTTGTTCTCTTAAGTTTGGCTGTCCCCTTTGTCTCTCCCCCGCCATCCCAAGCACCGAAACGAACACGCCGAAAGAAGAGTCTCCTTAGGTCGAGCAGCGGAGGAAACCTGGACCTGGAAAGCTGGGAGGCTATGCTGGATCTGGAATCTGGCCCGGCGGGTGTTGTAGCTCCGTGGATGATGGAAAGCTCCTGGGGTTGGATCGTTGAACAGGATGCAATTGAGAACCTCACAACGAGAGCACCCAAGGCCGATAACCCGAACAGTGGCAGCCTGTCTACATATCGCCAGAATTCATACTTAGTCCGATGCATCGCCCTTGCTCGCGAGTTCATCCAAAGCCCCCTGGGAATCAGAGCTGCGGGTCACGATGGATATCTCCCTATATCGGAAGCATTCTCTGAGAACACAAGATGCACTGCCTTGTGCAGTGTTGTCGTGGCTTTGCATTTACTCCGCGAAGAACAAAAGCTCTCCATCTGCGACTCAGAGGAGTCACGAAGACCTCTTGGCTTGTTGGCTCCTGTCCTCGCCCAACTAGGTGGGTGGTTGGGCTGGGAGTCCTGGAAGGGGACTGACGATGCCTATTACGGCACAGAGATGACTAGCATGGAGCGTTGGCAGTTTGAGGACAACACACATATCTCTGGATTAAAGGTTCCTAACGAGCCTTTCCCACCTCCGTCCATTTTTGAGTTCCTCATGGGTGCTGCCTCTCATCGAAACCCTTCACCGTTCGTTTCCCTTCTAGACATCGTGAATGCATCTGAACGGACTCCACGGAAAGGGCGGATGTGGCGCGAATGCTTCAACATCACACCAAGGACGTGTGCATTGAATGGGTTCTTCTCCGAAGTTCACAGCGTGTCTACGCCTCTTGAAAAGATCAAGCTCTTGCATCGCTGGGGATTCACCAAGAGTGTCATCGATAGCTTCCCGGAGGGTGTTGGTGCGCCACTTTATGAAGCGGTGCTGCAATGCCAAATTGAGGCCTCGACGTCGTGGAATGCCGCGCTCCTGGAGCTGATCGATCGTGAAGACCTTTACATGTCGATGAATCCTGCCCAGACCAATTCATTGTCAGCACCACAGCAAGCCGTGCTTTCTCACGATGCCATTCGTGACTTCCATTATATCAGCAAATCTGCTTTAGACATCGATGCGATCAACGCATTCGAAGCATCTGCTGAGGCCGACCGTTCCTCGGTGACCAAGCTCATCTTCCGAGAAGACAAGCGATTCCTCGAGGCGGCGAGGTTATTGAACCAATCCAAGGCCCCAGTGGCTGAGTGCATTGCTGAGCCTGGCTGGAGAGATCAGGATTTGTTAGACGCACAGAAGGAGATTGTGCAGCTTGTCACAGTTCGAACGCTGTCTACCCCCGCTGGTCGTGGAATGCTCGCTTTCAGTGGCAGATTGCCTTTGTTGACAGAAAAACTGCCTCTTCCATCCTTTTCCTTGCAGTGTGTGATGAAGCCAGACAACGTGACAGTCAGCGCGGACAGAGCCTTGTTCTCAGAAGAAAAGGTCTGCTGGGCCTTCTTCCACAACGGTGTGTCCACTGGTCTCGCTATTTCCAAAGCTTCCAAGGGTATCGATACTTCATGGATCTTGTTCAACAAGCCAGAAGAGCTCACGAACCGGCATGCTGGATTCTTGTTGGCTTTGGGTCTCAATGGCCATCTCAAATCGCTGGCTAAATGGGTTGCTTTCAAGTACCTCACTCCGAAACATACCATGACATCCATTGGTCTCCTTCTTGGACTCTCGGCTTCATACTTGGGCACAATGGACACTCTCATTACACGTCTGCTCTCAGTGCATGTAACAAGAATGCTACCCTTTGGGGCAGCTGAGTTGAACCTCTCGCCGTTAACCCAAACTGCTGGCATCATGGGAATTGGCCTGTTGTATTGCAGCTCTCAGCATCGCCGCATGAGCGAGATCATGCTCTCGGAAATCGAAAACAGCGAGCATGACGAGCAAGCTGCCACCCAAGAAGATCTTCGCGACGAAGGATACCGCCTGGCTGCCGGATTCTCCCTGGGTTTCATCAACCTTGGCAAAGGCGACGACCTGCGAGGCATGCGAGACATGCACATTGTCGAGCGTCTATTGGCGATTGCCGTTGGCACGAAAAACGTTGACATCGCCCATGTACTTGACCGTGCCACAGCCGGCGCTACCATTGCCCTGATGATCATCTTCATGAAGACGAATGATGCAGTTCTAGCCCGGAAAATTGACATCCCTGATACCACCGTTCGCTTTGATTATGTGCGGCCAGACTTGTTCTTACTACGGACCCTGGCACGACACATCATCATGTGGGACAGTATCAATCCCACCGCTGAATGGATCAGTCAAAGCTTGCCCGAGGTGTATCGGGGACGAGCACGGCTTACAGATGTCCGCCGCCTGCGCAGCGAGGACATGCCTTTCTTCAACATCATTGCAGGTCTCTGCTTCGCGCTTGGCCTCCGTTATTCTGGATCTGGAGAGGCCCAAGCGAGAGATCTTTTGCTGTTCTATCTGGACCAGCTGATTCGCATTTCAAGACTGCCTGTTCGTAGCTACGATGCTAGGCTCGCGCGCAACTCGGTGCGGAATTGCCAGGATGTCGTGGCCCTGTCTGCGGCTGCTGTCATGGCTGGCACGGGCGACATCGCCCTGTTCCGTCGTCTGCGTTCGCTGCACGGGCGAATCGACGTTGACACGACTTATGGCAGTCATATGGCGGCGCACATGGCAATCGGTGTGCTCTTCCTCGGTGGGGGTAGCTACACACTCGGCACTTCTAATCAAGCCGTGGCCTCGCTCATCTGCGCCTTCTATCCGACCTTCCCAACTACTGTCCTCGACAACAAATGCCACCTCCAAGCCTTCAGACATCTCTGGGTCCTCGCCGCCGAGCCACGCTGCTTAGTACCTCGTGATCTCGACACTCGCCGTCCTATCTCTATTCCCATTACCATTACATCCCACGACGAGACTGTTCGCACCCTCGGTGCCCCGTGTCTACTACCAGACCCCAGCCAAATTTCTCGAATCGAGATCCGCGGGTCAGATCATTGGCCCCTTGTCCTAGACTTTAGTCAAAACGACACACTCCGCGAGAAATTCCTCCGCGGTGACCCCTCCATCTATCTCCGTCGCAAGGCGACCTACAACCCCGCGAGCTCTTCGAGCTCTGTCTTCGCCTCGACTTTGACCGGCCTGAGTGAAGCTCAAGACATTCTTCCCACAGCTGCCGCCGGAGCCTCAAACCCAGCCAAGGCAATTCCCCCCTCGGCCTGGCCAAACCGCACCGCGCTACTTGCCGGCAAGCACTCCAAGGCCGCATCACCATCTCAGAATCCTTGGGACTGGGTCTTCCACCTGCCATCCTTACAAGACCTCGACATCCGCGAGCGTTCCCTCGTCCTCCCCTCATCCTTCCCAATGCGCTCCGCGCGGCTCACGAATGATCTCATCTCCGCACCACCCTGGCTGCGTACCTCCGCTGTGGACGCACGCCTCACGTTATCCCATACTGTGCGCAACATCGTACAATCCGCGCGCGGCCGCGGCGCTGATCCCGACCAGATTCGGGATCGCATGTGGCAGCTTCGTCTGTTATTTGACTGGCTGGATCGTACTCAACCTGGTGATGAACGTGATCATCTATCTAGACAGGTGTTATCGGGTGAACAGAAGCCTCAGCCGTCTGGTCTTTGGTTGAGACGGGACTTTGTTGAAGATGCCAAATGGCAGATCTGGGGAGTGCAGATTGGGGATCGAGCCGAGGCTTCATAATGTAGAATAGATTTATTCCAGTATCCAATTGTTGGTTTCAACCCAGCTGAACTTCATGTTACTAGTCTTTCCATTTTCAAACTACTTTTAATTCTCTCTGATAATTGTGCAATGCGGTCTAATTTTACGCTGAAATGCGCCCTTCGCTAACCAAAACCGAATCACCCCGGAGCAACACTTCCGTGATCCTCTCTCCATCTCCGCTGCGGGAAACGGTGACGAAGATATCGTTTCTCCTTCCCATTTCCACACCTTGAATGATGTGATAAAAGAATGGACCGGTCCCGCGTTCCTTGCTTTCCTCGAGTGCCAAATAGCAAGCAAGAGCACTAGAAGCACTCCCCGTCCCAGGATCTTCCCAAGAAACAAACATTCTCGTGCGAAGCTGTTTGATCCCATTCTCATCATTTCCAAGATCCACAAAGTATTTCGTTCCTGTCAACCCGCAATTCCACCCATCATCCATAATCTCGACGTTCAAACAATCTTCCAGCAATCCAGCAGAGACACTCGCCAGGCGATCCACGTCTGACAGCTCAGCTAGGACGAACGACAGCCCCTTTACGAATGACATGATCGGAGCCGTGCCCTTCACCACCATGTCCGACACAGTGGGTGTCTGGTGCAAATGGCACTCAAAGGGAATCGAGGCGCTCAAGAGTCCAGACGAAAATTCCTGTGAAATCGGGATCGGGCCCGCCTTTGTCACAAGTTCTCTGAGGTTTCCTGAGCGGCGAGCATAGTCTCGTAAGATGTACATGGCTGTCCCGATGGTGGGATGGCCGGCGAAGGGGATTTCGCATTTTGGGGTGAATATGTCAATGTCGAAGGAGTCGAGTTGGTTGGAGTCATTGCTGATTTCTGGATGCTCGTGCAGGAAGACTGTTTCGGAGAGATTGAACTCGACGGCTATCTTTTGCTTGGTGCATTGTGTGAGGGTGGTTCGGTGTTTTGCTGGGACGAGGACGATGGCCAGTGGATTGCCCAAGAACCGAGTCTTGGTGAACACGTCTACCACAGCATATTCTAGGGACATGGACATGGTTTCGGGTCGCGTTTGGAGGGTGTAGATGGAAGAGGCCGGGTGTTTTGAACTTCGATGGCCTGGATTCTTCATGAAGTATATATACGGCCTAGTTTGGCATCCGCTTGTCTGCTCGGACGCCACTCCCGAGCTCAGCGTTCCAAGGTTCCCCAGCTGGTTCCTGAACTACTCAGCTTCGGATATGAACTGTATAGATCTTTGGAGGGAGATCTGTTCCCTGAAGGCCAAGCCCTGTCGTTCTTATATAGTAGAAAAGTAGCTCTCTCTTTCTCTCTTTTGCTGGTTTCTGTTTTTCTCTTTCTTGATCACCGACTCAAGATGGGTTTTGTCATTTTCGTGTCAACTAGATGCTCGGAGAATATGGACCGACTACAATTGTGGATCATCGGCTCTCTCGGTGAACGTAGCCCGAGCAGATCCACCCGTGGACTCTACTCTTTTCCCCCCTCCATGCTTGATTAATTCTAGTTTTGCGTAATTAGACACCTTGCCGTAGATCTCGGGCAACCCTCTGATATGGAGCTCAAAATGACAAATCAGCCCTGGAGTCATTTAGTACCTCTTCCCTTGGGGGTGATATATAAAGAGCGATTGAATCTGCCCTGATACATTCACCCGCGAAAGACGAACGAATTAACAAACAGCCAGCACAGAATTCATATCTCCCATCAGTAAGATGTCCGGCAAGAAAGCTATTTTCACAAGCAAGGCACCAGCCCCCTTCCCTGTCTTCTCACAGGCCATCGTTCGAAATGACACAGTCTACTGCTCCGGCATGGTTGGGTTAGATGACAACAATGCGATAGTGAGTGGAGGAGTCGCACGGCAGACAGTTTGTGATCCTCCAGTCTCTATCTCCTTGTCTGGTTACTGATATTGCAGGACCGAATTCTCCAAAACCTAGCCGCTGTCCTTGAAGAGGCCCAGTCTAGCTTGCAAAATGTTTTGAAGCTGAATATCTACCTTACATCCATGGACGAGTTTGGTGCTATGAATGAGGCATATATGGAGCATTTTTCGGCTCCACTACCTGTATGTTCTGCTCCATCTTTCTTCTGGT
Organism: Penicillium sp. CF01; assembly: GCA_005250745.2. Taxonomy (NCBI): domain Eukaryota; kingdom Fungi; phylum Ascomycota; class Eurotiomycetes; order Eurotiales; family Aspergillaceae; genus Penicillium; species Penicillium sp. CF01. The sequence goes on from RFFF02000036.1 coordinate 762,112, forward strand.
CTCACTCGACTGTTACTCATCTTTGTAGGCGAGAACATGTGTCGCTGTCAAAGCATTGCCATTGGGTGCTCAAGTGGAAATGGAATGTGTAGCGTTCATTTAAAATATGATATATATGGTGGATATCCGAGATCTCATAGTTGATCTCTTATTTGAAGTGATTTGAAGTGATTTGAAGTTGTTCCAGCGTGGACAGCGATGAGCGGTGTTTGCCAAAGAGGAAGGCGGTACATCTGATCACCTCCGTAAGCAGGCTCTCACTAGCCCACATCAAACAGGCGGAATAGAATTGCCGGACAAAATGGACATCGGCGGCTCTGCAGTTACACTCACTAGAAGTCACCACTTCCACCATTTTCAATACTCTCATTTGTAGGCCAAATAGGAAGGTAACTCGGTGTGCTTCACTGATTACGCTCCCACAAACATGCCCAGTCCGGCAAGAGCATGTTTAGAATGCCGAAACCGGAAGTTGAAGGTCGGTGATCATGATGATCAATTGCCTCTCGAGCTCGATCTAATTTGCACAGTGTGACCATGTACGACCAATGTGCTCGACATGCCGACGTTCCCGTAAAATATGTGATTACCAGAGAACTCACAGAACGCCATTGACCAGAAGGTAGAAAGGATCGTCAATAACGAACGGGCCAAACATACTAACGTCGGGATTTGATTCCAGCTACGTAAACCAGATTGAACAGGAGCTTGCTGAAGCAAGAGCTCTTCTGCAAGAAAACGGCAGCCGAATGTCCAATGGCCCAGGTTCCACGCCCGGCGGCGCAGTCGGCGACGCAGCCGGCCATTTGGAAAGTGAGCCACACTTGCACGCGTCTCGCTCAAGAAGCCCTGGTATTAGATCCAGGGCATACCACCTAGAGGTATGGGCATGGGAAACATATGGCGCACATGGAAAAGCCCGGTCTGAATATGTCTAGATAGCCCTCGGGTCAAGAGTCCACGATACGATGCGTTCTCATGCCGCCTGAAGATGGGCCACCATCATTTACGTTTGAATGGGACGAGCGACGAGATGCGGTAAACAGCGTAACGTCCAACACCCATTCAACAAATGATTCTGCGAGAGGTGGATACTTTGGTACGTCTCAGACTTATACATGGATGCAACTCGTCAAATTTTCTAATGGCACCTTAGGAATTGCTTCAACAAAGGCATTCCTCCGCATCATCGGCGTGCGAGAGGATGAGTATCACCATCCAGTTCATCACCAAACTCCGCTCACGAGTTCATGTGAAAAGCAACTGTCCCTTCTGGGTGAGCATATCGATGCTTATTTCGCGTGGTGTCACCCTTTATACCCTATCATACATGAAGCGACCTTTCGAGCTCAGATGATGGAGCTGGTAGCTCGGCCGTCTGAGACAATTTGGAAGATGCTTCTTTACACAGTCGCCGCTCTCGGGGCATTTGCCATATCTATGGAGAGCGAAAGAAACGATATAACCCTTTTCGACGTTGCCAAGGCACAATTTTCCCATGAAATCATGGAGATGGGAAACATGTCCCTTGTTCAGGCATTGTTGTTGATGTCGATCTACCTGCGAAAGCGATATAACTTGAATTCCAGCTATAATTACCTGGGCTTTGCTAATCGGGCTGCAATGGGAATCGGGCTCTATAAGGAGTTCCACTCTTCCACCAGCGAGCCTTTCTTCCGAGAAACGCGGCGGCGCCTGTGGTGGTGCTTATACAATCTGAACCTCGAGGTGTCCATTGCGTACTCCAGACCGCAGGATTTGCCACAAAGGGAGATCGAAGCTCATTACCCTCTTAATATACATGACTTGGTCAGTGGCGTTCGTTGATCTCATCGAACCTCCTTTTAACAGGCTGCAGGATTTGAACCCGAACACTAGCTCTGTGACAGCTGAAGCGAACAATTCGACGCTTTACTCGTCTTTGAAGTTTGGAGCAGCATTCTACTTTGCTATCAGCAGCATTTACCCGCGAATCATCTCAGGCCCTTATCCATATGCAAAGGAATTGCTCCTCTTTGACGAATCTACGATCAGCGCCTGGGAAACATCGCTTCCATCGTTCTTTCGCACAAACGTCCCACGACCCCCCAATTATGTCTTCTGCCACGCCATCCTTCACTGGCGTTGCTTGAACTTTCGAATACTGATGTACCGGCCATTTGTCGTCTGGCTCTTCATCATGCGGTATCGCAATAATCCACCCAAAGAGCCGAGGGATCCAGCCTCTGTTAACACCGCCATCACTCGCTGCATGAAAGCCGCAGAAGAGTCAATCAGCACGATCTCGGATTTCTGGAACTCCCACACTCAAAACGCACTCACGGGTTGGTACGCGCTGGACTTCATTTTCACCGCCGTCTTGATACCAGCTATGTGTCTTCGTTATGACCCAGGCTCGGCACAGGCACCTTCATGGAATTTACAAGTCCGCAAGGCTGTGAGAGTTATTGAGTCTATCACTTTGTTCAACAGTTCCGCATCGCACGGCCTCCGTATCATTAAATCTCTATACAAGGATCCTGATTCTCAGGAGACCGAGCATGTTACGTTGGTTTCAAACTCGGCAGAGTCTCATTTGCAAGACTCTATTCCTCATCCAACGACAGGAGTTGAAGACTTTTTCCCGTCAACGCCTGACATATTGTATGTTGATCCCTGTCCATTCGATTTTCGTAGATAATGCTAATAAACGGTTTTTGACCTGACAGTCAGAATTATCATATCTGGGATCATTTTGATGCGTTTGCTGAACGCTGAAATTCCAGGTTTTCTTGGCCTGTACAACTCAATCTATCAACTTGCCTTGGACATTATCATCAAAAAGAAGAAGAAAAAGAGAACTCGGTCACCATTACATGGAACCTTTCCATCAGACCTTGCTCGATGCCAAGTTTCAATGATGGACTCATGCTGCATGCATCCATCCATGGATACTTCCCGATATGACTCAGCCCTCGATTCTCTGATCCCCAGCGACCCATCTCGGTGAGTCTGGACGCCCACACAGGGAGCCACTAAGAATTTGCTTCATGGGTGCTCGGGAATGGAATTCGGACATTGAGGCCCGAGACCCGAGAACCGGGACGCTATGCGATCCGATCATTAGACTTGCACACTTCGGACACCTCGTCCGAGGTCCAATATGATCCCTTAGCCAATGAGGGAGCTGTAGCTTGACTGAAAATGAACTCAAGCTTTTGGTTTGCATTATCTCGACGATTTCCGAGCTGTGGCTTCTATCCTCATATACGGAGTACCTGAGGGAAGTGATGTGACATGTCTACACTATTACTAGTGAATGTATGATTTGAAGTTGGAGCAAAACGAAAATACAGCAAATCTACTCAATCTATTGACACACTACGCCAAGCAATCAGTGATCATCCAATGGCCTTGGGTGCATGGTGCATTCTTGGAGATTTAACGATTCCAGTTTTTATATAGATGTAAGTCACCTGACCTTGGAAGTCCAAGCTGAGTCAGCCTTCGTCAAGGTGGGCGGCCTAAAGAAGACCCCAGTCGACATGCAAGCATCAATCTAACTAAATATCTCTTTGATGTACTCATATACTCCGTAGAAGTATCACCCATTGCAGCCTTATTCTGCGGAAATGAACAGACTGAATCCCCAAATACCCATGTAGCGGGCTTGAAACCATCGCAGCGTAGTCTCAGTATTCTCCGCATCACATCGGAGATATTGGCGGGGATCCTGACACCATCTCCAATTCAGATCCCGCCACATCTGTTCTCTCCCTCTCCTTCTCTTCAATAATTCCTCCAATTGAAATCTCCCTCTCTCGATCTTCGCCCTCAACGAATCCAGACACCAATCGCAATGGCTCAAAAAAAGCAACCCCCCAAACGGAGTAAGCATCCAACCCCAAGTTGCCAACCGCAAAGCAAACCACACCCTAACATCCAATCCAGTCTGGGCATCCCTAATTACAAACCTCTCATACCTCCCGGGCCTCCTAACCCTCTACCACTCCCTAAACAACCCCGCCCCAGACCCAAAAGCCGACCCCACCGCAAGCCAAGGCACGAAATACCCATTCGTAGCCCTCTACACCTCAACCTTCCCACCCGAAGGGCTCAAAATCCTCGAAGCACGCGGTATAACAGCCCAACCAGTTCCCTCTGTGACACCAGCCATCACGAGGAAGTACGCGCAAGACCCCCGGTTCGCAGAAACATGGCACAAGCTCATCGTCTTCTCTCTTGAAGAGTACGAGCGCGTCGTCCTACTAGACGGTGACATCATCGTCCGTCGGAATATGGATGAGCTTATGGATCTACCGCTGGAAAAAGGACCACTTGCAGCGGCGCATGTTTGCGCCTGTAATCCGATGAAGAAGGCGCATTACCCCGCGAACTGGTATGTGAGCGAACAGCAAATTGCGAATCGCGAATTGTGAAAGACTTAGAGATATCTCATGTCGAGATCCATGAAGCTATGATTCTAACGCGCCGCAGGAAACCCGAGAACTGCGCCTACACAACGCAGCATTCGACATCCTCAACGGCGCAAACTACAGCGCCGACTCCCTCGTCCGGAGTCGGGATGCTCAATAGCGGGGTTCTGGTAGTGCAGCCGTCAGCGCAGAGCTACAGCGAGATTACAGCTGCGTTACAAGAGACGGAGCGGATTGAGAAGTACATATTCCCAGACCAGGATTTGTTATCTGATGTGTTTCTGGGGCGGTGGGTATCGCTACCGTATGTGTATAATGCGCTGAAGACGTTGCGGATAGAGGGGGTGCATGATGCGATTTGGAGAGATGAGGAGGTGAAGGCTGTGCATTATATTTTTGCTACGAAGCCGTGGCATGAGACGCAGCGGGAGGGGGATACGGAAGGACTTGATGAGACGGGGGTTTGGTGGTGGAGGGCTAATTGGGAGAGGATGGGGAGGGAGAGGAAGGCTGGGATTGAGGATCAGTTTTCTCGGGGTTGATTTGGGGATTGGGGGAGAAGCAGTTAAGATGATGGTTAGAGGTGGAAATAGAGATAGATGGCTCATGTGTTTATGTGTTTGTGTATAGATTTTGTTAAGTATTGCTACTGCATCAAGTTAAAATGGTCATATTGATATCGACATTCAAAAGTCAAGTGAGATAGCTCCTGTAATGCATATTCGCAGGTTAACCAGAGTATGTCCGTGATTTGCATCGACATCGTCAACGTCGCTTTCATTTGTACAGCTATTTAACCTTCATACCCAACAGCAGAGAGATCTTTCCGCACCGCGTCCTCGGTCTGAATCTTCTTCATTTGCGTATCCTCCAACTTCTCGCCGCCTGCAAGACGCATCTTCAGCTCATCGATGGCACGGATCTTCTTCAGGAGACCACGGATCTTCTTATCTTGAGCAGAGGGGTCCTCAACAGGCGCGGGTGCGGCAGGTGCCGGGGCGGGAGCAGCCGCGGGAGCAGGGGGAGTAGACTTGGCGGGACCGTTGCCATTGGGGGCATTCTTGCCGCGGCTACGGCTGCGGTCTGGGCTGGGGCCAGTGGGCGCATTGGCAGGGGGAGCGTTCTCGCCATCCTCCTTGGACTTCTTAGCGGCCTCGCGCTTCTTCTTGTTCTTAGCGGCGGACTTGGACAGGTTCTCGGCAGGCAGGGCAACGCCGCCACCGGGAGCAGCTCCAGGAGGCAGGTACTCCTCCGAGGGCTCAGCGCCGGGGATCTCACGACGACGGGGCTTTCCGAAGCCGTTCATGCTGGCGCCGGGCACGCCGTCGCGAACAAAGGCGGCACCACCTTCGTCCTCACGCTTGAAGGCAAGGGGAGTCAGCTGGCCACGTGCACCGGGGGGACGGTAGGCGCCTGCGGGCTTGACGGGGGCCTTGCGGGTGCCCATGTAGGCTGTCGCGGAGGGATGGGGTGCGGGAAGCTTGGTGAGCGGCTCACCCAGCGGGTGTTGATCGATGCTCTGTGGGCGCCAGGTGACGTCGTAAAGCTCGGTCATTTCTTCATTGTACATGAGACCTCCGCTCAGGTGCCAGATGCGCACACCGTTGTCGACACGCAGGCGGGGGCTGGTCGTCGCAGTCAGAATGTACTGTCCGTCGGGGGACCAGGCACACACGCTGGCGTTGGAGGCTTCGACAGTGGTGATCTTGTGGTAGTTCTTATCCATGTCGTAGAGATCCATCTGACCAGCCAAGTTACCGAAACCGGCAACCAGCACGAATCGACCGTGCGGGGAGAATTGAATGGTGTTGCGGGGGGCGAGAGGGAAGTTGTGCTTGGGCACACCGCGGAAGTTGAAGATGGTGGTCTTAGCAGGCATGTAACCGTATACAACACCGAACTCCTTGGAGTTGGGGTTCCAGCTCACATCGTGAATAGGACCTTCCTTATCTGTTCGATCATTAGTAAACAGACATTCAATATAAATTCAAATCTTGACATACCAAGATCAATACGCGAGTCGAAAGCGCCGCTGGCGCTCAACAAGTATAGAGTAGTCTCGCCGTAGTAACTCTTGCCAGTGCGGTCAACTTCAGTCTGCGCAAGCACAATCAAAGTGGTTCCGGACGCGTTCCACTTCAGCTGAACCTTGTCACCCTTGAAGAAGCTCTTCTGGGAAACAGGAGCAGAGAACTGTGGCACGATGAACACCTTGACCTGAGCGGGCTGACCCTTGCGCTCGGGGATGAACACCGCAATCGACTGGGTCTGACCGGGCGACAGGGCAAAGTCCGACACACCCTCGACACGCAACTTGTTCCAGACAGTGGATAGGTTGTCACTCTGGTAGAACTGGACCTCGTTGGTGACGGTGCGGGCGCACAGCTTCTCATCGGCGGAGTATTGCAGGTTCCAACCGGTCTGCGACTTCTGGACAAAACTGCCCACGACCGAGTGTTCATCTCCGGCCTCAATGGCACGCCACACCTTCAAGTTCTTGACGGCGTCTCCGTTCGCATCCTTAGACGTGCGCTGCCAGGTGATCACGTAGGTACCGAGCGGGGAGAATCCCAGCTCGAACACGTTATCGGCGGGGATGGTTCCAACGACGTGGCCAACGGAGGGGTCAATGATGGTGACCCTAGCGAAAAAAATGATGTTAGCATGTGACATGACAGAACGGGGATGAAGCGGGATCAGCTTACTTCTCGGGCGATGCCCAGGCGTAGTACCGGCCACACGGCGAGTAGGCGCTACAGCGGAGGTTACCCTCTGGTCTAACAGACGGTCAGCGATTATTCTCCCCATAGATTCAGAGCTGGAATTCTCACTTCACGAATCCCGACAGAGGCTCATAGACGGGAGCAGCATCCATGATGCCAATGCCCTTGAGCGTGCGGTCTAGAAAGCACGTCAGCGATAATCCAGTGGTACATCCAGTGCCAGTATCTCCGTTGATCCAACATCAGAAACAACGGCCCAGAGAAAGGGAATCACGCACAAGCAAGTTGCGTAGGAGCTGCCATGTTGATCTGAATTCGCAAATCTAGGAAAATCCACCGAATGAACCGAAATCGAAATGTATTCCAACAGAAGCGCAGAGGAGATGGGTCTCAAAATCACGAGGCGCGAGTCACTGAGCGACGTTTAAAGGCCAAAAATAACCCTGAAAGCAGGTTAAAAGGATCGTAGAACAAAGCGTATCGAAGGGTCGAGAAATCGCGGACGCGTTCAAAAAAACGGTGACAGTAGGAATTGAATCGGAAATGAAGACTGCTAGACAAGTCAATGCCAGCAAAGGGGTCGAGGGTGGTTTGGAGGTGGGGAGGATGAAGAGTGAAGAAAGAAAATTCGGGTGTTGTGAAGTGGCTCAGATGCCGTCATCTACCTAAGGCGGCGAGCGATCTATAAAAGTGGTGATATCGTCTGTATAGGCATATATCTAAGGGATCTATATATATTTGTACTGTAATTAACATGGTTCTCCGTGAGAGAATGACTCTCATTCCTCTTTCAACTTGTTTCGACAGTCTACACGCAAAAAGAACAGGTGGCAATGTGGAGGGGAACAGGTCCAACCACAAAGAGTGCAGAAACAACCACGATCAGATCGTCTTTCACACCTCATCTTTGATCTCTCTTGAAACAGATCATATAATTTCAAATTCGTCATCTGTCTGAGAGTCATTCTCGTATAACTACAAGCCATTGAAAGTGTCATAACCCTCCACTGAAACAACATCACCATTAAACTAAAACGCCATCGTAACAAGTCTTAACCAACTCGATTTGCAAAAGCAGATTCTAATCCCGACCCGGTGATCCAACCCCATTGCCACCAGACGGCGTAGCCATGCGCGGCGTGCGAGCAGTAGTATCAACCACATCCGGATCAAAAGTCATCCCGTCCACCATGCGGGCATCCTCACTCAAGGGTTCCGGTGTACTCGAACCCGCAGGCGATGGCGAGACCATCGACCGCTCCCCAGCATGATACTGCTGTTGCTGGAGATACGAAGAGAGAGCATTGGGACGACTTACATTCGAGCTCATGGAAGGAGGACGGTTCCCATGGCCCGAGGAAATGCGATTCAAGCCCGGGGGACGAGAAACCGGACCACTGATGGTACTATTTGCGCCCTCGCCGAAGCCAACGAGACTAGCGTTGCTTTCACTGACATTGCCGACGCTGTCCGTCTCGTCATCGTGGTCCTCGCTCATTTTGTCGGCGTCATAGACATCGCTGCTACTGGCCCAGGTGGTGCGACCGGCGAGACTGCCAGTCGCACTGGCGCTGCCAACGGTGCTGCGCTCTTTCAGCGCTTGGCTCTCGAAATAGCCGGGGGCATGCGATGGGGGGATTTGGGATGTCTGGTTGCCGGCGCGGGCTGTGGCGACGCGCTCCAGGCCGGCGAGTCGTGAGATACGATCTGCGCGCTCGGCTTCTAGGGTTGTGGCTGATGAGGTGGAGGAGTGGTGGGCGTGACGACCGTGGGGGAAATGGCCCTGATGGCCGTCTTTGATGGCGGTGGTGGAGAGGGCGGATAGGGAGGTTGTGCCGGAGTTAGGGGTGCCTCTGATTCCCCCACCCGTTGGTTAGTATTGATTTCCTCGTCGCTTTCACATGGAGAAATTGAAGGTCTTACGGTCCCATCTCAGACGGGGTGACCGGGTCCGATGGGGGAGGTGGCAAGTTGATTAGAGTAGGAGTGGTCATGATGTGTGTAGATTGGATGTAGATTGAGATATGAGATGAGAGATGGAGAGATGGAGAGAGGAGAGGAGAGAGAGAGAGAGAGAGAGAGAGAGATAAAAGTAAGCGGAGAGCTACAAGGTCAGCACCAAAACGACAGTGTCTTATTTAAAATGAAAGGGAAGTTGAGGATCAAAAGAGAGGTCTAAATAATTAATTCCGACGTCATCTTCCGTCTCAAGAACCAATAGTCGTTTCACGGTATTTCCATTACCTCGTATCGTCTTTACTGTCCATTCATACACAGAAACAGTCCTGCTGTTCACTTGCGATTCTCATAGCTTCCTCGTAAGTCATCTACCTCTTTTTGCAGCTTCGTGAGGTCCGCCAGGATGTCCAGCGCGTTAGACGGTGGCTGGTTTTCCACTTTGGGCGGTACACTATCACTACTACGGATCATAGAGTCTCGCGTGCGCCGCGGCGGAGGAGGCGGAGGGGGTCCTGTAGAACCCGCGGCAGTTCCCGGAGTACCGTAAGAGGAGGCACGCCGTCCGGCTTTCAGTGAAGACGGTCTAGAGGTGGGAGGAGGGGAGAGGTTGGAGGAAACATCCGCCAGGGGAGTAATCGGTTGGAAATCTCCCGAAGATGGCGGGGGCATACTGAGCCTGTTGCGTGCAAGAGACCGAGTAGATGGAGTCGACAGACCCGGGCTGGGAGGACGAGAGCCATCATTACTCCCTGAGTCGCGCTCGTATGAAGACATGGTTAATCGATGATGTTTGGACTGTGTAGACTTGGATCTCCGCATTTGACTCTGCCGTCGACTGAGCGGCGGTGTCGGCGGGCGTTTGTTCTGGGAATGACTGCGTGTGAGCGAACCCGTGGGTTCCGTCGCTCGGTGGTTGTCCACTGAACCCGAGTAGTCCGCGGTTGATGGCAAAGACACCGTACTAGGGTGTAAGCCCCCGGGCATCAAACTGTGAGAGGAGCCATGAATGGACAGACGATTTGTCGATTGAGACCGTCCGGTTTCTGGGGGTTCAGCAGTTGTAGAGCTGATCCTCCGTCCATGATGGCTTTTCGGCGGAGGGGGTGGCTTCTTGTCTCTGCGGCTGGGCGGGCTGGTACTTGCTTCCAGCCTGGAGCCTGGCTGTACTGGCTGACGGACGTGTATTGCGTGATGGGAGGAGTCCGGAGACCGATATGTGTCAGGGGCTGTGCCCCCTACCGAGCGTATGTTGCGGTCGGGTGAACTGGACGATGTGGAGGATCCATCTGGCGATGGAGCTTGGTGTGGAGCGGACCCAAAGGATGGTGGACGATCATCGGGAGCTGACCAACGGGTCTGTCGATTGTGCTCATCGCTTTCGCTGGCCGACAGGTCTGGGTTGAATGGGTTGTCGTCATCGGAGCTCGAGCTCGAGTCGTTTACCTCGAGCTCGAGGGGGATTGACGACTTCCCGTCACCGTCGGAGACAGTCGGTGGGGTAAATTGCGACTTGAATATATCAGGGGCAACATTTGAGGGTGAGGGCAAGACGGATTCGGGGGATCCTGTCTCATAGTCCCATCAGCATCTAGCTCTCCCGGTGGTATTGTGCTTGGGCTTGGGATGAAACGGGGAGTGAAGAAGCCAATGCAGGGTATACTCACCCAGATTTCTGCGAAAAGGGTTTGATCCCGCCATCGCCAAAGGGTATTGAGACTCAAAGATGGAGGGGAAGAGGAGCGGCTTCCCCGCCATGTTATGTTCTACACGCCGCTTTCCGACTTGAGGCGTCCGGCTGTCCCGGTTGTTACAATGTACTTATTGTCCTTAATGTCCATAACGTCCATGTCCAAGCCCAAGCCCAAATAATAATATAATAAAAGCAGTCAATTTGAATGGTCCCTATTGTACAGGGAAAGTATGATACAAAAATAAAAATAAAAGAACGCTCCTCAAAACCGATATAACCCGGTAAAAGATAGTATCCCTCCCAATTTCCCAGCTTCAAGCCCTTTCCCCTTAATATATCACCGCTCATTATAGACATGCCACGTCTCTTCGTCCTCGAAGAACTTATGTGCTAGACGTTTGCCACTCTCGGTAGGCTGGCTGAATGCAATTTGATCTTTGGTTATTTCCATGCCGTAGATAAAGTTGATGACCACGCAGTCGAGAAGATCCAGAGCGATACCCTTGCGCCGCGAAGATCCGGAGGTCCAGATGCGAGAGACGCCGACAATGGCCGGGTGCACTTGGTCTTGAGTGGAGACCGAGGAATTGCTCGCGCCATTTTGGTCCTTGGCGACCGGTCGCGATTCCCAGATGCGCTCCGTCAGGCAGAGTCCCACGCAGCGGCTATCTTTCATATGGAGGAAGACCCGATACCGGTCCACTTTCTCGGTCGTGCCATCTTGTAAATGTTTCGGGGGTTCCGTCTGACTCCAGAGCGTCTCGTCATCGATCTCCGGTGAGGAGAGCTCTTTGCTGACCACCTCTAGGACTTTCTTCGCCTGGCTCTTGGCACTGGGCGACGCTTTGCGGTCGACGATCACAACGTAGCCTTCGTCAAATCGAGTCGCTTCGTAGATCCAGCGCGAGGCGTTGGCGCGCAGGAACGCCTTGCCCAAGTCGATTCCGGTCGCGTTCATCTCGTGGAATTTTTTGTGCAATGCCGCGTCTTCCGTGTTGGAGGGAATATATTCCATGCCGCAGGTGGCACAGGTCTTTCGTGTATCGGTGCCCAGGTCAATCTGCATCTGGCGCAGGACGGGCGGTTTCTGGCCCTTTTGCTTGGGCGGATCCGCGGGTCGCACGGTGTTGGAGTTGACTTCCGTCAGCGGCGACCCGGCCGGCGCGTCCTTGTGCTTGCGCTTCAAGAAGGAGAAGGTGGGCTTGCGCGTATTTGCTGGCGGCGGGGTGAGCCGTGGGGGTGGCGAGGACGGTGGTGTGGTGAGATCGTCTATATCGTCGAGGGTGCCTTCTGATAAAACCACGGAGTTGCGACGCGACGGGCTGGACAGCACGGCGGCGGACGATTCCCGGATAGCATATTGGAGGTTGGCTTCAGCTTCATCCGACTCATCTTGCACGCGTCGCTTTTTGGAGGCGCGCTCGTCATCGTAGACGCGCCATGTCGGTCTTCCGTAAGTTTTCATAAGGCCTCTGTGGGAATGGGGTTAGCTTTGGTTCGCCTGTTGGGGACCATCCACGGTACCTCTTAAATGAATTGGTCACTGTCCACGGCATGGCCCTGTATTCCAAAAAGTGGCAGACATTCAAAGGTGGGATGAAGTTGAGAAATTGGCAAGTTTACACCTGACGGCACGCGCGGGACGCTAATCTCTTTTAGGACATATTGTTTCGGTGACTAACGGGCTTTCTTACCTTTCCTTGACGTCTTTTCTGATGAACAGATGAAGCTGAATATGGAGAGGGAGAGGATGAGGATGAGGATGAGGACGAGGATGAAGATGAAGATGGAATATTGATGGAAGTGGGAAGGAGGGAAGATAATCAAGAGAGAGAGAGAGCAAGGTAGTAATAACAACAGAAATCCTCTCGCCACCGGAATTATGAGTAAGGGGATCTTATACTGTTGCAAGATGAAGTTCTTCACCAGCCATCTCTTTGTGTTTAAATTCCTGACTTGTTGGTATGCTGGGAACATTGCCCCTTTCTCCTGTCAAACAGAAGCTCCGTACTCCGTACACGCAAGTCCACACGGCTCCAACTTCCCTCAGCCAATGGGACTATTGGGTAGGACTGACTCTGACGGGAGATTAAAATATGACGCCCTTTTGTGGTGCCAAGGCACCCTCATTGACTCCCAGTGAGAGTCAGGATACACTGATTTGTGCTTGCTGCCTTCACCCCACGGCAACCTGCTACCGACTCTACTCGTTCCCTATGCTACCCTTGCTACGGAGTACACCTGCTACACTGCCATCCCAGCCCCAAGTGTACGAAGTACGGAGTACGCCTCACTGAGCACCAGTTGCCAACACGAAGGATTGGCTGATTGGGCGTCAGAGATCATCCCTCCACACTGATTGGCTCCCACGAGGGGGACCTTAACCAGCACGTTACGAGAACCCGAAAAGGCCCCCAGATTTCACCTCATGGGTCGAGTACATAGAGTTCACTGGACTCGGTGGCAACTCATCTTGGCCGTGCCTATCGAGGTTTGTTCGGTCGCTAACATAACTGGGTCCCCCAGAGGGCCTTTCGTTTCAGAATAAGCATAGAGAGACCTCGCACGCCTAATGGGGTTTCTGCTCTAAGATGTGGTCATTCGTATCACCTTCAAGCCATTCATGGCCGCGGGATTAACGCTGACCCGGATTCATCACTGCTCATTCGACTGGCTTCCAGCGGACCCCCGAGGGAGAGATGGAGCAGGAACCAGTCGGATTGGATTGCGCGAGGTCACCAACGCAACTTGCAGTTGTTACACATACTCGTACTCATCATTTGGTCTCGATCAAGTCGATATTCCCCAGGCAGAGATCCCCAGAGCGCGTCCAGCTTCATCCATTATGATTGGGATGAACGGAAGACTGAGTTCAACACGCAGTGTCAGGTCTTTTGTGGCGAAGCTACCAGGATCCTGGTAACCTCTTCCTCTCTGGTCACCATGATCTGGTATAGTAAGATGTAGAACTTCCAAAGTCTCCCTCCACAAGGCCCAAATTCTGCCAGTCCATACTCGTCCAGGCTAGAGGAGACGATCCCGGCGGCAGATTGACAACGGTGCCTGGAGCTAGTGCTCACTATGCTCACAATGGGGTATCACCGAAACGGTCAGAGCCAAAAGTTCCGAAAAAATAGCGGTCAGATTGTAAGCGGTGCATTTTTAGTCCCGAAAGAAGGCTTCGGTATACGAAGTAGTTCGAGGTCAAGTTCGAGTTCGAGAGCAATAAGGCGAGGAAACTCCGCTCCGCAGTCCGGCCCGAGTCTTGCCCCCAAAAACTTTTCTGCTAAAATTCTTCAACTTCCAACAACCCAACTCAATCCCAAAATGTCGGAACAAGAACAAGCTGCGGGCAAGAGAAAGCGTGCGAGTAAGTTCACACCTGTTTGAATTGTTTTCTGGTTCTTTGGTGATCTGTCACCCCCCTTGCACTGTACACACACGTTCGGACAATTCAACTCCGCACTTGCAACCGCGTTGGGAACCCAGTCACCAGTGGCCAACGAGTAAGGGGCGCAAAGAGGGACTGGTTCTTCAAAGGAGCTAGTTCAAAATTGGGCTGTGCAACCTTTCGGGTCGATTTGCCCCCCGACCTCCTCGCCTCTTACCCCTCCTGCATACTTTTTGCATCTCCAAATGTCTAACGGTTTATCTACAGGGACCCAGTCGTGTCCTCCTCCGGAGCTCCCCCAGCTCGTCGCGGAGCAGCATGTGGCCATTCCTTCGCATGACAAGGACACCCAGCGCCTGATCGTGGTGCTCTCCAATGCCAGTTTGGAAACCTACAAGGCTGTCTCCAGTGGCCGTAGTGGCACCAAGGATGAGAAGTTCTCTCTGCTGAACAGCGATGAGCACATCGGCATCATGCGCAAGATGAACCGTGATATCAGCGAAGCTCGCCCCGATATCACTCACCAGGTACGATTCAACATCGCCCGGGTCATCTGAGTCCAACGCACTATATGCGAAAGAGACGATTCGTAAAAACGAAACAAACACATGAAATGACTGTCCACTAACCGACCCGTAGTGTCTACTGACCCTGCTTGATTCTCCCGTCAACAAGGCCGGTCGTCTCCAGATCTTCATTCACACCGCCAAGGGTGTCTTGATCGAGGTCAACCCCTCCGTCCGCATTCCCCGTACCTTCAAGCGATTCGCCGGTCTCATGGTGCAGTTGCTTCACCGTCTCTCGATCCGCTCCACCAACTCGCAGGAGAAGCTGCTCAAGGTCATCAAGAACCCCATCACCGACCACCTGCCGCCCAACTGTCGCAAGGTGACCATGAGTTTCGAAGCCCCCTTGGTGCGCACCCGGGACTACTTGGAGTCTCTGAAGCCCAATGAGAGCGTCGCCATCTTCGTCGGTGCCATGGCCAAGGGCCACGATGACTTTGCCGATACCTTTAAGGATGAGAGCATCAGTATCAGCAACTACAGTCTCAGTGCCAGTGTGGCGTGTAGTAAGTTCTGCCACGCGGCCGAAGAGGTTTGGGATATTCTGTGAGAATTCTCCGGTTGAAAATGCCCATCGCGCCCATTGAGTGCGCGTCTGTGTCGTCATCGACGGCACACGCCTTTTGGCTCTGGATTTCTTCCGGGCGGAAATGAGTCACGTTGAATGAATTGCTCCTGTAAACCTACGGTGTAGGCTTTGGGGGAGTGACTCTTTCAAGTGTTTTCCGGCTGTTGATTTCTTTCTTTTTGTTTTTCCAAGAAAAAAACGCCCCCTCCGCCTTCTTATGTCTTTCTCTGTTTTGTTTTCAGGGGAATCTTATATATAGACGGCAACTACAAGCATCGGGATTCATCCCAGATCGCAGTGTTTGTCTGCTTTGGGGTTGAGAGGACTGACGGGTCTTCTCCCTCATCTCAGCACACGGGTTGGATGGCATTTGGTTCCTTTTCGCCAGTCCTAATCCTTGAGCTTCCATTGTTAGTCTTCCGACTGCGATGCGTTGACCAGAAAAAGTGAACAACACACAGATCGGGGCCTATTGAGGATCCTGAGAGGCACATATCTTGAATTTGTGTTGAATATTATTATGATTTATTTATTCCTGTTCGATCAGTAGTGTAATATGATGTAGTATCAAGCAGTTGGGTCAATTCAAGGTTGATATGTTCGGTGCTCTCCTGGGCTATTACCTTCAATGCCCTCGAGTCTAGTTCTCTGGATACTCCCAAGGTTCCAAGGTTGCTACCTCGGTATATACTATATACAATGGAGTCATCGTACATTGAGTAGCGTAGGAAGTAACTCACTACTCCGTAGCGCAACGGTATAAGCTACGTATCTTTGGCGACGTGGCACGCCTCACTTTGAATCCACGAATCAGACTAGTTTCATGCACCTCTGCCCAGAGGATCCTAGAATTGAAGACGGAGTACGGAGTAATAAGATAATATGACACTCCTATCATCTGAAATGAAATGACTCAAAGACTAGACCGTAGACCGTAAGATTAGCACAACCTCCAACCTCCAAATAGCCATGGAGTAGTCATCCGAGTAGTCATCAACAGTGGCGGTCAGCACACCTCCCATTTCTCACTTCGGTCGGTACTTCCACTTCCACCAGAATTTCCCTTTGGCCCCTGCCCTGCTCCACTGCGAGGTCGCTATTTGCTCCGTGCAGGAACAAGTAAGCATGCCCACTTAACCCGCTTAACCTTCATAGGCCTATATGCACGGCCTGAACAGACGCCCCATCCGCCATGACCAGAGCCCACTTGGACTCCCCGCGATGACCTGGCAGCAGGGTTCATCCAATCGCCGTAGCCACAGGCGTCTCACCATTCAAACGGAGATTGGGCTGCACATCCGAAAGCAGCCAGGAACAGGAAGACCCTTTCCTCACTACCGGCAGTGGCCTATCAAGGCCCAACGGGTCTCATCTCGCCTCGTTTTTTTTTTATTACTTTCTACAGCAAAGAAAAAAAATCCCCAAAAAAGAGAGAATGAGGATTGGCAGTGCCTGTTTCAACCGGTGCCGATCGCTAGATCGGAATTGTACTGGACAATGAGTTGATCGTGGCCAATCCTGTCCCACTCGCCCCAACTCCGGACAGGAAACCGGAAGTTCCACCTCTTTGGAGGGGCTGGGCTCAGAACATGCGGTGTTCTTTGACTTGGGCAGGATTTCAGGAGATTGCTCTTTTAGGATTAGAGTCACACGGCGGTTCGCATCTGGCAAGCTTCGGGTCTTGTGTCATACTCCGTACTTGGTGTCCACGTCCATAGACCCCCCCTTCACCGTATATATCCTCCTTGCCTGCAATTTACTCTTCATCCTCTCGTTCGATTCTTAATCTATTTATTCATTCGGTCCTCTCTCTCGTTTGCGACCTGCATCCAACACACAATGCCTGTCTCGCACATCACTCTCACGGTCTCCCACCTTCCGACCTCGACCTCCTTCTTCTTATCATGTCTGCAACCATTGGGATACCAGTTCATTGGCAGACATGACGACTATATAGGTTTCGGTCAGAAGCAGGGGGAGCCTGCTGATTTCTGGATGACTGAGACCAAGCCTGGGTAAGTCGGCGCAAAGGATGAGTAGCAGTGTATAGAGACAACAGAAAGCTCATCTTTCATATAGAACTCCTCCCGGTGCTGTCCATGTCGCCTTCCCAGCCCCGTCGAAAGACGCAGTCGGCTCGTTCTTCATAAGCGCTCTCAAAGCAGGCGCGAAGATACATGGGGAACCCAAGGAGCGAGATTCGCAATCTGGGTACTTCAGCGCGGCCGTCATCGACTTCGACGGCAACAGCATTGAAGCCGTGTACCGGCCCGAAGTGTCGTCCGCTGCGTCGGCCGTCAGCGGGCCCACCATGGCTCTGCTGGAGGATTCAAATCGATCCGTGGTTTCGAAGGCAAGCAGCAGAGCCAGCACCGTCAAGGCAGAGAGCGTCGCCCCGCGATCCGAAGCAGGATCCGTGGCCAGGTCCGAGGCCAAATCTCGTGCAGTTTCCAAGGCGCCCACGGCCGTGTCCAAGGCTCCTACGGCCATTGAGCGGTCTGCTCCAACTGTCGTCTCCCGTGCCCAGGCCCCAGCCCCGTCGTACGTCGTGCAGGCAGCGCCAGTGCAGACTGATGACGGTAGCAAAGCAGCCAAGACCATCGTTGGCACGCTCATTGGTGCTGCTGCTGGTGCCGCCATCGCATATGCCATGGTCAAGGGTGACTCGCAGTCTACCGCGGAAGACACAAGGAGCCAGCCTCAGCAGTTTCCCACGGACTTCCCGCAGATCAAAGCCGCAGCCCAATCCTTCTTTGGCGGCGGCAACAACAACAACAACAACAACAACAACAACAATGGCAACAACTTCCAAGAGCAAGACCCCCAGCAATTCCGTGCCATTGAAGCACCGCCCCCGCCTCGCAGCGTCTACTCCGCTGCCTCAAACCCGCGCTCAACGCTCTCCCGCAGCGTTAGCTCCAAGAACCCCCGCGCCAGCACCATCTACGAAGGCACTGAATACTACCACGGTGACAACGCGCGCCGTGCATCCGAAGGCTCAGTCTACACCATCCCCGAGGACACCCCTCTGCGCGCCATCGAATACCCACCCGCAAGCGCCGCCTCGCAGCAGCGATACCCATGCGCACCCTCCACCTTCATCAGCAGCTACCACGAAGACATGCCCCGCCATATGTCAACAGGCAGCGTGCACAGCGCCTCGACCGTGAAAGCCGCCTCCGCAACCCGACGTCACAGCCACGACGACAAAGACGGCTACTCAAGCGTCAGTCACCGCAGTCAAAGCGTCCACAGCCAGCACAGCCAGCACTCGCACCGCTCCGTGCGCACCTCCTCGCACGCCGGACGCGAAAAGGAAAAAGACAACGCCAGCGTTGCGTCATCGAAATCAGCACGCAATATCCCATTGCCCGTCACCTCGACCCCTAGCTTCTATTCCAGCTCCAGCATTCACAGCAGGGACATCGCGATCGGACCCAAGGATTCCTACGTCAGCCCGTCAGACCACTACGGACCTAAGGATTCTTACATCTCCGCGCGCCATGTATTGCTGCCCGAAAGCGTGCTCGACGTCGACGTCGAATCAAATGTCTCGCCTGATGATTCGATCAGTCAGGCTGGTGGAAGATCCCACCATTCGCACCGCTCGCACCGCTCTCATCGATCCAGTCATTCGAAGAGGGAGCCTAGCGTGCACTCCAAGTCTGGTTCTCGCTTTGACGAGGCTGTTAAGCCGGCTGATTCGGTTAGTCAGGTCTCCAGGGCCTCGCAGAGAACCGTCAAGGCTGAAGGTAGCAAGGCTGCTTCCAAGGCTCCTAGTCGTCGTGCTAGCCAGGTTGCTTGATCTGTTTGCTGTGGTCACTTTGCCGCTTGCGCTGTAGCTTGCTGGTTTTGGTTCCAAGGTTGACACACCGGCCTCTCTCTCTCGCCTTATTTTGCTGGATCTACTTGGACTCAGACTTGTGTGTCCCGTACGAGATCCAGTTGCAGATTTTCATACGACAGATTAGATTTTTTGGATTCTTATTTTTTTTTGGAGTTCTAAGACATTTTGGGTTGCTTTGCATTTACACAGATATATACATACATTTATGGAGTTGGGCAATTGAATGCATTCTTGAAGCTATATGATTTCGAAGATGAGCCGGTCGCTTTCCAAGTTTCCAAGTTTCCAAGGTTGTCGAGGTCATCGTGAGTCGTCCAATGGACACCAATTTGATATAGTCACTAGGCACGTGCGCAGTTTCCAAGGTTAGGTACAGGACCATAGTCCTGCCCAACCTTGGAAGTGGACCTAGGGGGCTTGGACTTGGCCTGAATTCGGCAATCAGCCCTGTTGTTAGCTCCCTAGAAGATGTTGATTTGGTATGGCCCATGTTCATGAACACATGCATTCATATATGCCCCCGACCTCGGGATCAACCAATGAGTATCCCCAACTTCAGCCTCAGTCTACTCAGCGTACAGGCTACAATCCAACATATCAAAATCAAAATCGGAAGCAAATACTCCTGAACACAGAGACGGGCCTGCCTGGATTGTGCTATTTACAGAAAAGTAAAAATCAAAATAAAAAGGTCGGTTCCCCCCAACGCCCGACAGATCACACAGCAATTCCAAGTCTGCAAGTGAGTAAATCTACTCCCCGAGCCCATCAACATATCCTCCGAGCCCTACAAACCAAATATGGCGTAAGCCCGCACCAGAACACCAGATTCCAGCCGGATAAACCAACCGATTACATCCGCGCAAGGTTTTGAAGCAAAAGAAGAAAAAGAGAGAAAAAAAACCGATGCCATGAATGCAGTGTTTGGTCATAAGGATCGTTTGATATGGAAAAAAAAGGCCCAGGACAAACCAGCGAAGAAAAAAACCGGCCCCCGACAAAAGAAGCACGATCAAAGCTTGACAGGATTGAAAAGGAGCAAGAGCCGATTTTTCGAAAATTTTCGTTTCGTAAACAGAAAGAAGGGGGAAAACAAGAAGAAGAGAATACACCGTTTCTACGACCACGGGTACGCCAGGCTTTTCGCGACTGAATCTAAGCGGGGAATGAGAGCGGAAAGATGCAGAGCGGCTTGGAGCCGGTTGAAAGTGATCGAGCGGGGAAGAACCGAGGGGGGGTTATTGAGGACAAGAGGACAGCGAGAAAGCGCGCGAAATAAAGGAAAATGAGATTTGGTCGTTCACATTCAGATAGCGTACTTGCGGGTCCACTCGCGGGCAGTGGCCTCGTAGCGGGGTCGATCGGTCTTGTAGACGTGCGCGATTTCGGGCACGAGGGGATCGTCCGGGTTGGGGTCTGTGAGCATGGAGCAGATGGAGAGGAGGACTGGGAGGGGGGTTAGAGATGGGAGTTCGATAGGTGAGCAGGGGATTGCGCAGGTCAAGACTCACCCTTGGAGATTGTGAGAGCGGGGCTCCATTGATCCCTCAGGATGTCCAGACAAATGCTGCCGTTGGAGTTGATGTTGGGGTGGTAGATCCGGGTGGTGAAGTTGACTTTGGGAGGCTTGAAGGGGTAGTCGGTGGGGAAGTGGATGGCAAGGAAGAAGACACCTCCGGAGTATGGGGAGTCACCCTGGTGATTGGGTTAGCGTTCTGAATGGTGATGCATGGGGTCTCTGGGACCTTCACCCGGGTGGGATACAGGCGCTGGGCTCGAAGGTCCTCAGAGTGGGAGTGTGGGACGAGGAGTATTACTTACAGGACCCATGATAGTGGCTTGCCAGTGGAACTAGAAAGACAAGAAACCCCCAAGTCAGTAATCGATGGCCCCTCACTAATGTCAGGCAACCCAACAGCGGGGCGCCGTCAACGACAGGGGAAGGCGAAAGGGAAAGGATTCATACCAGATCCTCGCCGACGGGACCGGCGGAGCAGGAAGAGGGCGGGTCACTGGGGACAGTTAGAGGGTGAACAGGAAGATCTGGGCGATGACGATGGGCTTACCGGCCGAGGTCAGTGAGTTCCTTGTTAATGCGCTTGAGAGCCATGACGGGCAAAGATTGCAAGATGCAAGAGAATCAAAAAGCTGGTGAAGGTCAGTAGGTTGTGGCAGAGAGAGAAGTCCGGTCAACATACGATTACGTCTTTGTGTGGAAAAGAGAAGAGAAGGAGAAGATTATTGAGAGAGGGGAAAAGTGGGCGGAAACGATTCTTTTACTGCCCAGTCTTACTGGCTGATACCGCCACAGCCCGATGACACATCTTTGATGATTCAGCCACACTGTCTTTTGCTATTCTTATAGATCTTCTCTTAATCATCTTAATCATCTTATTGGTAATTGTTCCTCTTGGGCGTTTGGACATAGGGCTGATTTGATCTCGATCTCTTGCTGATGTTGGTGTATTACCCATCTGACACTGTTTTGCTCAGTTTGAACTCAATGGAAATGGGTTTAATCAGAAAGCATTAGAAAGCATTAGAAACTATTCATGGACGACTTTAAACAAGGATCAGTATCTCTATATTCATCTCTCTGTCCAAACTGACCAAAGATAGGGTACAAGTCCCGGAGTATAACAGAAACAAGAGACATTCAATATGTATCAGATGTATTGACTGTATGGAATGTGTATGGAAACAGTATTGAGACGGTATCAGATGAAACTGCCCCTCATGATGTCACGTGTGTCCCGCTTGTCCCGCTTGTCCCGAAAGGGAAGGACGTTGTATGCACTTTACATTGACCCGTTGGTGATGCCAACAGTGACAGATTGATTCTTACCAGCCTATTTACAGATACTCTATCACATTGCGCTATACTTGCTTTATTTTCCTACTCTCTTCCTCTTTTTAGACAAAGGCCTGCACCCCGGTAATCGCACGGCCCAGAATCAATGCTATTGGCACACATTAGTCTCAGCCCAACGTCATCAGGCATATAGACTTACCATGAATATCGCTCTGACCCTCATAGGTCTGCACAACAAACAGATTGGCCACATGACGGGCAATGTGGTACTCATCACTTGCAGCATTACCACCGAACACCTCTTGCAGACTGAAAAGTACCGTCAGCAAAGTTCAAAAAAACATTCAAGTCAAATCAAAGAGGTTAGGGTGGGGAAAACATACACTCGAGAGTTGGCAAGTGCCCGATCACAGTTCTGGCGCTTGACCATCGAGATCATCTCCGGTGTCGCCTTGCCTGCATCCTTAAGCCGAGCCACCTGCACCGCAGCCAGGGTACCGTAAGCGGCGTCCGTGGCAGCGTCAGTCAATTTCTTCTGAATCAGCTGGTACTTGGCAAGCGGGTTGCCCTTGAACTGCTTGCGCTCCAGACTATATTCCCGGGCCCTCGCCAGGCAATCTTCCAACGCACCCATGCTACCAAAGGCAATACCCAACCGGGCACTGTTCAAACACGTAAAAGGTCCCTTCAGACCCTCCACGTCGGGCAGCATATTCTCCGCCGGCACAGGACAGTCATCCATCTGAATCATGCCGGTAATAGAAGCCCGCAAAGCACTCTTATTCTTGATCGCAGGAGTCTCATAGGATCCCGGCGTAGCCCGCGAACGCTCAACAATGAATCCACGAATCTTCCCCGTTGACTCCAGCTTCGCCCACACGAGCGCCAGATCTGAGATAGGCGAGTTTGTGATCCAGGTCTTACTACCAGAAAGCAAATACATGCCCTTCTGTGTGGGGTGTTCGCGAGCAACGGTCTCCATGGATCCCGGGTCCGAGCCGTGGTTAGGCTCGGTGAGGCCAAAGCAGCCCGAGGTGGTACCCTTGGCGAGGCCCGGGAGGAAGCGCTGCTTCTGCTCTTCGGTGCCAAATTCGTAGATACCGGTCATGGCGAGCGAACTCTGCACCGACATGCCTGATCGGTATCCCGAGTCTACCCGCTCGACTTCTTTGGTGATGAGGCCGGACGCCACGGTGCTGACACCGGCGCATCCGTATCCTTCAATCGATGCTCCCAGGAGACCTAAGTCACCCATCTCCTCTAGAATGCGGCGGTCGTAGTCCTCGTTGCGGTAGGCCTCTGGATACCCACTGACGTCAGATCATACACTGTTGCAACAGTCTGGCAGAAACACGTACCTAATACTCGTGGCATGAGTTTGTCCTGGCAGTACTGGCGCGCTGTATCTTGGATCGCGAGTTCCTCTTCTGTGAATAGCTCTGCGGAGGCTAGGGGATCCTCCCAATTGAAGACCGCCGAGGACGCATAGCGGCGGCCCGACACAGGGAGAGGTGTAGCCTTGGCTGAGCGCGTAGCTGCGCGAAGAATTGAGCGGTTCATCATTGTCAATACGGGGATTGTATAGATTGACAACGGTAAAGTGTGGAGAGAGAACTAAGAGTAAGGTCGAAATGTTGCGGGGGAAGCTCAATCAAATATGGCAAAGATGGGGGAGACCTCGGCAATTTTGGCTGGGGTGACGGAGTATGTCAAAATCACCGAGACTGGGGTACACTTGGAACTCACTCTGTAACTACGGAGTACGGAGTACAGACATCTCCAACTTGATTCGGTCTTTCAGTTCAGCAAATCTGATTCGACGGATGTCCCGAGGAATTGATGTTTGGTTCCGTGAGTTCAACCGACTCGGACTTTTTCGGTCTTCTATGATCGGCGTACAGTCTGGCATGTCAAACGCCGAGGGTTCATTACTACACCTTACATGATCGAATGTGGAGATTAATTGTTTTTTATTCTAGGGATTTGTTTCAGGTGCCCAAATTTACATGAGATGGTCGTGGTCGTCAGAGACCAGCATTAGGATATGTGAAAAGGGTCGACTCGTATACACCAGGCGTCAGCCTGACAAGTTGCAGACCAGCTCACGCTGGCATCTGGCTTTGCAAGAAGTCAAACACTCCCGTAGGGAAATAGTCTTCATCAAAGCCCCAGAGATCCGCCATCATGGGATCAACCGAGCCCTCAGACAAGCCAGGCTCCTGCTTGCCCAGAGCAGCAGAAGTTTCGAATCCATTGCTCCGTTCAGCAGACAGCGGAGCCACTCCCAGCAACGGAGGAGGGTGGTTCAAGATGGTATCGCGTTCTCCGAGCATCTGGGCCCCGGGGATGATGACAGGTTTGAAGAGAGAAGAAGGGTCCTGCGAGGCCGATCCAATCGTCTGTTGGGTGCCGGCAGTGCGCTTCTCCCACTCCTCCAGACCAGTCAGCATTTTACGGAGCCCTCGGGCGATGTGGTGACTGAGGTGACGCTCGCTCGCACGCTGGCTACACGAGACCATTAATTCGACGACCCTGCTAACAAGGACGCGCACGTAGCTAACGTCGACTTGTAGACCCGCCGAAGCGATGGACGTTTGCTTCCCCTGGCTTCCGGGGATTGCTCCATTCGAGCAGACCTTGGCTGCGATTTTGAGTAGGAAGACTGCTGCAAAGGTGATCATACTGTGGAGATACAGGGGAACTCCAACGAGGGCCCGTTGGATATCTCGCTCATCTAAGCAAACCTGCAAAGTGGCGATGGCCGATTCTACCGCGATGTTGGCGCGTTTGCGACGTTCGAAGGACATTTCCCCTGAAGAGGTGGATGAGTGATACGTGCGCAGTGCGACGGAGTTGAGCTGCAATCGAGAGAAATGGTAATGCATGTACACGGCCTTGTAGGGATATGCGCCAACGTAACGGCTCCCCGCTGAAGTGAGAGGTCAGAAGACGGTCTTTGTTCGGGGACTATCGAACTTACCAAGTCGGGGGAGCCACGATGACTTCCAATCCCCTAGATCAATGTCAAATTGATCGATCTTGGAGAAGTCACTTTCGGGAACTTCCAACTCGACATCAGGGCCAAAGGAAAAGTATATACGGGTGAGAATTATGAAAAGGTCGACTTGGCTGTGAAGTCGAAGATCTCCTTGCGAAGTCGACGGGTTTTGTGTAAAGATGTTGTGTTGAGTGACGCTTGCATCCTCGTGGATCATCGGTGGTCGGCCGTATGCAATCGAAAAATGGTGCTCTAATGTCTGTGAAATGTTAGGAGATATATGGCCCACTGCTCTTAAGAGCGACTCACATATAGAAGATACCACAGCCTTGCCTGTTCCAAATGCTCTGGCGAGCCTTGCATGGCTTTGCGATAGAACTGGTGTAGGTTGCGCTCAGTCGCAATACGCACAGCATAGCCTGAGAGCTTCCAGCTGACATCCGCAAGCCAAAATGCACCAATGCATAATGCACGAATATCATCTAAGGTGTGGTGGTGACCCAGCATGGATTCTGATGCCAGTTTGGCAAATTCGGTGTAGCATGTGTCGAAGGTCCGTTCCTTGTTGGGCATGTGAAGTGCAGTGACGGCCAGAATGGCAGCCGACAGCATTGACGATGATCGTCGAGCTGATGTCAAGTCCTTGTGTGCAAGTAGTGCTCCATCCCATAGGTAGCGATTGAGGACTTGGTCAAATTGATAGAACAACTCCTCTGCTTCTTGGACGTCGACAACGCCACGAGAAATGAAGTCAGTGACCAATGTCTGGTCAGGAGCAAGTTTCCGGCCCGGTGAATTGTCACGATTCTCGCTCAGTTGTGTCACCTCGTACAGACTGCCCATTGGCGCTGTAACCAAAGAGGCTGCGCCTGTCTCTTCCCGGTCAAGCGAGTATTGTGATGACTGTTGGGGAAAGTCGAAGTGGGATCTCGAGGCATTCGCATTCTCCACTGTATGTTCCACGGGCGCAGCCATGGGCTGTGCAAGCCCGTTGCCCTCAGTCGAAACCGTAGAGTCTTGTCGACCTCTCTTCTTCGAAGGCGTCTCGACCGAACCGCCACCTGCTTGGTAATATGATAACTCCGGAAGCTGCGATTTTCTGAGGAGGTCCGTCATTGCTGATTCGATCATTGATTTCCAACTTCACCGGCTGCAGTCAGCATAAGCTCCCATGTATGCTGGGTAAACACTTACTCAGCTTCATCTTCCAGTAAAGTCTGGAGACTTTTGTTCACGACGCATTCCAGACCCATGCGCCGACAGCGCGAGCAGATAGAATCCGTTGCTTTCATGTCACAGCGCACCTTATGTCGCTTACATTCAGTGCACGCCCGTATGCGCCGCGAGATCTTCGGGACATGATGAGGCCGGTCCTCGGGGGTGAAGGCACCCTGCGGCGGCGATACAGACGAAGCCTCGCCATTGGCCTCGAACTGAATGCGATTCCGCTTCATGTTGATATGGAGGCTAAATTATTCCTCCGCATGGCGCATTCCGGGGAAGACAAAGGCGGGGTCGGGGCAGCTGCGCGCCGGTTCTCGACCGAATTACTCATAAGCCGGATGGCCACCTGATGAATCAGGCATCCATGCATGTTCATGGTACTTGTAAGGCATCAAATAGGCATCAATGAATCTTCAGCAGATGGTCACCTGACTGGGTGCCACGCTATTCCGCTTTGGGATTAAATAGGTCGCGCCTCCAGGCGCGTTCGCGTGGTGCGACAGGGCTAGCTCCATTTTCTGCTCAGCATTCCACCTTGATCACACTACTTCAAAGCTATATTCAAGATGGGTATTAAACGTGAGTGATCTGCTGCCAACTTTTTATTCCCATGACACGGATCCATACTAAATGAATGCCAGATCTGTACCAAGTGATCTCCGAGAATGCCCCCGATGCGATCAAGACGGGCGAAATCAAGAATCACTTCGGCCGCAAGGTCGCGATTGTAAGTCTCAGGCATACCGTTCTGTCCGCAATTTCTTTTGGGGGTGATTTCTGATTTCAATTCTTCCTAGGATGCGTACGTCATAGCTATCTCGATAGCTAAACCTCCATTCGCCGCTAACCTAGCACAGGTCGATGAGCATCTACAGTTTCCTGATCGCTGTTCGTTCAGAAGGTCAACAGCTCCAGAGTGAGTCCGGCGAGACCACCTCCCACCTAATGGGCATGTTCTACCGCACACTCCGAATGGTGGACAACGGCATCAAGCCTCTCTACGTGTTCGACGGTGCCCCACCGAAGCTCAAGTCCGGCGAGCTGGCGAAGCGTGTCGCACGCAAGGCTGAAGCCCACGAGGCCCACGAGGAAGCCAAGGAAACTGGTACGGCAGAGGATATTGAGAAATTTTCGCGACGAACCGTCCGCGTCACTCGGGAGCACAACGCTGAGTGCAAGAAGCTGCTCGAGCTGATGGGAATTCCTCATATTACTGCCCCGACAGAAGCCGAGGCCCAATGTGCTGTCCTGGCCCGTGCGGGCAAGGTGTATGGCGCTGCGTCTGAGGATATGGATACACTGTGCTTCGAGTCGCCAATTCTCTTGCGCCACCTCACTTTCAGTGAGCAGCGCAAGGAGCCCATTCAGGAAATTCACCTGGACCGGGCGCTTGAGGGTTTAGACATGGATCGTGCACAGGTAAAGTTTCACCCAAACCGTGTGTTTGCCCCGGTGGTTTGGCGACGACTGACCATTTCTACAGTTTATCGATCTCTGTATTCTGCTGGGCTGTGACTATTTGGAACCCATCCCCAAGGTGGGAGCCCACACCGCTCTCAACTTGATTAAAGAGCACAAGTCCATTGAGAAGGTGCTGGAGTTTATGAAGAACGATCCTAAGCAGAAGTTTGTAGTCCCCGAGGACTGGCCATACCAAGATGCCCGGGACTTGTTCACCGATCCGGACGTCCATGCCGCTGATCACCCAGACTGTGACTTTAAGTGGGATGCCCCTAACGTTGAAGGTCTGATTGATTTCCTGGTCAAGGACAAGGGATTCAATGAGGATCGCGTGCGCAATGGTGCGGCGCGTCTATCCAAGCACCTCAAATCCGCCCAACAGTCCCGGCTGGAAGGATTCTTCAAGCCTGTCGCTCGCACCGACGACCAGAAGGCGTCTCTCAAGCGCAAGCATGATGAAAAGCTCCAGCAGCAAAAGAAGAAAAAGAAGGACGACGCAAAGGCCAAAAAGGATGCCAAGTCCAAGCCGCGTGGAGCGGCCTAAGTCATCGCGTTCGATGCCTTCTTTTTTTTTCAATTTCTCTGTTTTCCAGAGACTGACGTTTCAAAATTATTCCCCGGTCTTACATGAGCCGGTCTGGCGTAGGCGTTTCGCGGGTTCTTGATTTATCGCTAATGCATCGCTTTCGGGAGAATCCCTGTTCCACGCCGGAATCGGGACGGGACATGAGTTTTCCTGTAACATACAAACCAATTGCCTGATCAAATAGCAGACTTGACTTAATGGTACCTCTGTGCCTCTGGAATGTCCCCGTAACCTTTTCCCCATCCTCCAGCACCGAGATCAGTCAAGATCACACCGAGCACGCCCAATCCCTCTCGCTGATCTTTCCCGCCACTGTACATCTATCAGTGTAAAAAACATCTGATCGAAACAAACCCCATTTTCTCCATAGCCCTGTTCCTTTTAAATCCCCATATCCCAAATCAGACGTTGCTGGCGCGCAAGATCAACCACCCGGGTTGTCGTAGATGGCGGAACCAATCCGAGGCTCGTAACACCCACCACCAGTGATCTTGACGCACGAAGCCACCAGCGCCCGGAATCTAGAACGTTGGTATTGCAAATTTGTCCTAGAATCAATTTCCCAGGTGCAATTATGCAGCACAGGCCCAGGTGGTGTAGGATCAGCATGGGTAGGTCGACCCTTGATTTTGGCCGGTTGCGGGTGCAGACATGATCCTCCACGAGGACTCCGATCGACCAATCAGTCGGAGGATCATCGAGACCTTTTGGATTCTTGTACGACCCGTGTCCTGCTTCTTCTGGTATTTTTGGGGATATCATGGGGTAAAAACGTTCGAAGTGGT
Organism: Penicillium sp. CF01; assembly: GCA_005250745.2. Classification (NCBI taxonomy): domain Eukaryota; kingdom Fungi; phylum Ascomycota; class Eurotiomycetes; order Eurotiales; family Aspergillaceae; genus Penicillium; species Penicillium sp. CF01. The sequence continues at coordinate 791,137 of RFFF02000036.1, forward strand.
GGCTCTGCTCACCTTGTTACTATAGGTGTGGGTCACTATACCCGCGAGCAGTTTACGGTCTCAGCCTTGGAAAATACTCATCCCGAGGACTCCAGCTCCAGCTCTCCAGCTCTTCTAAGAAAAAACTTGGAATTTGTTTGTCCGAGCGTATCATCCATGCTGTTAGCTTATTGGTTGCGTCTGCTGATCCCGTGGCGTCGCCAGACCTGAGCTTCCCCTCTCTTGAATATATACATCATAACAGAGGGAGTTGTGGGAGCGAATCTAGTCATCCAGCATCTTATAGACACGAATAAGTTGGCTAACATAACATTGAAAGTGACCTTAAAAACCATTATAACATGAGACCGTTCCTAGAGCTAGCCCTAGATGGAGATGCTGAGATGATTCCCACTTCCAAGGTTGAGCCGAGTAGGGCTATGGGTATATGACCTTGGAATTCATCTGGACAGACAATGAATCTCAAAATCTACATTGACCAGACCGAAATAGTCAAATTTGATATGTGCCAGCTCTAATGGAGTATACCATTTCGCCCAACTACTCGATATATTCTAAGGCGAATGATCTCGAACCAAACATGTCTACGTGGACGGAGGAGTCATCCGGCCAAGGTACCAAAAGACCCTTACTGAGCCAACCAATCAGTGCGAACGATGATTAAGAAAGATAGTCTCGACATCATTCACGGAGGCCGAACCAGGGAACACCCTCATCGGGAGCTAAAAACGGGGAGAACGTGACTCTCCCGCACGAGGCGATGCAGGTCCCCACGCAAGGAGGCAAGAATATTGCAAGCTTGACAGTACCCCCGCCCAACGCCAAGGAGTCGATCGTGAATAGTCCGGAGTTAGAGTGCTGAATGCGCGGTGCTCGGTTCTCCCTGAGCATGAACATGGACATATCTCGGGCTGAGGAGATCTGGATTCCGCAAAGGGTTGCCAGATCCGGACCTAATACGGAGTAGAGGGATAGGTCGATCACCCATTGGAATGTTCATCTGTCGGGAGCTATGTGCCAGAGAGTAAAAGGGTAAAAAAAAAAGAGGAATACCGCGCTGCATGGTGCTTGTATGCGCGATTTCCACGCGCTGGAGAGATTGCCTTGAGGCTTCAGTCTGGAGGCTGCGAACTGGAGCTGATGATCTGATAGATTCAGTGATGGCGCGATGGTTAGCTTAGATGAGTTGTGAATAAATGGCACATCGAGGTTAGAATCATAGTGTTCATAACTGTTCATACTTCTTGAATTGAGTATGTGCAGTCATAGTGTAGACAGCGAGTATGACGAGAGACGCGAAGATAGACACAGAGAGTAGATAGACACCACTAAACCACTAAACCGAGAAATAAAACCCAAAAGAAACAGAAGATAGTCAAAACTCGTGTCAAACTTGCAGAACAAGAAAGAAAAAAAAAGAGGTGCTTCCCCCCCCTGGTGATCTTGTGTCAACATCCGTCGCCTATAAATCGCGGATGCCCCGCGGCCTTCCCTTTCCCTCTGCTCTTCTTTTTCTTCCTTTTCTGTTTCCACCCATTTTTCTGGACTTGAACACTAAACCCTTTGACGGTTCTTCATCTCTTCACTTTACAATCCTCAATTTAAATCTTCAATCATGCCTCCCAAGAAGGTCACCAGCGCGAAGAAGGCCGCGCCTGCTCCTCACTCTTCCTACCGTGGTATGTCGCTGATCCTGAATGCCCACCCCATCGCGTAAACGCGGTTTTGGCATCATCACAGTCGCGAGAACCTGCTGATGAGAATGATATAGATATGATCAAGGATGCAATTATCAGCGTAAGTGGATCGTGCCCGCGCGACTTGTTGTGATTCAGGTCGCGCCCGACCGTGACACGTCTTTGCCTTTTGGGCACCACCACAAACCACCGGTGGCTGATTTTTTGGAATTTACTTTGGCTGACCTGTTCTTCTGCGCTTATAGCTTAAGGAACGCAATGGTAGCAGGTATGTGGCGAATGATTTTCCGCGCACTTTTGGAGTCGCGCTCGGAAGGGGAACGGAGTCACTAACGGGGAATTGCAAATATAGTCGTCAGGCGATCAAGAAGTATGTTCAGTCGAACAACAAGCTCAACGTCTCTTCTCAGAGCACCTTTGATGCTCAATTCAACAAGGCTATTAAGTCTGGTGTTGAGAAGGAAGAATTTGTTCAGCCCAAGGGTAAGTCTTCTGTTTCGGCTCCGGGTGTATATGCGCAAATCTTCCCCCCTCCCCCCCTCGGTTTCGCGCTGTCCCCGGAATTCTCGTTCACTCCCGCAGTCCTTTCTGTGCGAGGGAATGGGGCTTGTCATATGATCAGTCAGCTGACGCGTGCTCTAGGCCCCTCTGGACCCTTGAAGCTTTTCAAGAAGGAGGCTCCTGTCAAGGCGGCTGCTAAGCCTGCCGCGAAACCTGCCGCGAAACCTGCCGCGAAACCCGCTGCGAAGCCCGCAGCAAAGACTGCCGCAAAGCCGAATGGCAAGACCGCTACTAAGGTAAGAATCCCACAGATCCACATGATGTGCATCATGCTAATGGTCTCGGAAAGCCCGCTGCCGCCAAGAAGGCCGCACCCAAGAAGGCTGTCGCAAAGACCACCGCAAAGGCTACCCCAGCTAAGCGGAGTGCTCCTAAGAAGACCGCGACCAAGGCTGCCACCAAGACCGCGGCCAAGCCCAAGGCCAACTCTGGCAAGGCCCGCAAGACCACCACTGCCGTAAGTGGCTAGATGTTCCGCATCTCCCTGCCCGTTCACTAACCTCCCTCCCAGGCCCCTGCTATCGTTGAGCAGCCCAAGGTCTTGAGCAAGACCAAGTCTGGTCGTGTCACCAAGACCACTGCCCCAGCACCCAAGGCAGCGGTCAAGAAGCGCACCACCAAGAAATAGACGACCGTCTTGATCTTGATCTTGGTCCTGGCTTGACTTGGCTTTGAATTTGTGTTTTTTTGACCAGATTTCGCTCTCCCTATCTTTTCACGAGCGCATTTCCGGGGAGGGCCTCTGGTCCCATTTCCTTTGTTCTTCTCCTGTAATTTCTTTGGATCGATTGGTCTGTGTCTCTCTCTGTGATGGGTTTTTGTGTTTACTTTTTTTTTGTTTTTCTGGGGATATCTTCGTTATGACCTTTTGCTTTTTTTCTCTTTTTTCTCCACAGTGCGAGGAATGGCGTCCTGCGGTGGGGTTTGGGGGGAACCGGGCCTTTTTTTTTATAACTGTTTTACTCTTGAGACTTTATTCTACACGTATGTCCAGTGCAATCAAAGTGTCTTTCTGGAATAGGCCCTCGAGATTGGCTGAAATTGATAGCCGGGTAGATCGCGTAGCGGGACTGAGCACCAGTCCGGAGTAAACAAAATGCAGATCGCGTGGGATTCGCGTTTAGCCTGGGCCCTGGGTGTGCTGACAGATGACAGATGGCCATTGGGCAGTACTCCGTATTGACATTTGAACTGATGGAAGTATGGAGTATGACTGGACTTGATCCATGTACTCCCTCGGTCTACTTGTATATTCGTCTATGTTCCGTACTCTGTAGAGTATCTCCAATCTCTGCAAGGTCCCCTGTGGGCCATGACCCCATACTTGCACTTGTCAATAGTCCGTACTCCGCACAGGAAATCAACATTGACATCATTGGTGAAACTCGGGTTCGTATCCTCCGTCCTCCGTCCGAGGACTATCCGACTCACCCCGTGGCCCGGTAGAATGTCAGACACGTTCCACGGGTGCAGAGTGCGGAAGTGTTCAGGCTTTGCCCGAGCCTAAGACCGAAGTAGACAGAGCCACGGTGTGGAGAAGTAACCCCTGTGGCGCAGAGAGAGCCCTATGGAGTATTCCCAGGTTTTTATATTTTTAGAACGGTTGTTTGTTTTCCGAGAGAATTAATGGGTATGAAATAGGGATATGATGTACTGGAGGGAGTATACCGTTTATTAGAGGATTGGAAATATTTGAGTATAGAATATAGAGTATAGATTCAAGTTTCCCTGGAGATAACGGAGTCAGGGTGGCGCAATTTGTGAGTATTCTCCTATCTCTTTAGATACTTGTATGTATTACGCCGTAGTATGTACTCCGTACAAAGACTAGGTGATTTGCGGGCCAATTGCCTCATTTCTATATTAAATGAGGTTGGCTCATGTGCAATGGTAACGGTGAATACCAGTCACAGCCTCAGATGACGGTATCTCCTTGCATCAAGGGATATGAGAAAACCGGGCGAGAGTGTCGGGAGTAAAGTAGAGAAGGCCGATCGAAGAGGTCATCGGCCCCTAAAGAGCAAAGATAGCCGTGCTGAGTTTTTATGCAGCAGCCTAGCAACGTTGGTATACTGGAGGATTATATACAGGGGAATATTTTATATTTTATATTCTATATTCTATGTTATAGTATAATTTGAACTATAGAGAATAAAAAATAGAGAATAGCAAATATCAAATAAATATGTAGAGAGAATAAAATACTCTGTACTGAGTACTGACTGAGTATAGCATAAAGCAGCTGAACGGTGGAGTCGGTACGTGTCGTATCGTAATTCTTTCACTCGACAACTTTCCCCTCAGGCACTTTGGTTCCTGTGAACTCTGCCCTGTGTTTCTTCGGGCTCGCTGAATGCCTGAATTATTGACCTCTTCTTTTGATTTTCTTGTTGAATTCTGTCTCGGCTCACACCTTGCCTGATTTCTCCCGCCACTAAGGGTGCCGTCACTTCGGGTTGCCGGTCCAGATTTCACGTCAACCAGCGCAATGCCATCCTTTTCCAACGACGTCTCCTACCAGACTGCCCCGGCCACCCACCCGCGCTCCTTCGAATCCTCCCGCAAGTCCCACGACAAGATCCCCGTCGGCAACACCTTCTTGTGGACCAACTGGCCCAACGGCAACGGCGACCCCGAGAATGACCGCCAGCTGCTCAACGACCTGAAGAACGGAAGCGCCTACTCCGTGAATGGCCCGCGCTCCAGCGTCAGCTCCTACACGCGCGATCTCCCCTTATCCAAGGACGGCAGCATGCACTCCCTAGGCAATGCTCCCGCCCGGGATCCGCGCGAAAACGGGCGCCCGTCCGCAACCTTGGACCGAAAACTCTCTGAAACAGGCCCTGGTGTCGTGCCGACCACATCGTCCGCCATCTCAACCCAGCCTCAGCCCAATGGGACTACGAACGGGCGTCCGGGCCCCGGGAAATTGATGGTCAACGGAGACGCCCACCGACCCTCGGGGGAGGAATCCATCTCGCCATCGGCATCGCTATTGCAAATCCCCCAATCCGATGAGAATGGTCGACATTCTCCCAACCCGGATCGCTTGATCCCGGACTCGAAGTCCGCACCCCATCGCCACTCCTCTCCTCCCGCTCCGTCCATCCTCGACGCCGCCTCCGTCCCCGAGTCGCAGAATTCCAGCATGCGACAGCGCCACTCGCTCCAAGTCCCCCGAACGCCCAGTGTGCGTCGAGACAGTCGAGAATACCCCGATGATGCCGCCTACAGCACGGGCCGCATATCTCCGACCTCCGGCTTCCGTCGCACATCAATCGGTCTGATCCGACGGGCCACCAAGAACAGCACCCACCAGGATATCACCTTGGACGAGGCGCCCCCAGACGAAGATGCGGCTCGATGGGCGGAAGCCATCAAACAGAGACGGGCCTCGCGACGCCGGCGGGAAGAGGAGGACGACGAGCGGGTTATCGTGGGTACCAAGGTGGATCAGAACCACGTCAACTACGTGACAGCGTACAACATGTTGACGGGTATCCGCTTTACGGTTTCGAGGATCAATGCGAAGATGGACCGGGAACTCACTCCGGCGGACTTTGATGCTAAGCACAAGTTCTCCTTTGACATGTGAGTGGTGGATTTCGCCTGTGAACGTGTGGACTGAATGAAGCATGACTGACCAAAGAGCAGCACTGGAAACGAACTGATCCCTTCCGCCAAATACGATTTCAAGTTCAAGGATTATGCCCCTTGGGTATTCCGACACCTACGCGCCAAGTTCCGTCTCGATCCCGCCGACTATCTCATGTCCCTCACAAGCAAGTATATCTTGTCCGAGTTGGGCTCTCCCGGCAAGAGTGGAAGTTTCTTCTACTTCTCACGAGACTACAAGTACATCATCAAGACCATCCACCACTCCGAGCACAAGCTTCTTCGGAAGATCCTCCCCGATTACTACCGGCACGTGGAGAAAAACCCCAACACCTTGATCTCACAATTCTACGGTCTCCACCGAGTCAAGATGGCATATGGCCGCAAAATCCACTTCGTCGTCATGAACAACTTGTTCCCCCCACACCGAGATATCCACCAGACATTCGATCTGAAAGGATCGACCATTGGTCGTGACCTGCAGGAGTCAGATCTTGAGAGGAACCCCCGAGCGACCATGAAAGATCTGAACTGGGTTCGTCGGAACCGTCATCTGGAATGTGGGCCCTCAAAACGAGATATCTTCATTGAGCAATTGAAGCGTGATGTGGTGTTGTTGCAAAAGCTCAAGATCATGGACTATTCTCTTCTGGTGGGGATACACGACGGTGGCAGGGGCAATGAAGAGAAACTGCGCGATAAGACCCTACAGGTCTTTTCTCCTGGGGGTGACCGCGAAGACGAAAACAGTCCCAATGGCCTGATGCGCACCCCGTCCAAACTGGAGAACGAACGCAAGGCTCGGGAGCTCCGCATGCTCATCAAGCGTGAGCGGCCCATTCCTTTGGACAAGGCGGCCGCGAAGATGCCGGACGAGATTCTGGATGAACGAAAATATCATATATTTTACGCCGATGACGGTGGTTTCCGGGCTACACACGAGAACGGGCAACCTGGCGATGAGATCTACTATCTGGGAATCATTGACTGCTTGACCCATTACGGAACCACCAAGAAACTGGAGCACTTCTTCAAGGGTCTCTCATCCGATCGCACCCAGATCTCACCTATCCCACCAGAGGGCTACGGAGAGCGATTTATCAACTTCATTAAGGGCATCACAATGTCCAAGGAGGAGGCCGAAAAACGACGAGACTCTAGAGTTTCAGCTTCTGGTGCCCCCCAACAATCAACCGAGAAGCGCCGTTCAAGGTCCTCCTCTGTTGAGCGTACCATGCAGGCCGCCGAAAAGGAAGCCTCCAAAGATGTCTCCGTCACCCACCCTCGAACATTAACCACTGTTTGGGACCCAGCGGATGCCGGTGGCCCTGGCCCTACATCGACTCTCCCCATCGTGGACGAAGCTGGTGAGGCAAGCAGCGTTGGCGGCCACAGTTCCCATAGCCGGAATGGGCCCCCAGGAGCCGACAAGGAGCTTCCTCCTGTCCCCGGCGATGCTCCCCCAACTCCACCGAGCAAAGGCAAGGGAGTTGACCGTCATGACTACCTGGCCCCGAGCCCGGCTCGCCGTTAGGCCCCCGACCCCTTTGACTCGCACCGCTTGTCATCCCGACGATACCTTTCAATCGTCTCTTTACTTGTTTCTTGTATTCAGCGAGATATCCCCCCTGTCGTTCTTACCACTGCTTTTGATAGAACCAGAACCATTTATTATGTTTCAGCATGGGTCTGCGCGAGGCATCTCCTCTCCCATCCTCCCTTACCCCCCCTCCTCTTACTACCGCACTTTCGCAAGAAACTGACGTTCACGAGTGACATGTGTATAATCCCCCCCCTTTGATTGTTGAGCGACTCATCCCCGTCTCTACGTGTGTTGCCTCATTTTGATTTTCGATTTTGTTCATCTCGGATTCCGGTGCAAACTCTCAATGCCCAATCCTCAACTCCTACATTCCTTCAATCTTTCTTCCAAACGTTCTCCATTCTCTACACTCCGTTTGCCAGGCTGCCATACAACCTGTACAGCTCGCGCCAACGCCTATTGACCGAACATATCATCCACATTCTCTATATCATATCCAACAACCCCCCGAATCTCCAACCCCAATACCAGCACTCCTGTGCCAACAGCGAATGCCCAAATCTCTTCCCAACAATCTTTGTCACTTCCAGAATGTTTTCAAAGACCTTCTCAAGAACATCCCGGCGACAGTGACAGTCACAAGTTCCCGGCTCCAACTTTGTTCATACGAACACATTTTTCCTTATTGTACCTCTCTTGTGTATTCCGTCCTATTTCCTCTTTCTTTTTTTTCTCCTTTCTTTTTCTTTTTCTTTTTTCTCCCTATCCTGCTGCCCGAGTCCTCTCCATACCCTGTACCAATCACTATACCACATGTTTTCTCTTGATATTCATGCTTCTCCTTGCGGAAAGAGATCCAAATTAACAGTATCCAGCGTGTGAATCTTTTCCAACTCGTTTCCCCCCCTTTCGTAATCACTTGAATCATCGCATGGCAAGCGTCATCGAGAATTTCAACGTTTACATCGGACTAGACAGACTTGCATCTAAGACAAGCAGTAATTACATTGAGAACTTTGATTCACTCGCCCATTACGTGTACAACTCTAGCATCTGTTGAAAAAGAACCTTGAAAATCATTGATTAACCCCAACGTCAATGGGTAGACAAGGTATCTACCCAATTGCATCGAGCAAACTTAAAAGATTTCTTAAAGTTCAGAACCAAGGAAAGAAACATCATGAAAAGTCCCATTTCCATCCGAGAAAAAAAGAAAAAGGGGAAGATAAAAAGAAAAGAAAAGAAAAAGATAAAAAGGTCAGACCCGTCCGACTATCCCAAACGCCCAAGTAAACCGCAAGCAAAAGAGAGAAAAAAAAAAGAGATCTCAAACCGCACACGAGTAAAAGCTCCCAGTCCTCGACCAGAACCCCCAACCTTCACTGGCAAGCACGGAGTCCAGTAAGTGAGAAGAAATCACTCCGAACGACCCTGAGTAACCTTCGCAGCCTGAATAGCAGACATCTTCTGCGTCCAGCCCTGAGTAGGCTGTGGTTTCTTAACGGTGCGCAGATCATCAGTTGAGAAGCCGGAGATACGCATATTGTAGTTTCGCTCTAGGACGAGTTGGAGATCGCGTAGTTCGAGAGTTGAGGAGGGGCGGAGTTTGGCGAGACGACATGCTTGGGTGATTACTTCGTCGACGAAGTCGTCTGCCATTTGGAGGATGAACTTATGATAGTTAGTTTTGGGATCGGTGTTGGGGATGGGAGTGAATTTGGATTTGGATTTGACTTACTTCTTCGGCATCTGGTGTGAGCATTTCACCTTCGCCTCCGCCGGTGACTTGGCGGACGAGGATGTCGAGCATTTTCTTGGAGAGGACGCGTTGGCCTTCGCCTTCGAGGACGTAGCCGGGATGCTTTTGGATGGCGGGTTGGCCCATCATTCCCATTGCGCCGTGGCTGGGGCCGCCGGAGAGGGAGGGGCGAGAGGCGGGCATTGAGACTGGTTCGGGGGTGGAGACGTTTAGGTTCTTGGGGATGGCCATGTTGATGTTGCGGGAGGTGGTATCGGTTGGGCGGTTGGCGAGGTAGCCCTGGGGGTGAGCTTGGTTGTTTGCTTGGGCTTGTTGGTTGATGGTGGATGATTGCTGGGGGGTAGGGTTTGTGTAAGTCTGCGCGGCTTGTGAGATCGCAGCTTGGTGGGAGAGGGGACGTGGTGGGCCTTGGTTCACCTGCTGGGGAGGTCCTGGAGGTGTGGGGGTTGAACCATCAGGATTGGGAGTTTGACTGAAAGTGACTTGTGTGCCTGGCGTGCCTTGTTGAGACGGTGCCTGGGGCCGCTGGCCCTGGGGTGGTGGTGCACTGATTGGAACTGGGGTGTTTCCTGCCGACTGCGCTGAAGGGGGCTGTCCAGGCTGGGAAGCGGAGGGGGACATGGCCTGGCCGGCTTGATTGCGTGCGGCGTTCACTGCAGAGTTTATAGTGTGGGGAGCTGGGGTTGGTGCTTGACCGGATTGCATGGTGTTCGTCGCACCTGCCTGGGCGTTGGGTACCGTCTGAGTCGCCGCTGGTGGTGCGGCTCCTCCAGCTGCCTGGCCCATATTCGCTGGTGTGTTCGTTTGACCTGTCTGGTTCATCATTTGGCTTTGGGGGTTCTGCTGGGACTGCAGCTTGAAGCTTTCCTGCTGTTCTTTAAACTTGTTTAGGAACTCGCTACCTTCCCGGAAGAGCTTCTCCGCAGCCAGTTGTCTGTTCTTGAACTCCTGCATCTCTTCCTGGCTCATGTTACCCTGTGATTGTCGCTGGGCATACGAGGACCGCAGCTCGGCCATGCGAGCCCGTCCCACCTCCTGCTTTTGCAGAGCAATACCATATCGGAGTCGTGCTTCTGGAATCCACGTCTGGACCTGTTCCGGTGTGACGTTCGGAGGGAGGTGGAAGTTGAGTGCGCTCACTCGAGCTTGGATTTGCGGGATAAGCTGATTGAGGGCTTGGGGGTTGTTGGACTGTGTTCGCTGGACCGGCTGACCCTGGGGACCCGGTTGCGCCGCTTGTCCTTGTTGCGGCTGCTGCGGCTGCTGGCCCGGCTGAATCTGACCCTGTTGCGCGCCCGCCGCGCCCTGGTTCTGCTGATGCTGTTGGATCGCTTGCTGGCGGTTTTGTTGGAAGATGCGCATCCCCTTCATCAAGTTCTGCGACAGCTGTGAGAGTTTGGTATGTGCCTGCTGATACTCGTGGGTTTGTGGGTCGCGTGTATTCAGCATCTCCCACAGGCTGCGCACCAGCTGCGTGTGCTGGGCCTTTTGTTGATCGGAGAGGTGTGGCAGCTTCTGTACCTGGTCGGTGCGGATCAGGTTGGAGTGCTGTGGTTGTTGTGGCTGCTGTGGTGCAGCCATTGGCTGTCCAACTTGGCCCTGAGACCCGTCCATGGCCGCGATGAGGTTCGGGTTGGTGCTTGGAGGATTGGAGCTGTGAGGAGTCCCACGGCGTGATATGGTGACACCTTCTCGTCGAACGAGTTGGTGATGAATGCGCTGTCTATTTGGTATACAGAAATTCTGCTTCTGAAATGTGTGGAGGATGGTGTGAATGAGGTGTCTGAGAGGGTTCGCGGCGTGCAACTTTTGGCCGCGAGGTTGCTTGGCCCGGGCTCGGTCTTGGCATCCGATTCGGTTCGATCTACGGACATCACTCTATCACTCGCTGTTCGTTGTAGAGCACATTCTATTGTCCACATTGATGCTCTTTGAGATCTATTATATTCATAGTGCCTTGATATTTGTATTAGGTTTAATTGTTACTATATTGACATTGGATAAGTGATGAACACAATGGTGGTGACCCATCTATAACTCCTAAATGTCTGAAGACCTCGAATAGAGACCAGCAAATGCATTCAGGAATTAATTGGCCCGCTCAGAGGGCAATTGTAATGACGAACCATGCGGAGCTTTCCGGGGACATAACCAGCCATCCTGGGGAACTTGGTCTTTGCCGACCAGGGTGACATGCACTTTGTGATTATCCCCGCTTCTTCTAGCTTGGGGATCTTTGTGCGTTGCCATCCTTCCTCCTCTGGAGTATACTGCACTAGCTTCGATGCCTTGGGAATGACGTTTGGATATGCAGGGATTCGATGCGTGATGAATCTCGTTACCGGCATGTGGCGAGCTTCTGACACAAATAGGTCCTTGGGTGACCACCATGAATGATTCACTTTGATTAGCTGTAGTGACTGTGTTTCTCCATATTTTTTCGCATCCCCTTCATTTCTGATTTTCGACGACGGTGTCTTCAGGAACTAGCTGCTTTCAATGCTGGGTTCAAGTTTTACCCGCTGAGCGGGTGGCTCGCCATCAGTCTGGTCGTGGCTAGCGGTTGGTTTCGGAGCAGAGAGGCCAGCGACGGTCTTTGGTGCAACAGCTCCAGCAGATGTCGATGCAGAAGCAACAGCTGGTTCGGACTCCGCAGCGCTAGCTAGCTTGTCATCTTCCACGTGAGGCGGAGTCATCGGGATCTCAAACGGGTCATCGACTAGCGATCCCACCACTTGGGCGAGCTTTTCTTGCATGAGACCATAGGGCTTTGTGCTGAACCAATTGCCAATTGACCTTGCAAAGGTGTCACGTCAACCGGCACAAATGGTTGCCCTCTTATCCCTCTTTGTCTGCCTGTATCGTCTCGTACGGAGCAGCGGATTGCATAATCTGGGAGTTTGCAATTGCAATATCCACCAAAGTGACCCATTGCTGTTACACTGGAAGTGTAAGGGAGGCAAAGATGATGATATTGCGCTCTGTAAGCACGGATAGGGGACGCGGTAACAATTGCGATCATGTTTTGCTTGACATTGATCACACTCGACATTACAGACCCTACCACGAGATTGAATCAAGGCATTCACGGCTGATTGGCGATTCAAATTGTCCCGAATTCTTTGGGATAATGTTTGCTGTTGCTGTCTGCTCTTCGTGTTTGGATCACCCCGGTGGGTTCCCAGTGGGTTTCCAGTTGACGCTCCCACTGCTGATATTACTCCACGGACTCTGGAGGGCCAAGAGTAGGCCGATTGTCATTGCGCTCGCCGCCACTGCGACGTTTTCGTCGATCTTTTTCTAGGATCCTTTGGCATGCTAGTATTCATGATCCTGAGATTTCCGTTGCCGTCAAAGTCGTACGGCCATTTGGCCGCTAGCGTGCTGTTCTTCACATTCTTCGATGCACGTAGACCATCAGACCCGACAAGTGTAAACCGGCAGCCGGTTCAACACACTTGCACTCTTCATCAGACTCTGGAAAGCAGCTTCCAGTTCTGTCGCTGCATCGGGGTTGAAACGTTCGCCTTCAACTCCGTCGAGTATGATAAAGCGGCTTTCTGTAAAGGAGACTGCGCGAGCTATCGCAACTCCAAATCCAGCGAGGAGCTTACTGTGGCCTAGCGTGGGCTGAGACTGGTAGGTAGATCTCATTGGTGTTTTTGTCAGCCATGATGAAAGCTGGTCAGGAGTAGGTAAGGTAGTGGTCATTGTGTCGCAGCTAGCTGAGCGGACTCCCTTTGGGTGGTTCGAGGATATTTTGAGGTTTCATGAGCATATTCATTTTTCACGGAGTGCTCTAAATCTTCGACAAACTCTTCACCCCAGATCAATACTTCGCTGACCTAAAAGCAGTGCTCCGCTTATGTACTCGCAGCAGCCAAGTTTTTTCGGGTGGTAAAATGGGGTTCTTGATTTTGGAAATCAGAAGTTCTCGGCAAGCATTGGCTCTGTCGCACGAACGGCTTGGCCAAGACTTGCAAAGAAGCCGCTTTAGCCGCATAAATCGCGGAAACCGTGTAAGCCGCGTAGTCCGCGTAAACTGCTGATGCCGTGATTTCTGCACAATCCGAGTCCACAGAATGGTCTTCCTTTTTTCTTCTTCACAGCCCGATTCACGTACGGATTCTTCCGGACTTTTGATAACATTGTTCAAATCTACGAATTCTAGTGATGAGCACCAGCCCGATCGACCAGGCACTCTTGGTGGCTGCCACGTTGGCATCGCTCTTGCGCGGAATTGAAGTCACTTCATCCGCTAGCAAACCCCCTCCCAGCACAATCGAGTTCCGATTGACGACGAGCCATGGGGGCCATGAGGCCGGACTAGCGGAGATGGATCTTTGCCCAGTTGAGCCTGACTAGACCTCACGTTGTCGTTCGTATCGAAGTCGTGAGGCCATCCCTCCACTAGCTCCTTGTTCGTCAGGCCAGCCAAAATGAACTGACACCTGGTCCACCATAAAGTGCCACGCGACGTCAGCTGTTGCTTCCATAGTTGGCAATGCGATTACATATCGGCTCATGTAGTGCGCAGCCACAATGATATATCGAAACCCGCTCGTTGACCTTGGCGTGAACGGACCAAGGAAGTCAATCGCAAACAGCTGCATTAGCTCGATGGCCACGATGGCTAGTGGGTGCTCCTTCGGGACCTTGGGGCCTACTAGCTGACAGCTGTGACAGCTATGGCAGTGATGCTCGATATCGCTATACCTCGATGGCCAGTAATATTTGCCAATGGCCCTTCCTAGCGTAATCCTCGTTGCGAAATGGTTACACACATCATGTAGCTCGTGCAAGAGCACAGGAAGCTCGCAGGTTCTTGCTGGCCGCATATACCTGGAGATCCTATAGATGTAGACCCGGTGGTGATGGGAACCATTTTCCCTGCGTGAGTCACGAAAAGGCACTTCCTGTATGCCGGCGCCGGATAATGTGATTCTCGACACCCTCGACGTTGTGTTATATAACAGGCTCTAGTTGAGTCTTGCGTTTTGCCGCGATAACAGGTCTCTGGATTTTTCAAAGACATGGTGATGATGATGACGACGACGATGACCTGGGCAGACTTTGCACGTTCCGCAATATATTGACTACAGGAACCATGTTAGCAGCCATTGAAATTTGATTTCAGCATGGTCATGGGGTAACTTACTCTGCGTAAATCCGGTGTTGTGCTTGATACTCTTATCTCTCTCCGTGACATGGGTCCGAAGAGAGAGGGCTGGACAAGAGATGGAAGGTGCAAGCGTCCGCCACTTAGGGAAGACGTGCAATTCCGGTATTTTATTGAAAGAAAGTAGGGGGAATGGGAATATGAATATGAATGTCAGAGGCAAGAAACCACAATGCCCCTAGAAACTCAGACATGCAGTCCCGATGGCTGGGGGAATGGTAGTCCAAGAGCAAAGCAAACAGTGGAATGCAAAGCAGCGTTCGTGGCATTGACCAGGTAAAACGAGTGTTTTCACCTTGAAAATCGAGATTGCCTGGAAAGTGATATTCGGCACAGATGTGTAAGTCAATGCCACGGATCAGGCTGACCTTCCTGAATCTCGACGGTCCGCGCTCCTGAAACGGTGTGAGGGTACGCCGCGAGCCCCCACTTCTCTGTCCTGTCGAAGGCCTTTACCACGCCGGTTGAAAATTTGGCGTTATTGATTTTGTCGTCGTGGTCAACGACCCACTCGTTGTGGCTTTGACGATCGCACCTTGCCATTGGTGTCAAAATCGTATGGCCATCTTTTAGCCAGCTCTTTGTTTGTGAAGTTTTTGGTGGCGACGTAGACTAGTAGATCGGATAAGTGAAGGTCACTGTCAGGAGGAATCCATTTACCGTCTTCGTCGTAGTCGGGATTTGTAGATGGCAGGAAACGGTGGTCGTCTATATCGTATTCAAATTTTCGCCTTCGCTGGAGCAATTGTTTACCTGGAAGCGAGATGCCAAATCGATCTGAAGTCGATAGATGGTATCTGTCGGTTGATTCAATCACTCCGATAAATTCGGACATGTTGATGATTTGGGAGACCACCTTTTGGAGTCAGCCTCCTGGAACAAGCTCAAAAGTTCCCGCACTTGAGCTGGGTCATCGTGAATACGGACTGGTCATAGCTGTCGCTGCAAATTGTATTGACAGGGATTCATGTAGCGAGCAGTCTTGAGGATTGCGGAGAGAAGCTGGGGATAACTGTCTGGGGTCCTCCAGCCACTCGGCCCGCGACCGAGGATGGCGAGACCAAGGAGTATGGGACACTTTTGGTCCTCGACGCGTATGGCTTGGTCCAGATGCGAGAGACATAAGTCCAGACACGTTTTCTCCAGGGCTGTGAGAGTGAGGTCCAACGAAGCCTGGGGGTCGGAAGGCTCTTCGTCCACCCCCCAGCCTGCAAACTCGTCATCTGCAAACTCGTCATCGTCATCGTCCGAGTCACAGACACTGGCATCGCCAGGCTCCTCTATCTCGGGGCTTTGCGCAGAGACCGCAGCGGCAGGGGGAGATTCTGCCGCGGCCCAGAGCGCGAGGAGACACTGGTACTGGGGTGAGGTGAAAAGAAAGCGGGGTCCAGGTTCATCATGCACATGGGTGCGAATGATGGCCATGATAACCTCTTGCCAGGGTCGGATATGGCGGCGCACGCGGTCAAGGTCCATGTAGGCCTGCAGAGGGCGAGACGGCAGGGCGCTGAGCTCGGTACGTGCCGCAGCAAATCGGAAAGCAGGCCCAGCGCGGATGGTAGATGATAACCCCGAGACGAGGCCGGGTAGATCAAAAATCGAGAGATTCATATCGCCGCCCGATTGAATCAGTTTGATTGTTTGCGTGGCACTCGACTTGGGAGTCCACCATTTGGAAGTAGCCTTCTGGAACAGGATCAAAAGCTCCAGTGCTTGAGCTGGCCATATCGGAGACGGATAGTTGCAGCTCCCATTGCACAATTGAAGCACGCTCGCAACTTATGCTGGCAGCGAGCGAATATCAAAGCCCATGACAACCCATGGGATCTATTGCGTTGATACCCCAGAAAAAACGCTCAGCTTTTGAGCGAGCACATGACGTCCCAAAGAGGATCCAGAGGCTGATTCTCAATCATGCGTCAAAACGCTTCTCCGGCGCGCAGACATATCGTCATCGGGATTATCCGTCGTCATCAAGAGCTGCTTGGGTTCAGTGGGCTTATCATGAACAGCATCATCCGTAGGCCGGAAGATTGCTTCAATGGAGTCTGACTGAGTGAATCTCGCTGATAGGCCAGAGGACTTCACAATGTAGGGTGAAAACCAATTCCCGCAGAAAAAATAAAGATGGTCTTCATTTCTCGCCGGGGAAATAAATCGGTCGATCAAGAGGATCTCCACCTCTGAGCTGACAGTGTATGCTGAGATCTGATGGCCCGAGTGATATTGCGTGCTCACGAAGCAAGTCAGCAGGAAGAGAATTGAAGTCATTTGAGTCTCTCACATCTTTTGAGTAACTGCATCAAGTTCCACTTCGGGTGAGTTGTAGACACTATTATTAGGCGATTTTGGGCCAATGAAGACAATGAGGAGGAACTCGAATCCTCGCTCAGTTTTTGTAGTCAGGTCTTGATGGTAGAAAGCGAAACAGATCCGGAATCTTCTTTTGTTTGAGTTTATGAGCGCTCTTTTGACTGCCGAAGGAATCTTGTAGCTGATTCACCGTCGTTTTGTTTGCACCAGCTCTTGACGATAGGAACGAAATGTGGTGAGTTCATGAGATCAATCTGCTTCAATGATTCAGCTCAGCAAAGTGGGCTCGAATCGTCTTGAGCCACGGGTGACGTTGATGAAGTAGCCTGCCCGCAGTCTTCACGTTGCTGATCATGCCACACACATCTTCCTCGGTTTTCTGCCACGCAAGCTCACCGAGATACAATCAATGTGATGGTTGCAAAAGGGTGGTGGGCTTTTTGCCGACTTTTATCAATTTCTTTTCTTTTGGTGCTCACAGAGAAACAGGCAAAGTGCGGCGAGGCTTATAACGCGAGGCCGAGATATTGTTGAGCATCAACATTAATTCATGTGCCGTAAATGGTGTGTGATAGGTCTGCGTGAAGAAAGATGACCCATAATCACATCCATTCTCCTTGTGGAAAAGTGAAGACCGGTCATGTCTCTCTCTTGGAAGTTTTCTCAGCGAGAGGCTTTGTGTCTGGGTGCCCTGGTGACTTATGCTAGGGCTGCAAGGCCCTTTTCTTCAATCTCCCATCATGTTTCCTGTTTCAAAACGTTCAGCTGGAGAGCCTTCTGGTGCATGTCCGAGCCTGTGGTAGGGCCTACTCGGCCGGGTCACTTGGGGATAGCACACTTGTTAAGTCAAAGTTTGTGGCAAGGAGCACATGGGATTTCTCGATGAACTCTCGTTCAGCACAGAGAACCAAAGAGACATAGTTCCTTTTTTACTTCTCATACCGGTCGATCCCTTCTCTCAATTTCTACATAGATGTTCATACAGCTAAGTGGAGCTGCATGATCGACTGTGATACTGAAGGGGTTGGCTGGCTGATCTGAAACTACAGGTCGTACCATCCGAAACTAAATTAGGTCATTCAAAGACCATATGGTTGACCCGTTAATGAAACTTGATGTAACAATAGTAGCCCCGGTGTGAATAATTTGCCATGAAATTAAGCAACAGATAACTGGTAAGTCTTTGCAATGTAAGGTTCTGTCCGATAATTAAAAGGGAGAAGGGAGAGGATTCTTAGAGTAGAAGATGCCCTTGCTTGGCACCGTATATGTGTCCCCGAAGATAAGCCCACAAGCCTGCAACTTTTCGATGAGCTTTGATGAATTGATGCTGGGAACACTTGTTTCCATTTTGCTTTGGCTATTGGGTGATACCCTTGCATCCGCAATTGAAAGTCTCCATGTCGCTTCATAGAGATATCGAAAATATCGAAAAGAGAAAAACAAGCAAATCAGTCTTTGAGTGCGTGATAGGTCCTCAGATTTTATCATCAATTCACTGAAGGTCAGATCTCACATGCCGATCTTAACACCGTACTTGACTCGTGGTCGATCTATCTCGAATGATGACTTCGAAATTCCACATCTCTTGGCGGAATGATAGCACAACGTCAGCATGGAATGCTGAAGAACCTTGGAATTACCTGGTTTTAATGATCTAGTTCATCAGCTATGTATGTCATATAAATCAAGCGTAAAATGCAGCAGCAGTTTTGGATATGGTCAGTTTACTTTGGTAGTTCACGCTTGCACAGGTGGAACGGTGATACCTGACCGGTTCCATCTCTTGGCTACTGCTCTGCGAATATTCTGATACTAGTCCAGGGATCTTTCAATTGCCCGAGAAGACCCTTGAGAGTGACAGTTAATTACTGAGCCCGTGGAATCTTGTCCTGTTACCCAAAAATTTAGAATTGTTGTGGAATACCAAGGTTTGACTCCATCCTAACACTCGAAATGGAAGGGTTGAAAGAAAAGACACTAACAGTGACCAAAGTAATATCCACATGGCAGACTCTCTGCCACTGACTGAAAGATGTGGCCAATCAAAATTGCGTCAATTCCTCACAGAAGAGATTCGTGAAGATCTCCTCCTTGAATGTGAGCTTTTGCTTCTCTCCTTTGCAACCGGTATCCAAGATGCCGCTGCTTGGCCCGATTATAGTTGCTTCGCATCGAACCAGACTGGAAATACATTGTTTCTAGCCATCGGTGTTGCAGGACTCACGAACAATGCGTACAGCTTTCCAAATATCGGGGTCAGTCTCAGTCTCTTTGTGGCAGGTGGTTTCATCATGGGACAACTCGGGAACTATGTCGGTGTCCGACGGCGGATTTGGCTTCTCCTTAGCAACCTTGTCCAGACGTCTTTGGTCTTTGCGGCAGTTGCCATTCAGTACTCATTCCCAATTCAAAGGGACGGCCCCACGGCCATGGCTGTTATCGCCCTTCTGGCATTCTCGTCGGGAGGTCAAGTGGCTATGAGCCGTTCATTGAAGATCACTGAGATCACCACGGCCATGGCAACAGCTGCGTTTGTTGATGTGGTTGTGGATCCCAACTTGGGCAGATTGAAGAATCGATTGCGTAACCGCCGAGTCATGTTCCTGGTGATGCTGACTGCCGGTTGCTTTGCCGGGGCCTTTGCTCAGCGTGAAGTCAGCTCAACATTTCCTATTTTGTTGTGTGCCGTTGGGAAATCCATAGTCACCATGGGATTCTTGTTCAACAGGCCGATGGTGATAGAGAGCTTGAAAGCTTGAAAATTCGAGGACAAAGGAATGAAAGACATCCACCTATTTCGGACTGTTAGATATAGATGCAGCCCACATCCATGGATGATCTGTACAAGACGTTCAACTGGCGGACCGTACACGATTAAAGCCAGGAAGCTTCAAATTACTTGGAGATAGAAACAAAGCATCCTTTGAACCTGTACCCAAACTGAAAGAGCATGAGTGAGGTGGTAAAGTTGTGGATCGAAGGTTCCAAGGGTGGCTTACCAAAGTGGGGCGTCTACCCGCAGCCGTTTTCCGCCTCCACTTCTCCACTCTCTACTTCCTTACTTCCCTACCTCTCCCTTCTTCGGGGTCGACTTCTTACGGGCATGCGTTTGTTTTTCACTCTCTTTCAAAGCTCTACTCAAGTATCGCCCTACATTCAACATGCCGCGCCAAGACTTCTTGCGAGATCTTGATCAGGCAGCGGCCGTTGACCGCTTTCCCTGCCTCTCCAACATCAGGGCAGGGGAGTATGATGGATCAATCTCATTTGACTTCATTGACCCAGTCACCGAAGTTCATATTGATCTTCAGGCTATTGTGTCAGGTGATAGATGCTGGGAATCCTCATCATGAGAAGCTATACTGATCATGGAAACAGACTCCCATGATTATCTCAAAAATCACACTTATCTCGTCTTCGCAACCTCCGAGAACTGCCCACCAACAGTCAATAAGCTTCTTGAAAATTCAGTAGCTCTACTCGTGGGGCTCACTGTGGATGAAATGCTGAGCACGTTGGCGAGAATCATCACCGATTCCATGACCAACTCTGACTCCGCACCCATAGTTTCCGGGGATGAGAGCGAGTCTGATTTTAATGAACGTGAATCAGTCAGCAGTACTGAGACTAACGATCAAGAGTGGGAGTCTGATGAGGAAGAAGACCTGTCGATATTCGCTCAAAGCGATGCTCAGCTACGGGCCTACATTCGCCGTGATTTGGGTCTGGCCAAAAGAGCTGGGTTTAGAGTGGGATACCTGGGCTCGGAGACTGGAAACTTCATTGTGACAATGTCATGCCGCATCTCCAAGCTCGCCATTTCCGATGAAGCCATGCATACCTGGAACGTCAAGCCCTCAGAATACGTGGTGCTGCTAATTCGCTACACGCCGAACTACATGGATCTGCAGAGGATGGTGCAGTTGGATCGCGATACAAGGAAGACCTTCGTTCAGATGCACATTGGTCTCTGTAATTCCTACAAACCGTCTCTGCAGCAGGCCATGTCTGTCTTTCAGGGCATACAAATTTCCCAGACGGAGGAAGAGCACATCTTTCCAGACAACGCGATGGGAACCTTACGACCACTCTTCATCGGGACGTCATTGAACTCGCTTCTTGAGGAGCGCTTCCTGGGAATTCTCAAAATTCGCCTAGAGCATTGCCTTTCATGGACGGGAGCGGAACTTCTCTTCCACACCAATCAAGGAAAAACTCACGGTGGCTCTGATTTGAATTTAGAGCCTTATCAGCAGCCAGATAATTGGGCGGCCTCAACACCCAAGTTTCTTGCAGCCGATCATGTGGCCGATATGGACCGCAACATTGACGAGATCTCTTTCCCTCTGTCAGCCATGCAATTCACTCTTCGACATTTTGTGAAATGTACGGAATTCTGCTTGGTCTGCCACTGCAAAACAAATGATACATTTGAAGCAATAAAGCCGTACGTGTGCTCCAGTGGCCTTTGTTTGTACCAGTACATGGCACTTGCCATGGGGCCAAGTCTTGAATACGAGATCCGCTCACAGCCCCTCGTTGTTGAGCTTTTGATCAGCCTTGCATGCTACGGGGCCATCTCAGGCGATATTGGAGATCTTCCGGAGGGTCTTCGGCTTCGAGTGCCAGCAAAGTTATCTCAGCCTGCGCCAGAGAATGCAGAGCTTTGTGCTGGGGATTTCAATCCCGCCAAGCTCGATATGCGGACGGATGTGCATAATATTCTCCGAGCTGGTGATTGGATTGTTATTCTCGCTGATACAAGCATCCATGGCAATGCAGAAATGAAACAGTGGCATTGCCGTGTTGAGCACGTGAGTGAAACATCTGGTCACATGGATCTCTCACGTCCGATCTGTGAAGGTCGACAATTGGGGCAGGAAGGCCTCCCAAGTGATTACATCAAGGTGAAGTTTGCGATCTATGACACAGACTTGGACGACTTGGAGCCAATTCAAAAGCGCAGCATGATGTTGGCTCTGCTCGGTACTATTCCAGATGTCCAGACATTGCACTCTTATATCAACAAAAACAATGGAAACAACAACTCCCTCTCGAACTGGAAACAAGTTCTCTCTCCCGCCGCATTGAACCTTTTACGCTGGGTCGTTGCCTCCAACAGATCTTACATCAGCCAAGACAATCAGGATCCATCTTATCAAGTGACTGGAATGAACGGATGGGTTCAATTTCGCCTTGTTCAGGGCGCGGCCGACAAAGAGCAGCGCTTTACAGATGCCGTCAACTCTGTCTCATTGGCAAAGAACCCCAACCATCCCACCCTATTCGCATGGCATGGAAGCCCGACATCTAACTGGCACAGTATTCTGCGTGAAGGTCTTCATTTTAAACGGGTCGTGCATGGTCGTGCAAGTGGTCATGGCGTGTACATGTCGAGACAATTCGATGTTTCGATAGGATACGTTTCTAGACATGGATATCTCTCCCTGCCTCCAAACCGTCTAGTCATCGCATCGGTGATGTCACTGAACGAAGTCGTCAACTCACCCGAAGACTTCGTAAGCAGCCACCCTCACTATGTTGTGCAGCATCTGGATTGGGTTCAACCACGGTATCTCTTTGTGAAAGCCGCGAGTCCCAAGCTTGCTGTAATGGACTGGATGGGGTCGCCCCGCACCAAGTCACCAAGCAAGGGCCTGATGTACAAACAAGATCAAACTCGCCTTGCCTGCGGTCCTCATGGAGGCCCAATCGAAATCCCTATCTTGGTACTTACAGGCAAACGAGGACAAGACCTCCGTGCCAGTGCCAACGCAACATCCAATTCGTGGATGGGGAAACTTCTGTCATCTCCCAAGAGACGTAAACTTTCCATCGAAGGCGAGGGATCATCTGACAATGACGAGGACATGAGTGTCAAAACTGACGAGGAAGATATCAACATCTTGCTATCCGACGATGAACTCCCTCAAACCGAGGCCCCACTTCCAGCAAAACCTATTGACAACGCCGACTTGAAGACCGACTTCCTTCCTGGGACCTTGCTAGAAAGCACTTTACCCAGACTCTCCCCTCCTCAATATGCAACTACCATAGCCACAAAAGCCCTTCAACAGCATCTGAACACAGTTCTTAAAGTCCAGAAGCAGGTCCCCCTACAGGATCTCGGCTGGTACGTTGACCACAGTCTAATCAATACAGTTTACCAATGGATCGTGGAACTACACTCCTTCGACCCTGAAATTCCCCTGGCCAAAGATCTGAAGGCAGCCAAGATGCAAAGCATCGTCTTGGAACTTCGTTTCCCCGCCCAATTCCCCATGGAGCCCCCTTTTGTACGAGTGATCCGCCCCCGATTCCTCGAATTCAGCCTGGGAGGCGGCGGCCACGTCACTGGTGGAGGTGCCATGTGCATGGAACTCCTCACGCAGTCTGGATGGCTGCCAACATCCTCCATCGAAAGCGTGCTGCTGCAGGTCAGGATGGCTATCTTAAACCCGGAGCCCCGACCCGCGCGCTTGTCGCAACGTACTTCGAGGCAAGAATATTCAGTCGGCGAGGCCGTGGAAGCTTATAAACGGGTTGCGCTTGCTCATGGCTGGAAGATCTCAAGTGATTATGCGCAGATTGCGTGGTAATCCTAAACTGTTGCTTTTTTTTAACGGCCTATGGTTGGCCTGGCTTTACCAGAAAGAGATAACATTGATGAGTTTCTCGGAATAGATAATATCACGGAATGGTAATTGAAAATGCGTCTTGCACTAATATAGACCGTAGTGTGTGGTGGGATGCCTCCGGACGAAGTAGTAAATGTGTGAAAACGGTGGGCACCCAGGCGTGCAAAACACCTGCGGGCACTAGGCCAGAACCTTGGAAGACTCAAGATGACAGCGCTTTATGTTCTGTTGCCAGGACCTGTATTTAATAGTTCACAACTGTAGTCCTTCGCGGCCGTCACAGGATGGAGTATGATGACATTTACGCCCTCCTGTTGGATGCTCGAACTTGGCCTCGGTACGAAGGTGCAAAACTGGACGCTTGCTTGACGAATCTCTCGGGAGAAAGTCTAGGGATAAGGACAAGCTCATCGCCGGGTATAGGGCTGCTTCTCCCGGGAAGTCCTGCCGAGGTTCGGATCCCCAATCCCTAATTCTCTGTTCACGGCTTAGGCAAGACTTCCATTTCTCGACCAATCATGATGACTTGATAATTAGTTGGAAACTTGGATGGGCAGCCAAAAAGACAGTTGGAAAGACAGTTGGAAAGACATTAAGAAAGAGACATTAAGAAAGATACTAAGAAAGACAGTTGGAAAGAGGTCACGAAGTTGATGATAGCTCTCTTCCTTTGCCAATCGAAAT